>CM039600.1:6656573-6820782 GCA_022457205.1 Saccharum spontaneum
ACTAGAATGCCTCTAGAAGCTCCCAACGTGGGAATGTAATCAAAGTAGTCAAAACGCCGAGGGGCAAAATTTCGGATGTAAGAGGCATCAAACGATTCACGTTTTGTCTCCTGGAGGCAAATAACAGAACAAGCACTTTCTTCTATTTTATTATGAACAACGTCCTTCTCAACTGCGTTAATCCCACGGATGTTCTAGCATAAAATGGGCCAATTTCGTGTGCTCATTGGGATACCAGAAATGAAACTATGTAGGACCCCGTATGACTAGCATAGTCAGGTAAATCAAAGCGAGATAGGTGATATAGATAGGCCACAACCTTAAACTGATATAAAGGTTCATAAAGTGCATAGACATCACAAGATGGGAAAGAATGAAGACAGAGTTTAAACGTGTGATTACACCATAGCACACATGATGATGGGAACTTAAACAAAAGATAGTGTGATAGTAGATAAAGCAAAATGCTACAGGCTCTCCAGGAGGGCCGTTCAGATCACGCTGTGTCGCTATCATTGGCAACTTGTTCGTTTGGCACCTGTAACATTGCATCCTTGGTGAGATCGCTAGGATCAACACTGCAGTTAGTACCCCACCCCTACAACACTGAGATGGGGACGAGGCCAGTCTGACCAGTAGCTTCATCAATCATCACAACTTCTGCCTTGCACTTCTTGAAAGGTGCATTCTGGAGTCTGACCATAAAATAGCCCTCCTAACTAGGGCGCCTAGAGTTGTGCCTAACACTGGATTGAGCCAGGGGTGTGCTTGCACTACTTGCTAATACCAGAGTGGGGAGGGTGACGTTCTTCTTCTTGGCAGTAACAGCTTTGCCCTTTTGGCCCCTGGCAGGTAAGTTGGGCATGTTTTCCACCTGTGTCGACTTACTCTAAATCCCAACTCCTTCCGGGCCTGAGGTACCTGAGTTATTCTCTACAATTGAGTTTTCCTCTAGGCTTTCATCTGTCTGCATATCATTTGGGCCCCCAAGGATGATGACTGGGCTAGTTTCCTTCTCGGCTCGTGGCCTGCTTTGACATTCTAGAAAATGGGGTAGAAGTTGTAAGGCAATGACATCCCGGATTGGTTTCCATGGCACAATTTCTAGGCCTGAGGTAGCAGTAGGGGCTAGATCACCAATGGGGGCTACATAAGTAGAGCCTGATGCCAAGAAAGATCTTTCTAGGATAATTGGGTTTTGAATTGTGATTGGGGCTGTAGCTCTTACGAAAACATCACCTAGCAATCCTTTCCTCCCAAAAATGAGGATGTTTGCACAACGGCTCTGGGCAGCAGCAAACCGAGCACGTCTTCAATCAGTTCTGAAGTTGCATCACTAGAGGAAGAGCTATCATCAGTCCTCACTAGCAACAAGATCAAACAATTGATCAAGAGGTAGATCAGGTCCATCACCTCTCAGAAAGCGCATGGATGATCCTGAGAGCTCTAGATCAAGGTGGTCCTAGGGAAACTGTGGATGTTGAGGGACTGCTTGACCATTGTTAGCAGCAAACACAGCAAGATTCCAAGCAGGCCATCCCTCATCTTCCTCATCTTCATCCATGGCATCTTGTTGTTGCTTATTGGGTTGTTGTTGCCGCACTTGATGATGCTGTATCTGATTTGCATGGTTGGGGTGTGGATTGCCTCCAAGAATCCCAAGTTAGGGGCTCCACCTTGTAACTCATTCTGCTAGTTTGGTTCTAGATGATTGGCACCGAGCACAACCGGGCCATGCTCCGGGTGTGGCTCTCCATCAAATGGTACTGGATCCTCCTCAGTCGGGAAAGCATCCGGGAAGTTACCATTCAGAATGTAAACCAGAACAGACCATGAACGCCCCATTCCACCGATCAGTGTTCCTCTTGACACAACCAGGCTTCTTGGGACCCTGTCCTAACTAAGGATTAGCGCCTGAACTAGGATCCTAGATTTATTTGCATCCCTGTACCATTCCAACAATCTACCAAAAGGTGCCACTGCAGCTCTAATATACAAATCCTTCTGAAAAACAAGTGGGAATGCTAGAAACATTATCCAACAGACCTTGAGATAGGTGCAAGCTCTAGCATTTATTCCTTCATCATGTTTGACTACACGGATGACATGTTGACCCCAATGAAAAGGCGAGTTTCTAACAAGTTGACCCCTCTACACAACTGATTGCAAACTGACCAGACCAAGACCCAGTGATGAGAGATGGGATGAAGTAAAGTGCACACCTTGATCGTGTTCGAGAAAGTGACGAACAAGATTGAGAGTTGGACGAAGCTGATTCGCTTCTACCGGCATCGGCTCGATGGTGATGATTGCATAATCTTCATGCTCTCTCGTAGCTTCACCACCAAGAGCAACCCTTCCCCGGGCCAGACGGTTCTAGCCATGGTCGATCTGAAGGTCACCGACGAGGAACAGATGTAGATTGACAAGGAAGTTGGCCATGTTCTCGTCGTCGCCGTCGTCGGTGAGGTTAGCAAGGTTGGGGTTTTCTTTGGGGTTTACTGTATTGAGGGAGGATGACTGTGGCGGTGGATACAGATGAATAGATTCAATCTGTTCCGGGTGAAGGGAAGATGAAGCATCCGTAGTTTCAGCACGGGAATCAAGGTGCAGCTTCCCTTCCTTATCTCTCGGGATCTTCGGTATCCAGACGAGGCTGGGCTTGGTACACATTAAGCATTTGCCATCAGAAGAGGGTCCATAGAGAGCTTTGGGGGCCCAAGTCAGGTTTAGGCGTCGGCAAGAATGGCTAGCTCTACGAGTGTGACCAAAATTGAAACAGGCCTAGCAGCGGATTCTACGGATGCTAGTGTGGCCAGGATTAGAGCAACAAGAGCAGAGGGGCCCAATAACAGAGACAATAGAATTAGAATTTGAAAACTAGAATTGGCCTTGCACCTGATTCGGAAGGCTCACCCGAGAGATGGCAGGAGTATTGCTGCCCTGCATGTGGGGAGACCGTTGCATCTCAGGATCACGAAGAACATGGCCTTGGCTTTTAGATTGTTTTGGCTCATTGCACCCGACATCAGAATTATCCAGGGGCAGTTTGCAGATGAAAGAGCCAAAGCAGATCTGAGGAGAATGGCAAATCTTGGGAGACTGCTTTAGAGGAGAAGATTGAACTAGGGGCTTTGCAAATCTGACTCATTTCTGAGAGGCCAACTTGGCCTTTTTTGCTTCAGCTTTTTTTGAGCTCTTAGATAAGACCATAGTCCATTCTTTCTCTTGCTATTCTTCCCAGAGGTGTTTCTCCCTTTCCCAATGTGGGGTGCCATTATTCCAGAGATGGAAGTAGGCATCGAAGGAAGATGTAATCACTCGGCATAGATTGTAAACATGAAAACCAACTTGCTTTGAGAAGACCGAGAAACGGAAGTGGTTGTTACTCAATAATTTGACATGGAAATCCAAAGCACGGCCTCCCAAGCAGGATTGGAGGGTGAGGAAGATAGAATCTTCCATCAAACATAACAGAAAACGCCAGAAGGTGACGAGAAGAAAGAAAGATCCATCGGGGTTGGGGTGAGGGTGGTGTACCGGTGACTGATAAAGATGGCAAACTTTGTCCTAGAATTCCAAGCCGATGTTGAAATCTAGACGATTAGCCAGGTCCGATGAGGAACCCATGGCCGTGCGCCGAACGCCGGGGATCACCGGAAGGCAGCTCCATCACCGAGGAGGGAGATGGCGGTGAGCAGGGGGGAGGTGGCAGCGCGTGGGGTGGGAGGTGGAAGTCACCGAGAGACTCTCATGGCCAGTGCTCCTTTGATGTTACCACTTTAGGCTCTAGTGTTAACATCAGATATCTTAAAACCTATTGCAGATTGGAGCTCCCTCCGCGCTTCATGCCCTCGTTGGGTACCTGGCGTGCCGACGCGTGGCACGGACTTCGCGCGGGGGAGGGCGCGCGCGTCCAGCTTCGTTCTGCATCGTATCCACAGCTCCCTTGGTCTGGCTGGTGGGACACGGCCTCTTGTGACCCCACCTACAGCGAGAATGTGAACGAACTCGAGGGCGTGCGTCGTGCATTTTTTTCACGTGGGGAGCGCACGAGAGCAGGCCTGGGGAAGCAAATATGGTGAGACCCATTGAAGCTGGACCCTATCCCTTCCCGTGGTTGCTCCTCATTCTTGCCTCTCTTCTCCTCCCGCACTTTCTCTTTCCCTTTCTTCTATTCAATCGGATCCGGCGAATGGCGATCTAGTCCCTACGGCGCTTGGTTGATTGGCGGCGGCGAGGCACCAGTGCGGGGACTCAACAAGTCAACGGTGTTTGGTGGACGTAGCGGCACCGGGAGCCGCATGAGCTCAGCGGAGCTTCTCGCGTTGGCGTGGGCGTGGCCTCGACGGCCGGCAAGCAGGAGGTGGTGTGGCCTCCTTTGAACCCTCCTCTCTGGAGAGTCAGCGGCAAGCCATGGTGCACCCGGCGATGTGAGCCCTTTGCTCACCAGATCCGGTGGCCATGGAGGAGGCGTAGGTCTTCCCGTGCTCCACCTACTCACCATCCTTCGCGTCACCAGGATCTGCGTGCGGAGTGTGCGGTACGTATGGATCTTGTTGCTGTTCGGGGCTACCAAGATCATGCATATCCTATGTTTGTTGCTAGCATTGCTGTGTAGGGAACCAGAGCTCTATTTATAGAGAAAACAAATGTTGAAGAAATAAAATGCAACACTGCTTCACCTACTACTACATTTTGTTTTCGAGAAAGTATAGGTTCACGCATCTTTGATTCATAGATAGAAGCTACTGCAGTTATCTTTATATTAGTGCACTTTGCAGTTTTATGTTCATTGCAGAGTATTGATTTTCGTGGTTTTATTATCTCTATGACTATTTGTAGATCGTCTGGGGACTGGGGCTGTTCGCGTCTTTATGTGCTGGTACTGTTTGCACCCCCTCGCATTCTTGGCCGTTCATGATGATCTAAATATGTTATGCTTGTGTACAAAGAATCATCTTCTTTACGAGATCGATGGCTATGGTGTTGTGGCTTGTTCTTAGCATGTGCTTCTGATGTTGTGGTTTGTTTCGAAAGCTATGATGTTTTCTAACATTTTTTGGTGGTTATGGTCTTTACTTCGTGTATTAAAAAAATAGATGTTTTAGTTTTGTTTTCTCGGCTCTATCCTTGTTTGCTTACTGTGTTTGCTAATTTTCAGGCCACTTTCACGCTCAAGAAAGGAACCGTCTTTGCTATCCAGTGCTCCACTGCTCTAGGCTTGGTAAGGTAGGTTTAGTGGTGTTATAGAAAAATCTGATTTTTTTTCAGAGCTCGTGCTTTTAAGCTAGATTGTGTAGGGAAGAATGCAATAGATAAAATGTATACTCTAAAAATGGTATGATATGAAGCGATAGCTACTTTTTAGTTGGGCTTTACTTGTGCTGGTGCCATGTTGGTGCCGTGTTGACATAGGCTAGGTTATAGTATTTGCTGCTTTGATATGGTGATACATGCCTATACTTGCTAGCTAGGTTTCACATTTTTTCTATGAAAATATGTAACTTCACCTTGATCGATGATGTTTTGAGCATTGGTAATCGAGTTTTGTGCTTCATAAGCCTTGTGTCCTAAATCCTGATTATCCCAACAACTAGAAACTGAACTCATCAGCCTTATCTACTCAGGTTTATATTTTCACATTTTCACATGTATTTTGCCCCAAAAAATATTTGATGACTACATAACTATCGATTTCAGGCAGTTCTTGAGGTAGTGGCTGGATGCAAAGAAATTTCTGATATGGAAGGCCTGAGGTAGTTTCCGTACCACAGGTAAATTCACATGGGAACACAAATGGGATAATTGATCCCTATAGAATTCAGGATCTCTTGACTAATGAAAGTGCATTGGATAGCACAGACTTTGCATTGGAAGCATTCCACGTCTAATTCAGGAAAGACATAAGTTATAGGAATTATCTTTCTGTATTAAACTGAAATTTCTCTTTAACTGCTTGGTTATGGAGAACTTTATGCAAATAAACTAGCCTCTCTTCGCTAGCATGGCTTGACCTCTATTGTTTGTAGATACAATATTGTGTTCTTGATGAGATCAATTCTAGAGTTTGTGATGTGATGACATATGAAGGGATAAGAAGATTATGCCTTAGCACTTTGAGTATTTATAAATTTCATTCCTATTGGCAGCATCTGCATGGGAAATCCTGTACGTACTGTACAAATTAAGCAAAACTAAGGCCCAGTTTGGATGCAAGGTATTTTTAAAGTTTAGAAAATACCATGGTTTTGCAAAATACTTTGGTTTTTGAGCGCCATGAAGTGTTTATGCAACAAACTTTATAGTTTTGAAAACCATAGTATCTCTAAGTGGGCTTTTGTGAAGTGGTAGTTACTCATAAGAAATTGTTATAAACTAATCAAAAGAGAACTCAGCTGCACCCTTACATGAGAATCTTATCTTTTTATGTGTGACATATCAGTCCTTACATTAACTAAAACATCAACTTAATTGATAGCGTGAAGTATTTACCGATTCTGAACTACGAGCCATCTTCGTCTGTGTTATGCTATCACTTGTTGGCATCTTTGTTTACCCCCTGTGTTTCTATTCCATCAATCGATGCTAATATCTAGCGATGTTCTGTGCATTAACAGATAATGCAGCGTGAAGTATTTACCGATTCTGAACTACGAGCCATCTTCGTCTGTGTTATGCTATCACTTGTTGGCATCTTTGTTTACCCCCTGTGTTTCTATTCCATCAATCGATGCTAATATCTAGCGATGTTCTGTGCATTAACAGATAATGCAACACGATGTTGAGCCAATGGAGGAACTGATGCCACACAGAAGTAGCTATTGTGGAGGCGGATATAGGAACCAACACTCTTGTCCGGCTCACGGTTGTAAGCTGGTTCACGAAGAGCGCAATAATTTCTAGTAATGTCAAAAGCAACATATGACAAATTGTTCTACACCACCTTAGCGCCAACTTCAGTTTACATGCAATTAGCTGATCAATCTACCGGTTATCTCGAGGGAGTAGCCACTGATTTACTAGTTAAAGTTGAAAGTGCCTATATTCCTATAGATTTTATGATCTTAGACATGAGTAACGCCGATGATACACCTTTAATCCTCGGTCGTCCTTTCCTTAATACTGCAAATGCTTGCATATATGTGGCTTCTGGGCAAATCCAATTCCACTTTGCTAGAAGAAAAATATTTGCTTTTGCCTCTAGACAACCCCTCTTTGATGAGAAATAGGAAAAGAAGAAGCATCTGAAGAGAATTAAGATGAAGAAACCAAAGCCAATTGAAGAGCTAGAGAAACCTGTCAAGAAGAAGAAGAATAGAAAGAGATGACACTCCCAACCTGATAAGGCCTCAAACTCGTCATCCCCTAAACCTGATAAGGCCTCCGAGGTGGAACAAGAGGAAACACCTCCGCCCAAGGATGAATGACCTTGAGCCTGACAAAAAGGTAAGTTTTCTATTCCTTGCATTTATTTACCGCATTTTGTTAGTTGCATTTCATTTCCAATAAATTTGCTTTACATTGCATGATAGGTTAGTTGCATTTAGCTACTCTAAGGGCAGACCCAGTGCCAGAGGCTCCCACACGAGTGGGGTCTGGGGAAGGGAATAACCGAAGCAAAGTCTTACCCCCGCAGAAATTCTGCAGAGAGACGACTTCGAACCCAGGACCTGGTGACTCGCCACGAGCTAGCACTCACCAACTGCACCAAGCCTGCCCTTCTGCATTTAGCTACTCTATGTTAATAAATAAAGTTCTGTAGTAGCTAATGCCTGATAGGATAGATATGCATTTAAAGCAACATATATAAAAATATTTAAAAATAATGAATAAAATTCAGTTGCATCCTTGCTGAATAAGTTATTTAGTAGTTATAGGTTTAGCTAGTTATTTATGCATTCTAGTAGTATTAGTTAGTCAATAAAGAAAAGAATCGAAAGAGCCGTCAGAAGACATTCCAACCTATGCAAAAGGCAAGCTTGGGGGAGACATCTCTCCCCGCTCAGGTATGAAAATCTTAAACCCTCTCTTTACATTCATGTTTGCTTTATATTTTAATATTCATGATTATAAAATGTAGAGAGGAGTGCCTTTAAATTATTTCGAGAGAAACTCTGCTCTAATAAACCGATGATAAATTATTTGGAGATGATGAATAGTTGCTCTGTGATACTTTGCAAAAGCTTGTGATACAACCTTACATTTCTTAAGTTTTGAGCATGATAAACTTAGAGTTCATCTTAAGTTGAATGCTTTCATGGGTTGCAAATGCTAGAACCAGGAATAGGCTTTTGTGAGATATGTTGTATGCCATGACTAGAGTAAATCTTTGAACCTATCTGAGGAATGGTAAAGACAACCTAGAGTTTTGTTCTGCAAAATGCTAAACTCTCTTGTTAGAAGTTCCTCAATGGTGATATATTCCTACCAGAGCCAAATAAATATCCACTCATACATGATAAAGCCACCATAAAAGCTGCTTGTTTGTTTTGAGCTTTTCAAGCCTTGTTGATCTAAGTAGAGAAACTTTTTATGCTTTTTGATCAAGATCACGTACACCCACATATTTATGCTATTCCTACACTGGGGATATGCATCCACATATGCATTCCATTTATTATTGCTCTATGAGAATCAAAGTTACCTCTCTATGCTGTCTTACATCAAAAGAGAGGCATGGGCTATAGAAAAAAAATTGAGAGAGAATAAAAGCACAAAAAACTCTGGTGTTCAAAAAAAGAAAAAGAAGAGAGAGAGAGTGAGAAAAAGAAAGTAGCCATGCCCTCTCAAAAATAAGCTAGAGAAGGAAAACTTCTCAATGGAGTACCACTTCCACCAAATATACCACACGCATGCACATCTTGATCAATTTGCATGACTAGTTGCTCCTTGTGATCCAAGTGTTTGACTTAGCAATAGATACACTTCAAGTAAGCTATGCTTTTACCCCTACCTTGAGCTCCATATAAGCTTTAGGATAGAAATTGTAACACCCTAGGTGTTAAGCTTGCATTTGCACTTGCATTGCATGAACATGGGCATGTGCATTTCATTTCATATGTTGCATCATTGATGTTTCACATGTTGCATAGTTTATGTTTCATTCATGCAACATATGTTTCATATATATATATATATATATATATATATATATATATATATATATATATATATATATATATATATATATATATATATATATATATTTATATTTCATAGGTTGCCCAGTGATGTTTCACAGGCAATGTTTCATGTGTTGAGTTGTGAGATCTATGTTTTATATGTAGCAAATGTATGTTTCATGTGTTATATATGCTTAGGGCCATGTGTGGGTAATACAAGTGAGTGTCAGTGGGTCACTAAAACACACTAGACACACTTAGGATGACCGATGGAACAATGTTTGTATTCATGATCAGGTCCAATTATGCTTCTAAGTAATGGTTTGCCCTAAAAAGCCTTTTTCAAGTTACTACTTTGACTAAAGTTGAACTATAACCTGGAGTGTTTGCATGATAGTGGGCCCTAAATAAAAGTTGTAGTCCATCTTATGTAGAACAAACTTCGTTTAATGGTCATGAGCTAATTTAGTGCCTAACATGGTCAAACAGAGCTCACAAGTAGCAGTAAAATGCTGTTTTGGAACCCTGAAAATTTTGCTAAGATGACTGAACTTTCAGGTTACAGTTTTCATGTAGCTTACTTTGGTGACTTGTAGTTTGAAAACTAAACCGAATTAGGCCAAAACCCCTAAAGCAAAGTTGTAGACCACATGTAGCTCTACAACTCGTATTAGTGGAGTTTTTGATAATTCGCGTTGGTTTGGGAGTTTGAGGGCGTCGAAGTTGAGGTTTCAGTCATATTTTCGCAGTGGTATTAGTTAGCTCCCCGGCAGATTTTTGAATCGGTTCGGGCGTAGTCATGGCCGACCACACGCAGGTGAAACGCGCCGCGTGGCCCTCGCACCCGCTCGCATGCATGCCACGGCGCCCTGCTCGCCCTTCTTGGACGCCCAGCGCCCTCCGCTCTCGCTCAGTCGCCCTCCACTCTGCTCGCTCCCCTCCTCGCTCTATGCAGAGCGCGGACGCCACCATTGCCAAGCCGAGCAGAGCTCCCGCGCCGCTTGTTCCTGCTCCTCTGCATCCTCAACAGCTCCTCCGGCCACACCTCCTCCTTCACTGTTCCTCGCCGCCCCTTTCTACGCCCTCCCCGGCCGCGCAACCCATCGAAGCACCATCGCCCGCACGGCCGCTGCGGACGGCCCGTGCACGCTTGCGGCCAGGCTGCTCCAGGCTCCCTCCGGCCGTGCTGACCTCATTCGCAGAGGTGCCGTGGCCTAGCACTACTCCGCCGCTGGTAGCCTGGTACTCACCGTTGGCGAGCCTGCAGCCAGCTGGTCTCGACCGTCTCCCGTCGTCCTATGCTCCTCTACGTGGAGAAGGTGAGGAGAGGGACCTCGCTCTTAAAATAGAAGCTTCTCCAGGGGCGTATCTACACAACTGTAGACTCATATGAATAGTGAAGATTGAACTGTGGATTGATTAGCAAAACTCCAGGGTCCCCTGTGAAAGAAGTGTTTTCCTTTTCTGTTTAATCTTTTTTCTTTTTCAGTTTTGTCATGCAACTTTGAAATTCCATATCTTAAGTTGTAGAGATCCAGATCTAGTCAAACCAATTTTGTTAGTTTTGCTATGAAATACTCTATCCAATAGAATAATAAAACCTGCTGTTTGGTGACTGTTTATGTGCAGTATTATTTATCCATTTTAAGTGCTTCTAAATATCCTTTTTAACTGGTTAGATTCATATATGGAGTTAGGAGTGTCCAAATAATGTGATTCCAGTTGTGTTGGTCTTGTTTTAACATGGTTTAGCTAAGAAAAATATTGAACATGCATTTTGTTACAGTTTCTGTGATGTTTAGCTTAATCACGATAATGCTTGTTTTTAATGGTGCTAAACTTTTCTTTTTCATAGCTGCTGCTAGGAGCATCCAAACATCATGAAATTTGAATTATAAACTCTTGTATGCATACATGAGCTGCTGTAATTTCTTTAGAATTTAAAGTGCACAGAAAGTAACCTTTCTCTTTTTCACCTATAATCAATGAGTAAATTAATAAAGGCATTTAAATAATTGAGTTAGGCTTGACCATGATGTTTCCTAGCATGTGTATGATATGTATAAACTGTTGGTACCATTGGTGGTGCCCAGATTTGATGGTTTGCATGCAGTGAAATATTATTTGCTCTATAATTCTTTGGAAGGGGGTTGTTTTGTGCAGTTACTGTTGTGAAGTTAATTGCATGATGAAAATGATGTTTGCTGTGAATCTTGTCTATAACAAAGTTGTAGATAACTTACTTATCTTGCTTATGTCAAATTTTCATGGCAATAGGCCAAATGGTTTGAGAGTTATAGCTGTTTAAAGTTGCTGTCAGATTTGCTTGCTCTCTGGATAGAATTGAAAGAGTGAATTGTTTGACCTTGATAATTGTTGAATCACCTTGAGATGATTATAAGAAAGTTTTAGAAAATTTCATAAGATTTCTATAAAGTCTTGTGTAATGACTATTGGATATGTAAAACTCCAGTTATAGTTAAAACAAGTGACTGTTGTGCTGCAGTTTAGAAAATGCTTGGCTTAAGCTTCTAGAAAGTCTTGTGTCATGACTATTGGATGTGTAAAACTCCAGTTATAGTTAAAACAAGTGACTCCTTGTGCATCTCCAGTGCATTCCTATTATTTATGCATCATATTCATACATATAGGATCGGAGGAAGGAAGACCATTGGTGGAGTACGTGGTCGAGAAGAAGGGGAATCCTCAGGAGCAGCAGCCTGGAGAAGGCGAGCAAGATCCTGAGCAACTCATAGGGTGTCCTCATCTTGGTATCTTGAACTTCTCTAAAGGCAAGCGCCAAAGCATTCTAAGCCTCCTATGTTTTTATAAATATCAAATTGAGTTGTATATGTTTGATGCATTAGGTTGCAGGAGTTGGATGAAAACACTTGATGCATATATCTTCCTTGTCCATATATATATATATATATATATATATATATATATATATATATATATATATATATATATATATATATATATATATATATATATATATATATATATATGCTTAGCCATGCTTAGCTCGGTAGAAGTCAGGTGATTTCCTGTCACCTGCGAGATATAGGTGAATATCTGGTCACGGCTGGCTATATTTGCTATCGTGGAAAAGAACCATCTGAAGTTGGATAAATGAAGACCGAGCGAAGGCTTATATGTTAGTTGTGACTTATAGTGACTCTGTCTGTGTCGACTAAGGACCGTACCATTGTTGGAATTTCTGTCGAGATTGAACGCATGCCTCTCACATAGCTAGCTGGATAAGTCGTTCCGACCGTGAAGTCGAGTAGCTCAACTCAAGCCGGGGACATGATTTGTTAGTGTGCACACTGCGGGGAGCCAGATGTGAGTCCAAGGGCAGGCCGGGCCTGAGCATCCTGACAGCTGGTCAGTCCCTGAGTGTGTGGCGCTGGTCTTACCCACGACTGTACCTGAGTTGTACCAAAGGTGACCTAAGACTACCTTGGCACAGGTATGTTTGGGTTTGTGTTAGGAATAAATCCCCAACTGGTTGGAATCGATTCGAATCGCCGTCTATCCCAGATAGTAAGAAACTCGACTAGCTTTAGCATCATAGTAACTTGATTATGGAATATGATGGTTATGACGGTTATGATGGATATGAAATTACTACGCCAGATATGGTTACTATTGTTTGCTCTAGCTTAAATCAAGTGATTGCTTTAGTACAGGTGCCAACCTAAATATGCTTAATCTTAAAAGGTATAACTTGCTGCTAAAGTAATTGAATTATCAAGACATGTATTACTTCAGCTTTTATATAAAATGTTGTCAAGCTAGCTCCACCTATAAAGCCTTGCATACTCCTTGGTGTCACTTTATTTTTGGTTTATGACGGGTAAGTCTAGCTGAGTACCCCTCGTACTCAGAGTTTATTCCCACTTGTTGCAGATGGTACAGTGTATCATGGCTACTGCAAGAGCTACTTCTCTCTAGCAGTGGACGAGGAGTAAGGCCGCGGGCATGGCCCTTCCATATATCTCATCTGTGTTGCTTTTGTTGGGAAATGATCATGAGGTAGCAGCATATGTATTTAAACTATGTGTGTGATGATGGTTTCAAAACTATATTGCTTTCGCTACTACATTTGAACTTGTGTTGTAATAACTATGTTTAAACTCCGATGTATGTCGAGCTATTTGTGAACTTGTTGTAACATGTGGCAAGGTATATTGAATCATGTACGATCTTGGTTGTATGTTGGTAATGATTTGAGATCCTTCATTGTAACACCCTCGGTGTTACCGCGTCAACAAGTCACTAAATATTTTTCATGAAGTCCAAGTAGCCCTTCAAGCACGTCATGTATCTTCACGTGAGAGCTCCATAGCCACAAAGTCAAATGACAAATTATTGTCATTCGCTAATTATTAGCATACCACTTGGTAAGATTTTTATCTCTATCAATCTCGCGACGCGCCACTGTCATCTCTCGTTGTTCTAATTATCCCGCTTTTACTTCGCTTGCTTATCACCTTGAAAAAAATCATCAGTGCACGACGCGCTACCACTGCCATAGTGTGTCGCACACGCTACGCATTAATCTCACTCACAAGTTCGACCGGCGAGCATGCCGCTCGCTCACTGCTCTGCAAACGCGGTGCACGCACTCTTTTCTCACGCCAGCCTATAGCAGCAGGGAGTTTCAACATGTCAGAACGGTACCAGAGCAAACTTTTCTCACGTAGCAATGCAGCAGTGAAGTTTTTTCAACACGACAGACTGCAGAAGCGTAGATTTTCCATACATCGATACTGTAGCAGTGTAGGAAGCACTGTTCACACGTGGAAACCACTGTTCACGCGCATAAGTTACTGTTCATCCGTGGAAAAATCACCTAGCCAGTGGAAAATGTTGTTTGTCCATGCAGCACGTCGTTCCCGCGGCGCTTTATTACCTTTAAGCAAGCTAGTTTACAATTGATCTTCTTATTCTCTAATGTTTCCTTGACCTGTGATCTCCTCCTCAATTAATTCCTTGACCTGCATAAATGAACCAGCACCCCACCGCTGAGCACGTTCAGCCCAAGGCCCACCCTAGTCCTGACATGCTCGTAAGTCCAAGACCACTCAAAGTTCAATCCTTGAATTAATTCTCTCATGACCAAGACCTTACCACCGCACACGGCACGGAGCCAGAGGACAACCCTGCCAACTCGTTTCGTGCTTCCAGACTACTCAGCTTGTCATGACCACCCGCGATCAGTGCTATATATGGCTCTGCTCCACTCCACGCAGGGCAAGCATTTGCTAAGCTCCCTGGTGTCTCTCCTCTTGCATTGCCTCCGCACATCGATCACCGTAGGTGGCACTTCATTTAATTCTGAGGTAGCTAGCCTGTAAGAATTCCTTCATTCTTCTTCTTTATTATTTTCTTGACCCGTGGTCTCATCTAGTAATTCTAGACCCACAGTCATGTGCAAGTCAACAAGTTCAATTGCGTGATTAGCCTCCTCCAATAATACCATTTTCTTCATCTCTAGAGCTCATTTGAATTTATGCATTTATCATGAAATAAATTTTGTTAGGTTCCTAATTTCATGATCTATCTGTTAGTGTATTTAGTTCATGCAGTTCAGTGATACCTTTAGGGTTAATTTATTATATTGAAATGCTTATTATTGTTATGGTTATTTAGAGAATGACTTTTTGTGATGCATCGGTAGAAGTGCTAGCCCTAAAAATTATACAGTAAGCTCATGGTAATATTAGATGCTCTCTATAACTTTGTAGCCTCTGAATAGCTAATTTATTAAGGTAGCTAACATACCCTGATGGAAAAGGAAATGGTGACCGGGCAGGGATATGGTATGGGTATTGGTGGGTGTAACAGGTTGTGTCCCGCGGCCACGGGGCATAGCTTGGTTGCACTTTTTCCCTGTCCGTGTCGATTAAGGACCGTTCGTTGCACTGGATCCCCGGTCAAGTCACAGATTTATTATCCCGAGCATATACTAGCGGATGGGGGCTAGGAAGACTTGTTACTCTCTTGTCATGGGCTCCGGCTCTTTCCGGACCGACTGATTGGAGGCGGGGATAGGTGGAGGTCTTAGCACCGTATTGAGGCCGGGCCTCAAGTACGGGAGCTAGGAGTCCAAGTTTGGACGGGGACCTGGAACCTGTGACAGGAGTGGAATAGGTTGGTCTCACTCGTGCCTGGGGTGCGAGCGAGGCGTGTGTTTTTCGGGGTACCCAGCTGGGCACATTGATTCGCGAATCACCGTTTCTACGTGACGGTACGGCTTGACTGCACTCTGGCACCGTAGTAAGAACTGGCATATGAAAGATGGAAAATGATTCTGATTGCTCAACCCTTGCTTGATGATAGAACAGGTGCTTACATAGCAGGTTGGATAATGAGTTTAACATGGCTGCTAATAATTTAATGAAATAAGGACTCACTCTTAGTATTGCTTTCCGCAAACAAGAATCCACAAGCCATAAAGCCTATCATAATCCTTGAGAGTCGGGAAATATATTCCAGTCGGGTAAGTCTTGCGAGTACATTGTGTACTCAGGGTTTATTTACCCTTGTTGCAGGTGCTGCTTGAGAAGCTAGCTGTTGTGTGGAGGATTCTTCTGGTGGGCACAGACAGATCCTTATACCGCTCCGCTAGATGTTGTTTTCTTCCGCTGTTTAATTTATCGCACTCTGAACTTTGGTACTGTAATAAAGAATTTCTGAGACACTTTATTGTATGAAATGGATTAAGTATTGTAAGCTTGTACTCATTATTGGATCCCGGGTGTAAAATTGTGGAACGCTTCGAGTTCTTCCGTTGGGTGTGCTCGACAGAACTGCTTGACTTGGCTCACTTTTGGGGTGCTTAGTGTCTAGTGGAAGACAGCGCCTCTAAAAGTGTGTTAATTCAGGCGGTTCTGCCACAGTTGGTACCAGAGCTAATAATGAGTTCACGAGCTTAATCACCTTTTCAAAAACTTAAAACTTTGACCAACAAAAGCTTTGCGAAAAATAGGATGCGGTAAAATCTGCGTAAATAAGTATAAGCCCTAACAATATGGTCTATCTAGGATAGTGGCACTGATTTTATCTAACCATTTTCTGCAGGTACACTAACTTACGCTACGTAAGAAAGCGCTAGTGTTCGGAAAGGAGTGTACGATGTGCCAAAAATTCAAACGAGTGCCGCTATATTCGGGCTTGAGTGAACGCATAGGCCGATGCATGCATCATAAGAAGAAAATCTGTTAAGCTAAACCCCCTTCACATATAATTTCTAGATAGTTAAGATGATAGGGTAATAAACAAAAAGAAATGCTTCAATCCTTAATAAAAGCCTTATCAATTCTCTAAGTCTCTTGTTCCTAGTCTGGAGGTTCCCTAATGGTTGGCTCCTATCTGGTCGTAGATGGATCTGAGGTCTCGTCGGGTGGGCACTGGGTCTGGTCGTGGGAGCACCAGTGCCGGTGCGGGCCATGGCCTTGGTGAAGGTCATGGTGAAAGTGGTCGCGACAATGGCAACAACAATGCCAATGGACAGAGCCGTGAGGCCCCACTCTTGGGTCCTCCTTCCCCGCCACCACCACCGCCACCTCCGATGACCCCTGCGGAGATGATGGCAGAGATGTTAGCTTCACGTCAAGAGACCGCCCGTGCCTTGGAGATGATGGCACAGGCTC
This sequence comes from Saccharum spontaneum, assembly GCA_022457205.1. Lineage (NCBI taxonomy): Eukaryota > Viridiplantae > Streptophyta > Magnoliopsida > Poales > Poaceae > Saccharum > Saccharum spontaneum. The sequence goes on from CM039600.1 coordinate 6,673,363, forward strand.
TTGGTGGCTTCGTTCGCGGAGGCCACGGTGGCAATGGCGAAAACGGGGGTGGTGCCCGCGGTCTTGAGAGGCCCTGTTCTTATCAGGACTTCTTGAAGACCAACCCACCCACGTTCACGCCGACTGCAGAGCCTCTAGACGCGGAGCATTGGCTTCGTGTGCTGGAGCAAAAGTTTCTGCTGCTCACGGTGACCGATGAGCAGAAGGTGCGCTTTGCCGCACAACAGCTTTTGGGATCTGCTAGCGCATGGTGGGATACTTTCAATGCCATGCAGCCGGTGGGTCATCCTGTGACTTGGCAGGAGTTCACCACTGCCTTCCGAGAGTACTACATTCCTGCGGGTGTTCTGAACAGGAAGCTCTCAGAGTTCTTAGACCTGAAACAGGGGAGCATGTCTGTGATGGAGTATGCCAATAAATTCAACCATCTGGCACAGTATGCTGGGACTCATGTTGACACAGATGAGAAGAAGAGGGACCGCTTCTATCATGGCCTCTCTTGTATTTTGCAGAAGGAGCTTTATACTGGGAACTACCAGACTTTCGGTACTCTGATGAATGCTGCCATTTCTATGGAAGGACTGCAGCGTGACACTCAGGCTGAGTGGAAGCGCAAGCGGGGAATCTCTGGGTCTTCTAGTCACCCACAGTCACAGAAGATGCAAGTTGTCAAGAGGATGTCCTACCATCCCCCAGGTGGACAGCCATCTCGGCAGCCTCAGCAGACTCGGCAAACACCGCCGACTCAGTACCGTGCGCCTACTCAGCAGGTGCAGCAGCCCCAGGGATCGCAGTTTCCACCTCGTCAGGGGTAGATGATCAAGTCTACTGCTTGTTTCAAGTGTGGCAAGGAGGGCCACTTTGCTCAGGAGTGTCCCGAGAACCGGGCTGCTCAGTCTTCCCAGCCGTCCGCCAGCTCTCGCTTGATCAAGAGGACAGTTATTAAGAAGAAGGTGCCAGTGAGTCGCTCGGGACAGGTTAACTACACCGAGGCTGAGGAGATCCTGCAGAATGAGCCTGTGATGGCTGGTATGTTTACCATTGACTCCCACCCAGCATTTGTGTTATTTGATTCTGGAGCATCGCATTCATTCATGAGCATGGGGTTTGCAGAAAGGCACAATATATCTCTTATGGCTATTCCTTTTGCCTATAAAATTAGCACTCCGGGTGCGCAGATGTGCATTAATACCCGGACGGACACAGTCAGCTTAGTGCTGGCCACTCACACTTACCGTCTCCAGTTCATGTTGCTACCTGGACAAGGCATTGATGCAATCCTGGGCATGAATTGGTTGAAGGTTTATGGGGTAGTCTTGGACCTTAAGAGGAGAGTTGTTGAGTTACGACTTCCTTCTTCTGAGGATAGGATGTCTCTTCGTATCTCTCCAAATTCTGCTTCACCAGTCGCCGCTAATTTGAAGCTTCTCCTGATCTTGCCTCTATTCCTGTGGTTTGTGAGTTTCCTGATGTCTTCCCTGAAGATTTGCCTGGGTTACCACCAGATAGAGATGTGGAGTTTATCATAGAGTTAGAGCCTGGCACTGCTCCTATTTCACGGCGTCCTTACTGCATGGCTCCACCAGAATTAGCAGAAATGAAGAAGCAATTAGAGGAATTGCTACAAAAGGGGTTTATCCGTCCTAGTTCTTCTCCATGGGGTTGTCCAGCTATTTTTGCGAAGAAGAAGGACGACACTCTACGGATGTGTGTGGATTATCGCCCTCTCAATGCGGTAACCACCAAGAATAAGTACCCTTTGCCTCGCATTGATGCCTTGTTTGATCAGTTGGCTGGTGCTAGAGTGTTTTCCAAAATTGATCTTCGTTCTGGGTATCACCAAATAAAAATTCGACCACAAGATATACCAAAGACAACTTTCTCTACTAGGTATGGGCTTTATGAGTACCTAGTCATGTCTTTTGGTCTCACCAATGGTCCTGCATTCTTCATGTACCTCATGAACTCAGTCTTTATGCCGGAGTTAGACAAGTTTGTAGTGGTGTTCATTGATGATATTTTGATATATTCCAAGAATGAAGAAGAACATGCACAACACCTTCGCACAGTCCTGAACCGACTACGGGAGCACAAGCTGTATGCCAAGTTCAGCAAGTGCGAGTTTTGGTTGGATAGAGTGCAATTTTTGGGACATGTTCTGACCCCTGAAGGTGTATCGGTTGATCCTAGTAAGGTGCAGGATGTGCTAAGTTGGAAATCTCCTGAATCAGTGCATCAGATCCGTCAGTTTCTTGGTCTTGCTGGGTACTATCGGCGCTTCATTTCTGATTTTTCTAAGATAGCTCAGCCTATGACTAAGTTGCTTCAGAAAGACTCCAAGTTTGTGTGGAGTCCAGCCTGTGAGAAAGCTTTCCAAGCTTTGAAGAACTTTCTTACCTCTACTCCTATTCTTGCACAACCGGATATTGACAGGCCATTTGATGTGTATTGTGATGCCTCCAAGACAGGACTTGGTTGTGTACTTATGCAAGAGGGACGAGTGATAGCTTATGCTTCCCGTCAACTGAAAAAGCATGAAGTGAATTATCCCATCCATGATTTAGAGCTTGCTGCAGTGGTGCATGCTCTAAAGATATGGAGACATTATCTGTTGGGGAACAAGGTGCATATTTTTACGGATCACAAGAGCCTCAAGTATATTTTCACTCAACCCGAGTTAAATATGAGGCAAAGGAGATGGCTTGAGTTAATCAAGGATTACAATCTGGAAGTCCATTATCATCCTGGAAAAGCCAATGTGGTGGCTGATGCGTTGAGTCGAAGGTCACACCAGGATGATGAAGAGTCCTTGCCTCTCTCTCACTCTGCAGTTTTAGCTCACATTGCTCTAGTCTCAGATTTGTTGGAGCAAATTGTTATTGAGCAAAGGCAGGATGCTTTGGAGATTCCTCATATCAAAAAGTTGATTGCTGAAGGATGTGGTCCTCATTTCAGCATTGATGAACAAGGTGTGGTGAGGTACAAGAACCGTTTGGTGGTTCCCGGAAGTGATGAGCTTAGAAAAAGATTTTGGGGGAAGCCCATAATTCCAGGCTATCCATTCACCCGGGGAGTAACAAGATGTACCATGATTTGCGCCACTTGTATTGGTGGTCAAATATGAAGCAGGACATTACTAAGCATATAGCTGAGTGTGACATTTGTGGAAGGGTGAAGGCGGACCATATGCGTACGCCTGGTTTTCTGCAGCCCTTGCCTATCCCAGTTTGGAAATGGGAGGATATTTCCATGGATTTTATTATAGGATTGCCCCGCACAGTAAAAGGGCATGATTCTATTTGGGTTATTGTGGATCGCCTTACCAAGTCCGCCCATTTTCTTCCTGTGGATGGAAGGTATACAGCCATGCAATATGCTAAGTTGTATTTTGACCGCATTGTAACTCTCCATGGAGTCCCTCTTACTATTGTTTCTGATCGTGGATCGGTCTTTATATCCCGCTTTTGGACTCAACTCCAGAAATGCCTTGGAACTAGTCTTCTCAGAAGTTCAGCTTATCATCCGCAGACCGACGGCCAGACAGAAAGAGTCAATCAAGTGCTCGAAGATATGTTGAGAGCTTGTGTCATTTCTTTCTCAGAGAAGTGGGATGAGTGCTTGAGATTGGCTGAGTTTTCTTACAACAATAGCTATCAAGAAAGCATTCGAATGGCACCTTTTGAGGCTCTGTATGGTAAGAAGTGTAGGACACCGCTCAACTGGGTTGAAGTAGGAGACCGTGGTTACTTTGGGCCTGACTTTATCCTTGAAGCAAGAGAGAAAGTTGGAATTATTCGGAGTCATTTGAAGGCAGCTCAGAACCGTCAGAAAACCTATGCGGATAAGAGAAGAAGACCTTTGCAATTTGAAGTGGGTGATTATGTGTATCTTAAAGTGTCTCCCATGAAAGGTGTGCATAGATTTGGTGTCCGTGGAAAATTAGCTCCTCGCTATGTTGGGCCTTACAAGGTTTTGGAACGGCGTGGTACTGTTGCTTACCGCATCCAGCTCCCAGATATATTGTCAGCCGTCCACGATGTTTTTCATGTGTCTCAGTTAAAAAAGTGTTTGCGAGTTCCTGATGAGGCAGTGGAGATCGAAGGACTCCCTCTCCAACCTGATCTTTCTTATATTGAGCATCCAGTCAAGATTTTGGATGAAAAAGAAAGGGTGACGAGAAACAATGTGGTGAAATTTTACAAAGTCCAATGGCAGAATCACTCGGAGGATGAGGCAACTTGGGAACCTGAGAGCTATATTTTAAAGCATTATCCTCATCTCATTCCTGGCTCATCAATGTAATTATTTAGATTGAAATTTAATTCAACCTCTTTTCTCACACTAGGCACATGAAATCTCGGGTCGAGATTTTCATTTAGGGGGGTAGAGTGTAACACCCTCGGTGTTACCGCGTCAACAAGTCACTAAATATTTTTCATGAAGTCCAAGTAGCCCTTCAAGCACGTCATGTATCTTCACGTGAGAGCTCCATAGCCACAAAGTCAAATGACAAATTATTGTCATTCGCTAATTATTAGCATACCACTTGGTAAGATTTTTATCTCTATCAATCTCGCGACGCGCCACTGTCATCTCTCGTTGTTCTAATTATCCCGCCTTTACTTCGCTTGCTTATCACCTTGAAAAAAATCATCAGTGCACGACGCGCTACCACTGCCATAGTGTGTCGCACACGCTACGCATTAATCTCACTCACAAGTTCGACCGGCGAGCATGCCGCTCGCTCACTGCTCTGCAAACGCGGTGCACGCACTCTTTTCTCACGCCAGCCTATAGCAGCAGGGAGTTTCAACATGTCAGAACGGTACCAGAGCAAACTTTTCTCACGTAGCAATGCAGCAGTGAAGTTTTTTCAACACGACAGACTGCAGAAGCGTAGATTTTCCATACGGCGATACTGTAGCAGTGCAGGAAGCACTGTTCACGCGTGGAAACCACTGTTCACGCGCAGAAGTTACTGTTCATCCATGGAAAAATCACCTAGCCAGTGGAAAATGTTGTTTGTCCATGCAGCACGTCGTTCCCGCGGCGCTTTATTACCTTTAAGCAAGCTAGTTTACAATTGATCTTCTTATTCTCTAATGTTTCCTTGACCTGTGATCTCCTCCTCAATTAATTTCTTGACCTGCATAAATGAACCAGCACCCCACCGCTGAGCACGTTCAGCCCAAAGCCCACCCTAGTCCTGACATGCTCGTAAGTCCAAGACCACTCAAAGTTCAATCCTTGAATTAATTCTCTCATGACCAAGACCTCACCACCACACACGGCACGGAGCCAGAGGACAACCCTGCCAACTCGTTTCGTGCTTCCAGACTACTCAGCTTGTCATGACCACCCGCGATCAGTGCTATATATGGCTCTGCTCCACTCCACGCAGGGCAAGCATTTGCTAAGCTCCCTGGTGTCTCTCCTCTTGCATTGCCTCCGCACATCGATCACCGTAGGTGGCACTTCATTCAATTCTGAGGTAGCTAGCCTGTAAGAATTCCTTCATTCTTCTTCTTTATTATTTTCTTGACCCGTGGTCTCATCTAGTAATTCTAGACCCACAGTCATGTGCAAGTCAACAAGTTCAATTGCGTGATTAGCCTCCTCCAATAATACCATTTTCTTCATCTCTAGAGCTCATTTGAATTTATGCATTTATCATGAAATAAATTTTGTTAGGTTCCTAATTTCATGATCTATCTGTTAGTGTATTTAGTTCATGCAGTTCAGTGATACCTTTAGGGTTAATTTATTATATTGAAATGCTTATTATTGTTATGGTTATTTAGAGAATGACTTTTTGTGATGCATCGGTAGAAGTGCTAGCCCTAAAAATTATACAGTAAGCTCATGGTAATATTAGATGCTCTCTATAACTTTGTAGCCTCTGAATAGCTAATTTATTAAGGTAGCTAACATACCCTGATGGAAAAGGAAATGGTGACCGGGCAGGGATATGGTATGGGTATTGGTGGGTGTAACAGGTTGTGTCCCGCGGCCACGGGGCATAGCTTGGTTGCACTTTTTCCCTGTCCGTGTCGATTAAGGACCGTTCGTTGCACTGGATCCCCGGTCAAGTCACAGATTTATTATCCCGAGCATATACTAGCGGATGGGGGCTAGGAAGACTTGTTACTCTCTTGTCATGGGCTCCGGCTCTTTCCGGACCGACTGATTGGAGGCGGGGATAGGTGGAGGTCTTAGCACCGTATTGAGGCCGGGCCTCAAGTACGGGAGCTAGGAGTCCAAGTTTGGACGGGGACCTGGAACCCGTGACAGGAGTGGAACAGGTTGGTCTCACTCGTGCCTGGGGTGCGAGCGAGGTGTGTGTTTTTCGGGGTACCCAGCTGGGCACATTGATTCGCGAATCGCCGTTTCTACGTGACGGTACGGCTTGACTGCACTCTGGCACCGTAGTAAGAACTGGCATATGAAAGATGGAAAAATGATTCTGATTGCTCAACCCTTGCTTGATGATAGAACAGGTGCTTACATAGCAGGTTGGATAATGAGTTTAACATGGCTGCTAATAATTTAATGAAATAAGGACTCACTCTTAGTATTGCTTTCCGCAAACAAGAATCCACAAGCCATAAAGCCTATCATAATCCTTGAGAGTCGGGAAATATATTCCCAATCGGGTAAGTCTTGCGAGTACATTGTGTACTCAGGGTTTATTTACCCTTGTTGCAGGTGCTGCTTGAGAAGCTAGCTGTTGTGTGGAGGATTCTTCTGGTGGGCACAGACGGATCCTTATACCGCTCCGCTAGATGTTGTTTTCTTCCACTGTTTAATTTATCGCACTCTGAACTTTGGTACTGTAATAAAGAATTTCTGAGACTCTTTATTGTATGAAATGGATTAAGTATTGTAAGCTTGTACTCATTATTGGATCCCGGGTGTAAAATTGTGGAACGCTTCGAGTTCTTCCGTTGGGTGTGCTCGACAGAACTGCTTGACTTGGCTCACTTTTGGGGTGCTTAGTGTCTAGTGGAAGACAGCGCCTCTAAAAGTGTGTTAATTCAGGCGGTTCTGCCACATTCATGATACTCGACGGACTACCGGGTTTATATGGGCTCAAGTATGATAGTGTGGCCGCTCCGATGGTTGCCATTGTACTTGCACTCTTATAAGTTGGACGGTTCTGTGACAGAAATGAAGGCTAAAATTCATGGCCTTGGTGAGGATTTCAAACACCATTGAGTGACTTGAGTGTACCATCCAAGGAACTTAGGCAAGTTTTATTTTCAAATCATGTGAAAACCTCTAGGAAATCTGAGCTAAACCAAAGTAGGCAAGAAGTATCTATCTAGCTACACATTCTTGCAACTGCTTGTATCAAGGTGAAGGCCATAAGCTCCACATTGCTAAGACTGATGGTGAAATTTCTAAGTGCTAACATGTTCAACTCAAGAGATAGTATTTGTTTGTGCACAAGTCTTTACAAGGCATTACATAGTAGCAACTCCTGATCCAACAATAGCAACTCCTGATCCAACAACCTATTCCATGCTAAACCCGCATCTTTGCTTAGGACAGCAAACGGGTAGCTTGGGGGAGCTTGTTGGCGATCACTAACACCTATTTTGACCATCAATGCTCCACCCAAAAGCATGGTAAAGTGAGGTAAATCATCATCACATGTGAAGAATTATGTTTAAATTTCACCTAGTTCCACTTGTGCTTGTAGAATTATTTGTATACAGGAAATATGGCAATTTTTGGCCAAAATGGTGACAAACATGGACCAAGGAAGCAAGTGGACGTGGCAGGGCCTCCTGGGCCCATAGGCCAGCATCGCCTGGTGCCACCTAGGTGCCGCCCGGCCCCACCTGGTGCCACCTTGGCACTTTTCTATGTCACTGATCCATGGGAGCCCCTCCAGAACCAATGGGATGTGTTCATCTAAGTCAGTTCAATCAATGGTCATGATGAAGAGGCCATGGATCCATGGGCCCATTGTCATAGACTTGGAGCTTCACCAACCGACTTATCGGCCAAGTTTTACCATGTGCCGCCTCTACAACCGCCATTGGGAGCCAACCATCACCATTGGATGCTAAGGCAGTGGAATGGAGGGCTGGGCGGTGCCCTCCCTTGGCCGCTCGACGCCCCCTGCCTCCACTGACTTGGCCACTGCCTACAAGTACCCCCATGCCTCTCTACACTATAAATAGAGGGTATGGAGCTCGGTGGAAGGACGCCTCATTCATTTCCAAGCTCTCCAAGCTTCTCTTAGCTTTCTAGCTTAGCATTAGCTATAGAGTAGTAGTCTAATAGTGGAGTAGAGCAAGAGCGAAACTTCTTGGAGTTCGAAAGAGTCTTCTAGGTCTAGTATAGCTCCTTTGTAATTCTTTCATTTTAGCATTTACTTTATTTAGTATTTATTTTAGTACTTTATTCTAGTATTTGCTCGCTTTACTTTAAATACTTAGTCATTAGTGAGCTTAGGTGCTTATTGTTTGGCATTAGTAGCATATGTTATCTTATCATTAGTTTTCTTTCGTTAGTACCGGTTCCACCATCTAGTTAGGGTGCTTTGATCTCATTTCATCAGAGCTCTGATCGAAGTAGTAAGCCTATAGATTAAGTGTGGTGCTTAGGTATAGATTACTTGTGGATACGGCTAGGCCTCCGGATAGATTGTGGTAGGTGGCAAGTGGTGATAGCCTTATCCATCCTCTGTATTCCACCACGATAGGTCTAGTTATTAAATCATAGGGCTCATGGCAAACCTTGTCTATTTAACTCTCTTAGTTGGTAGGCGGGCTATGCCCCGAAGTACTATCGCATTTCTCCTAATTATTTGTTTACCCTTAGTTACTAGAAAGATAAATCACTCGCTCTCCCACCTAGCTATCTCTGGTTAGCTTGTATTTAGTAGTTAGTTTAGGTAGTTCACACCCATCCTTCACTATCGTTCACCTACCTAGGATTAACTTAAGACCTACCTTTAACAAATCCTAGTCCTATATAAATTCTAGCCTTTTGCCTTCCTATGAAAAAATATAAATTTGACACTCGGAACTCACCGAGCGAAGTGCTATGTGATAGTTCTGTGCGCTTGCGAAATCCTCCAATAGTCGTTAAGAAGTATCGACACTGTTGCTCTCTGCCAAGTCCAGGTGGGCACCGCCCTAGGGGTGGCAGTGCCACTGGACATGGCATGGCGGTGCCAGCCCCAACACCATGGCATGGCACGTGTGTTAGCTTTTCACAAATATTTCTCAAAGGATTAGTCACTCAATTCACCACACCACTCGATCCTAACATGTATGCAAAGTCATATCGCTCAAGTGGCACTAGATGGCCAATATGCAAATAAGTTTGCCCCTCTTGATAGTTGTTGGTATTTCTTAGCGTAAGCAGAAAAGTCCGCAAGCGCACGGAAGTACCGTTGTAGCACTTCACCTGGTGGTATTTAGGGTATCGTATTTCCATGAGGAACGGAGGTATAAGAAGTCTCTTAACTGGTTCTCCTAGAAAGATGAGATGAAGAGTAGCTCGGGTAGTGAGGTTTTTCTAAGGGTAAGATCATAAGCGAAGATAGCTTTGCCACTATAGACTTACTTCGGGCACCGGCTTATACTTGGTCTGCCAAGTACCTCCAGCATACAGCTCTATGACGAACAGCCACGTGGGGGAGTGCAAAGGACGAACAGGGCTATCACCACTGGCCGCCTACCCCCAATGTTTTCCTTAATGCTAAACGGTAAACAGTCGGTCACCCTTCGTTTAGCGTTTAGACCGTTTAAACGGTGTTTAAACGGAGTTAAATGGCCTAAACGGTTTTGTACAATAACAATAAAATATACATATTTATGTAGGTAAAAATAAAATTTGCTAGAACCCATACATATTTACACATGTAAAAATCAAATATTCTACCAAATAATCTTGTGGGAAGAAATCTAAATCCCACAACACTTCATATAATTACAATGTTAATTAGTTTCATGTTGATTGTGATAGACGTAGTCCTTTAATTCACTTAATTATGGATTAAATGGTTGTTTAGCTTATTTAATCACATTTACTCTAAGTCTGTGAAATGTCCTGACGGACACTCCTTCAGGGCACGAGTTGGCTAAAATTATTCTAAGTCTGTGAAATGTCCTGACGGACGGTCCAATGGTGAGATGACAGACTATCCGCCAAAACAAACAGTGCTAAGTTTTGGATAGTCTATGCACAAGTAAATTCTAATTTGAAAGTAAAATATACATGATGCTCAGCAAATTTACAAGTAACATGCAAGAATTTTGATTTTAGGAATTTTTAGATGCATTTTATGCTCAAAGTGCTTGTGAAAAATTGTAACGATTTTTGGGTCGTTACAGAGGCGGAGCCCTCCGCTCTGTGGAGCCTCTGCGTGTTATGGGTAGATCCTCTATGCTCTGTCTGTTGGCTGGCTGTCAGAGCTGAGGGGGAGTATTAGCTCTCCCCTCTCTCCCCAACAGTCATCTTCCTGATTCAATGACTCCACCCAACCAGCTGCTATCCCTCTCTCCTCCATTGATGCCCCAACCCACCCGTGTCCAAAAAGTGTGGAAAAGCAAGAGAAGATCAAGCTCCCTTGTTCTTGAGAACTTGGTGAAGCCCTAGTCGCCTGGTGTGTTTGTTACTCTTACAGCTTTGCTCCTAGACGTCTAGAGGTTGCCCGGGAGCTACAAATTAATTGCGGTTGAGCACTGGGACATTTGTATTGCCATTTGTGAGTTAGTGGAAACCTCTAACGTACTACCTTAGCTTGGTGGTGGGGTGAAGAAGAGGAGTGGGTTAAAAGAGACTCTATAGTCTTGGTGGCTTCCTCAGCAACATGGACATAGGCAAGCCTTTATTGCGAGCTGAACCACGGGATAAATCCTTGTGTTACTTTTGTTGTGCTCATTGTATGTTATTACTTTTGTTTGATTTGTTTTTAGGATTTGCATCCGATCTACTTGCTCCACGATTACTAGGTGCAACAACTGTTTTGAGAAGCTCAACACACTCCCTAGAAATGTTGGTATCACATTCAATCTACGTTTTATTCATTACATTCTTCTGTAGTTTGATTGTGCTTTGACATGCGGAGGCTCCGCAAGGATATGTAAAGGTTCCATGATCTGACAATTTGATCGAGATTATAAGGAAAAACAGGCCTATTCACCCCCTCTATAAGCCCTTGCTAGATCCTTTCACTTCCGTCGGTTCATTTTCCGGCAGTGATATGGGTAGTGACCCGGCAGTGATAGTCTTTTTGAAGTAGTGAATAGTGGCACTGTTATATTATCAATTTTCTTATCATTAAATTATAAAACTTCTGGGACCTATGTAGTTCCTATCACCATTGCAAGTTGTGTGACAAGTTGCTACTAATTTTTGTTTGTGACATAGTTGGGATCGACACATTTGTACCCCTAAAACATCGATACAGTTGCGTGATGCGTACTCCCAATGAATCCTGTGGTCCTACAACGTCCATCAAATAGTCCCTTAATTTTGTTGTACTCATTGTATGCTATTACTTTTGTTTGATTTGTTTTTAGGGTTTGCATCCGATCTACATGCTCCACGATTACTAGGTGCAACAACTGTTTTGAGAAGCTCAACACACTCCCTAGGAATGCTGGTATCATATTCACTCTACGTTTTATTCATTAGATTCTTCTGTAGTTTGATTGCGCTTTGACGTGCGAAGGCTCCGTAGGGATATGTAAAGGCTCCATGATCTGATAGTTTGATCGAGATTATAAGGAAAAATAGGCCTATTCACTCCCTCTATAAACCCTTGCTAGATCCTTTCACTTCTGTCGGTTCATTTTCCGGCAGTGATATGGGTAGTGACCGGCAGTGATAGTCTTCTTGAAGTAGTGAATACTGGCACTGATAATATTATCAATTTTCGTATCATTAAATTATAAAACTTCTAGGACCTATGCAGTTCCTATCACCATGCATTGCAAGTAGTGTGACAAGTTGCTACTAATTTTTGTTTGTGACATAGTTGGGATCGACGCATTTGTGCCTCTAAAACATCGATACAGTTGCGCGATGCGTACTCCCAATGAATCATGTGGTCCTACAGCGTCCATCCAACAGTCCCTTAATTTTGTTTTCCTATGAAGCATTAATCCACGCCACAACCGTATGGCTTGATATAAGATGCCCGACATGCCGTACATGCAGAGGCATATATACAGTCACTCAGACACGTATTAGAGCCACCTGATAGTTTGCTAAATTAGTGATGTGGGCCCTTAAAATTCACTGTGATGGTCCCATAAAACATCAATGGACATCTACTACAGATTCATAGCACGGACATTACATGCATAATAGTTTAATATATGTAACTGAAGTATAAATTTAGGAGTGGTCATTGAAAAGAAAAACTACACCGAGATATACGGGTAACATGGTTGATTTTGCATAAACGACAAGTGTTGTTAATCTATGGTAGGTGCAGACGGATGTTTCATGGGGTACTCCTGAATGTTTTTCCACTTAATTTGTGCTTCAGATCATTTATTTAATTAGTTGCTTTTGGCTGCTCAATTGGGGGCAAGTTGGGACTAGGTGACTTACTGTCGAACAAAGGTGGTTAATTAAACTCTTTGCAATTTCGCGTTCGTTTCTGTAATAATGGGTTCATCTGTCACCACAATAAAATTAAAAGGCGCACAAGTGCTGCTAGTAATCTCTCAAAAAATCACCAAGAGTAACAAAAAAAATCAAATATTGCAGGTAGCTAGCTACTCCTACTTGAAGAGAACTGCTTGCATTCTGTTCCAATCCTTAAACGGAGCATGAGCGTGCAATGTTAGGGCCTTAGCCCTCATGGCAGCCGCAACAATATGGTAATCTAAGCATGAGCATACAATGCTAAGACCTTACACTATACCACAACCGAGAACAACGACTCCAGCTATAAGCCGTTACAACAACTAAGCATTAGTTGGTATAACTCTTTACCGACTGATGTCATCAGTGGCCGTAAGTGGTGTCAGTATAATTGTTTCTCATGGCATCTGCAAAATATAGGAAATAAGCTCAGAAGAACATTAAAAATTATGTTATAGATCGTCTAGATCTGAGTAGCTTATATGAGTGTCTGTATAATACAATTAGAATTATTATAAATTACTTGTCCCATGGTCTATCTATAACACAGTTTTCAAAGCTCATGTCGGATTCACATATTTTTTAATAGGATTAAGTCCACTTTTGGTCCCTCAACTATTGAGTTCGTCTAATTTTGACCCTCAACTACAAAACCGTCTAATGCTGGTACCCCAATTGTCGAAACCGTACACTTTTAGCACGAGTTTGACCACGCCATGTCACCGGCTCGCTGCGCGGCTGCAGCACCACGGCCATGGCGTCGCTGCCACTACAGCCTTCTGCGCCAGTGGCCAGGACACCGGCATGTTCCCGCCTCCCGCCGAGCCCTCTTCCTCCTGTATCCGGTGCGCCTCTCCTCGGCTCCTCTCCGCCGCCACGGTCGTGGCAGCCGGGCCGCTGGTGCATGTGGCCAGCAGGCCACGACTTGCCTCCCACCGAGCTGCGGCCAGCTTGGGGACCGCGCGGGCCTGGCACTGCTCACCGGACGGCCTCCTTCTACGGCTGCGTGCATGGAGGCCGTGTAGGGTGCAGCTCCGGCAGCTGCTGCAGGCAAGGGGCGGCGTTAGGATTCCTCCGGCAAGGCGCAACTTCGGCAACTGCAGCAGGCAGGAGGCGGCGTCAAGATTTTGCTCGTGGGGGGTGGCACTGCCATGGGGGCAGCGTTGGGGTGGCACTGGCGTGGGGGACGATGCTGGTGTCACTCAGGCCAGAGGCGGCGTGGGGGCGGCTGCCGTGAGGATGGAGAGGGAGGGGATGAGCGGTTGACGTGTGGGCCCCACATGTCACTGAGATGGAGGCCAACGTCCTATGTGGCGGTCAATGCCAGCATGGCATGGTCAAACCCGCTCCACGTTGGACAAAACAACCCTAGCCGCGTTCAGGTGCTAAAAGTGAACGGTTTTGACAGATGCGGTACCAGCATTAGACGGTTTTGTAGTTGAGAGTCAAAATTAGACGAACCCAATAGTTGAGGGGCCAAAAGTGGACTTAATCCCTTAAACTATAAAGACTAAGGTAGGGGTGAGACCTGACCACACAAGCTCCAACGAAGCTATGATAATCTAACTTTTTAGTAGATTGAGATTGGAAAAAAAACTTTTTAGTAGAATGAGTTAACGATTGAATGTGAATAAATGCATAATAACTTCAGATGCCATTTAGACTAAGTTTTTGCTATAATGACTTAATATGTTAGACTAAGTTTTCTCGATGCCTAATTTTTTTGGGGTAGGTTTAGAGTGTTAGCTAATATTTTTGTTGTCAAACTTTGATATTTCCAAATGTTCATTTTGTACTGCCACTTTTGAAGTGATTAAATAAATTTTTTAGGGTGTAGATGTATTGTTTAATGCGAATGTTGCATTTGTATTGTAGAACTGTTCATTTATGATCTATTGAGTTTGTTTATCCAGCGTGGTATCTCCAGTTGTTATTGGTGACATAGGTCTGTCGGTTCTATTGCCTTTTTAAACTAGAATTGCTTTTAGGTAGTACGCATATTTTAGATGTAAATTTTTTAATAAAATTGTTATACTGCATCAAGATGTGATAGGTGAGTACAGTAATTTAAGAGCACAAATAAATACAAACAAACTTGGTAAACATTAACAGACCTGATTTTTTTGACAGCAACAACACGGGCTGTACACAATGTTTTATACTAGGTACTTCGATGGGACCATCCTCACAACGATACTAACTCAGGCAAGAATTGCGAAATGAAAGAGATCTACATGTAGTAATGTTTCTGCAAAATGTATACCTAACATATGAAATCCTATTTTTATGTTTCAACAGGAGATGCTAGTAGGCTGCAGATATTTAACATCATGTAATACCAAATGCTAACTATGAGGGGAAATGAAGGTCATCATCCTATATCAGTCCATGGAGAGATGGAGGAAAGCTAGTGACGCAAAAATGAATGAAGGGCAGAAAGTGCATACTTTTGGGATGCAGACGACTCGAATTTTGGGATGGAGAGGATTTGCACTTTCATTGTGCTTGTGTGGAAGCTGACTAAATTGAACTGTAACAAGCAGTAAGTTAGGGAAACGTAGTGTTATAAGAGCATCTCCTAGAGTTTCCAAAATCCTTGAGTTTCCAAGTCACCAAAAATAATTAAAAGCGACATAAGATGGTTTCTCCAACAGTTTCCATAACGTAACTCCTAAAGTAGTGAAAAATTGGAACCACGAGAAACGTTCTTGGCACAGTGTGGATTTTCGCCAGCAGCTCACATCCACGCATCCTCCTCGACCGTACGCTATGCAGCTGCCGAATAAATACGAGACGACGACGGAAGGGGTCCTGCACATGCGCGGGGACGCCCAGATTAGCATCGCGCACCAGCTTAATACTCCCTCCATATAGGAAAAAATGACGTTTAGGACCACATTTAGCATACCAAAAAATGATTAATTAGGGTAGAATTTTTCCTGTTTGCCCATATTGAATACTGCTTCAGGTGCGTTCCATATGAGAAAGTTTCCTAGATCAACCGGTTAACGCATCGAGGTGTGAGGTTGGCGAGCCAGAGTCTGACTCCTGGCGCCGACAGCTTTTTGCTCAATGCTTCATTTTGCATGGCGATGGGTGATTTTTGCATGGCACTGTTTCTGCTGTGGAGAAGCATAGCGCGCATACTAGGCGCGCATACTGTTTCGGCTGGGAGCGAGGAGGAGGCTGCATGGCGCCTTTTTTTCAGCTGGGAGCCACGAGGAGGTTGCATGGTGCCTTTGTGCACTGCTCGTTTTCAATTTTTTCGGCCTGGAGCGTGTTTGTGCTTGCTCGGCGTGTTTGTGCCTGCTCATTTTTCAATTTTTTTCGGCCTGGAGCTCATTTGCAATAAGAAGACCGACGTTTGGGTTACCCAAGGTTCTTTTTATGCGCTTGCATCTACTAGTCCATTGCCTTGCTTCTTCCTTGCACGCCTTTTTTTTTAGATAAATGATAGTTTATATCCGGCTTCATCTATCAGAAGATAGACTCTGGCCAATTATTACAAACTTCGACGGATAGGTCAAAACACAACCCCGATGAGCCATGACTGACAATTCTCAACTAAAACAAGAAACATGAAAGTAAAGTCTTGACTAAGCGGGACCAATAAATCTAGTGGACAACCACCCATTGGAGCTGAAGAAGTGCAAAGCTGATGTCTCTAAATGCTGAGTAACAAGGATCAGCTGATCTCTGGAATCATCATGCCGCTGCAGTCTTGCCCATTGGCGGAGCCAGTGGGTTCCCCTGAAAAGGACCTGTAAAAAAGATTTTGGTCTGCATTTGTCAAAGACTCCTTCATTTCTTGTTAACCAAACTGCCCAACATAAAGTTGTTTCCGCCGTCAATAATAATAAATTTCGTTTGTTCCCACCCAACCTGGACCACGTATTAAAGAAATCATCAATACTACTTGGAGATGAGATCCCAAACAAAATGTGTACAGCGCGCCACAAAAATTTGGCATACAAGCAATCCAAAAAAGATGTTGAATTGTTTCTGAAGAGTGACAGAAACAACACGTCATGTCACCATTCCAATTCCGTCGAGCAAGATTATCTTTAGTTAAGGTTACACCCTTTTTTAGGAACCACAAAAATATTTTAATTCTTGTGGGAATTTTGAGTTGCCAAATTTCCTGTGACACCCTAATCCCATTATTAATTAACGTAGCGTACATGGATCTAACAGAGAATCTACCTGATGAATGTACTGCCCACACAAAAGAATCCATTTCCTCTTGTAAGCTCAAATCATGTAAAGAAGTCACGATTGCATGCCAGATTCTTAGATTCACTCCCACCAAGTTTCGTCTAAATAAAATGTTCAGTGGGATTGAGTTAAGTACTTTTTACACAGAATCATGTTTTCTTCTCACTATATTGAACAATGCAGGAAATCTATCCTTAAGTGGTTGGTTGCCTAACCAAGTATCAAACCAAAACCGGGTTTGCGAACCATCTTTCACCTTAAATGAACCAAAATCCAGGAAGGTGTCTTTCACATTCATCAAGCTTTTCCAGAAATGGGAGTCTGTTGGTTTTTTATAACAGCTCCCTACGGTCTTGTCTTTTATGTACTTGTTTCTCAGTAGTTCCTGCCACATGCCATCTTCATTTAAAAGTTTAAATAACCACTTACTCAACAAACATTTGTTTTGTAATTCCAAGTTTTGAATACCTAAACCTCCTTGGACGCCTAGCTTGGCTGCTTCTTCTTAGCTTGTTCATACGACATGGCTTAGCTAGTTCATCTACTCCTTCCACTCTGTAAGGCACAATGGCTGATTTCCTTCCTGCCTTTGACCTCAACGTTCGATTAGAAGACGATGACGACGGCGATGCTGGCTTTGCTTTGGACGGCCCCGAAGATGACGACAGCGACGCTGGCTTTGCTTTGGACAACCCCGAAGATGACGATGGCGACGTTGCGTTTGATCTCAACGACCCTCCGTTGGAGCATGACAACGGTATTACTTGTTCTTCTCTTGTCCATTTACTACCGTGCTATCTCTTCCTCTCAATCGTTTCTCATATCAAAAGGACTATTGTCACAGGATTTGATTTAAACTTGCCGCTAGATGAATTTGGTGCAGTCGATTTCGATTATCTATAAAACCATGCTGGTACGTAGCCACTAGAAGAATGTTTTTTTTGCAGAGATAGTAGAATAATTTTGCACGTTATTTTTTCCATGTTATTTAGAATATGCAGTGGATATTAATAGAATATGCATGTTTACTTATCCATGTTATTTTTTCCATGTTATTTAGAATATGCAGTGGATACTAATAGAGCATGCGTGTTTGTTTTATCCATGTTATTTAGAAGAATGTCTTTGTTTTTGTCACTATAAATAGAACATGTTGCCGACAATTAATGCTTGTTTTTCTCACTGTAAACAGAACATGCTCCCATTCAAGCTAACCAACGAAGGAAAGACATGCCCGAAGAAGTCAGAAAGAAAGTTTACGAAGCTTTGTTGAAAAGAAGCAACGATGGGAAGCTACGCAAGAATGATACAAAAGAAGTTGCTGTTCAGTTTGGTGTACACATTCGTGCAGTTCACCGCCTGTGGAAGCAAGGTAAAATAGCACATGCAAATAACATTCCAGTTGACCTTGGTAGTCGTAAAAGGGGTAGAGTTGGTCGTAAGGCATTTCCTGTTGATTTGGAACTATTGCGTAGTATTCCTCTTAAGGAAAGAATGACCATCAAAGATGTTTGTGCCAAACTTAACATGAGCAAATGGAACATTCAAAAGTATTTGAGAATGGGATTGATTAGGCAGCACTCTAGTAGCATCAAGCCATATCTCACTGAAGCTAACAAGAGGTCTAGATTAAAGCGGTGTGTTGATATGATTAAGAGGGATTTGCTAGCTGATCCAAGGTTTAAGGATTTGTATGACTTTGTGTTCATTGATGAAAAATGGTTCTACCTCTATCAAAAATCTAAAAATATTATTTGCTACCCGATGAAGGTGATCCCCATCGGACTTGTAAGAACAAGAATTACATCCCTAGGCTCATGTTCTTGTGTGTTGTTGCTCGGTCAAGTTTTAGGGATGGGAATTGTATTTTTGATGGAAGGATTGGTTGTTTTCCACTTGTTCGATATGAACCAGCTATGAGAGGTAATGAGAGAACCGGCCGTGTCCGTGGAGACATGGTTATGAAGCCCATAATTTCGATCACAAGAGACGTGATTAGAGATTTCATGATCAACCAAGTGTTGCCTGCCATTCGAGCCAAATGACCAAGAGAATATGTGGGCAAAGCAATCTTCATTCAACAAGATAATGCACCTACCCATTTGAAATTGGATGACCCGGATTTTTGTGAGGCTGCTAAGCAAGAAGGATTTGATATTCGCCTAATTTGTCAACCACCAAATTCTCCGGATTTCAACATTCTTGACTTGGGTTTTTTCAAGCTATTCAAGCTATTCAATACAAGAAGAATGCAAAAACAATAGAAGCTCTAGTTCCAGCGGTGCAACAGGTAATTTGATCAAATTGATGACACATGTTTCATTGTTTCATCAACTACAAAAGTGCTCATTCATTCATTTGTTGCACACTTGTTTTGTAGGTATTCATAGAGTACTCGGCACACAAAGCTAACAGAATGTTTGTAACATTACAAAGTGTTTACATTGAAGCTATGAAGGTGAAAGGATGCAACAAGTTCAAGATTCCTCACATGAAAAAAGATACACTAGAACGTGAAGATCGGCTGCCAACTTCTATCCCTTGTGAACCATCTTTGCCACGTGAAGTCGAGGCTAGTCTTGCTGCATCAAACAGTTAGAACGATGCTGGTTAGATGGATGCTAGTTTGAAGCTTGCAGTCCAACATCCCTCGGCTGGCAATGGCGTCGATTAAGTAGTTCGCGTGCACGAGACCACAGCGAGAGCATGGCCAGTACCACGAGTGCGCACGGTTCCATGCTTCGCGATCCTCATGGACGAGATGACAGCGACCGCATACAAAAGCGCCCGGCGGCAAGGAATCCGGCATCATCTCCGAGTCCGGCGTGACGGAGTTCGGCGCGATCTGCGAGTCCGGCACGAAGGACTCCGGAGTCCTCTCCATGTCGCCAGAGTCCTCCTCGACAATGACTTCCTTTGCCATCTCCATGGAGTCCGGCGCCAACTCCTCCGACGTCGAGTCCGCCGGCGCTGGATCCATGGTGAGGCGAGCGTGAGCGGCAAGCGCGAGCGGCGGCGAGCGTGAGTGGCGAGCACGAGAAGCGGAGGCGAGCGTGAGCGGCAAGCGCGAGTAGCGGCGGCGAGCGCAAGCGACAGCGAGCTGGATCCATGGCGAGCGAGCGAGGAGAGCTGTGAGCGAGGCGAGCTGCGACGATGGCTTAATAAAACGCGAGTGGAGAGCAGCGAAGGTGATAGGCGAGCGGCCACGGCGCGGATGGGAATCGAGGAGAATTGGCTGCGGCATGGACCGGTCCCGTCATTAATGCGTGGTGCATGCATCGAAGGGGCAGGGGCTTAGGCGTCCAGGTTAGCGTCGTCGGGGCCAGAACGTCATTCTTTACAATCTTGCGTCTAGGGGTCAGGACGTCGTTTTTTTGTTATACGGAGGGAGTATGGCAGTGATAGCGTGGCGTCAACTGGCACCTGTTATGATGGGCACAACGGCGTTGATGGGAAAGCTATAGCCGGAGACCGTGAAAGCTATATATTGCCAGAGATTCAAAACCTTGATGAGACAAGCACCAGTAAAGAGACGGGAATGGCCTGACACATTAAAATGGTTGCACACAGGAGGAGGGAAAGGGAAGGGTGGGAAAGACAGTTGACTGGCGCGCAAATCTTCAAGCAAATTTGACGGTGCGGAATAGGGTAGCTAGGCGGACGCATTGCCGTCGCCGTTTGGAGTTTTCGGGCCGGGGTTGAAGCATCTGTGTCTGCATTCATTGGTATAGTTGCACGTAACTTTATTTGCCAACTCCCAACTAAACTCGTCCCTTTTATAGTTAATTTGCATATGCTACCATTGGCATTCCCGGCCCTTTAAATACTCACTACGACCACACCCTCACATATGGATGCAGAAGAGTAGTTGCTGGCATAGAGTGAAGCGACGTCGTGCATAGAATAACGTACGTGGTGTACACCACCATATATATGGCGGTGGCACCTGCTGCCGCTATGCTTGAGAGTGCGTCATGGACGTTTAGCAATGGCGTGATCGCCGGATTGCTTCCGGTTCACGTCCTGATGCTAGTGATCCTGGGTGCCGGTTTGGCCATGCTGCTGTGGCGCCTTCACCGGGCGCGGGAGGTGTACCTCGTGGACTATGGCTGCTTCCTGGGCGAGCCACGGCACAGGGTCCCGTTCGCGACGCCCAGATTAGCATTGCGCACTAGCTTAATATGGCAGTGATAGCGTGGCGTCAACTGGCACCTGTTATGACGGGCACAACGGCGTTGATGGGGAAGCTATAGCCGGAGACAGTGGAAGTATATATTGCCAGAGATTCAAAACCTTGATGAGACAAGCACCAGTAAAGAGACGGGAATGGCCTGACACATTGAAATGGTCGCACACAGGAGGAGGTAAAGGGAAGGGTGGGAAAGACAGTTGACCGGCGCGCGAATCTTGAAGCAAATTTGATGGTGCGGAATAGGGTAGCTAGGCGGCCGCATGGCCGTCGCCGTTTGGAGTTTTCGGGCCGGGGTTGAGGAAAAAAATTAGGTAGGATGGTCCTTACCTAGGGCTGTGCGGACACCCAACCAGGTGATGACGCGTGGACGAGTACTCAACCGGCTCGCTCGGCCTCCCGGCGTCCCTATCTGCTAGCTAATTGGCTCAGCACATCGCGACTGAGCATGTGCGCGCTCACCTCCAAGGGCTCACGCAAGCCGGGCCTCATCTGTGCCACCGCCGCCGCCACCGCTCCTGAGTCGTCCACCAAGTCGCCAACAACGCTGACACCACGCAGCCACCACCGATGGCTTCGATTCTCCAGCCACCACCGTCTTCTAGCTGTATCCCGGCCGGGAAGAAGATCGTGTGTGCTGGCCGGCCGGCCGGCCGGTCGGCTCTCTCTGAATCTCTGCTTTAACAAGGCCACCTGCTCCTTCCGGCAGCTAGACTGCTAGAGCGATGTACTCGTAGACGACGACTGCGTGATCCCAAGTTGCACGGCTTGCTATCACGTTGCTGCAATGCTGCTACTTGCGTGCGTGCTCCGGGTACCATCTGGCTGGAGAGCAGGCAATGCAGGAGCTTCTCACTCGATAGTCAGGATAACTGTCGCAGAAAGATGAGAACAGAGGAGTGGTTGGAAATAATTAAGTCTGCACTTCGTCGGTGACAGCCTGACTACCGGCCCGGCCTGGTACCTCAATTATGGCGTCATTTCTTATCTGAATTTTCATATCGGCCGGCGGTGTCGGACGGTGGTGGCTCTGCGGTGTGGGCGTTGTTGGCGAGTCGGCGAACGACTCAGGAGCGGCGGCCGGCTGTGTCGGCCGGTGGCTGCGCGGTGTCGGCGTTGCTAGCGACTTGGTGGACGACTTAGGAGCAGCAGCGGCAGATGAGGCCCGGCTTACGTGAGCACTTGGAGCCGAGCGCGCATATGCTCAGTCGCGACGAGCCAAGCCAATTAGCTAGCAAATAGGGATGCCGGGAGGCCGAGCCAGCCGGCTGTACTTGTCCACGCGTCATCACTTGGTTGGGTGTCCGCACAGCGCTAGGTGACGCGTGGACGAGTACTCAACCAGCTCGCTCGGCCTCCCGGCGTCCCTATCTGCTAGCTAATTGGCTCAGCTCATCGCGACTGAGCATGTGCGCGCTCGCCTCCAAGGGCTCACGCAAGCCGGGCCTCATCTGTGCCACCGCCACCGTCACCGCTCCTGAGTCGTCCACCAAGTCGCCAACAACGCTGACACCACGCAGCCACCACCGTCCGACACCGCCGGCCGCCAGCACTTCTGATGGCCTCGATTCTCCAGCCACCACCGTCCTCTAGCTGTATTCCGGCCGGGAAGAAGATCGTGTGTGCTGGCCGGCCGGCCGGCCGGTCGGTGCTCTCTCTGAATCTCTGCTTTAACAAGGCCACCTGCTCCTTCCGGCAGCTAGACTGCTAGAGCGATGTACTCGTAGACGACGACTGCGTGATCCCAAGTTGCACGGCTTGCTATCACGTTGCTGCAATGCTGCTACTTGCGTGCATACTCCGGGTACCATCTGGCTGGCGAGCAGGCAATGCAGGAGCTTCTCACTCGATAGTCAGGATAACTGTCGCAGAAAGATGAGAACAGAGGAGTGGTTGGAAATAATTAAGTCCGCACTTCGTCGGTGACAGCCTGACTACCGGCCCGGCCTGGTACCTCAATTAT
Source organism: Saccharum spontaneum (assembly GCA_022457205.1). Taxonomy (NCBI): domain Eukaryota; kingdom Viridiplantae; phylum Streptophyta; class Magnoliopsida; order Poales; family Poaceae; genus Saccharum; species Saccharum spontaneum. The sequence goes on from CM039600.1 coordinate 6,696,348, forward strand.
GCTGTCATTTCTTATCTGAATTTTCATATCGGCCGGCAGTGTCAGACGGTGGTGGCTGTGCGGTGTGGGCGTTGTTGGCGAGTCGGCGAACGACTCAGGAGCGGCGGCCGGCTGTGTCGGCTGGTGGCTGTGCGGTGTCGGCGTTATGGCGACTTGGTGGACGACTCAGGAGCGGCGGCGGCTGATGAGGCCCGGCTTACGTGAGCGCTTGGAGCCGAGCGGGCACATGCTCAGCCGCGACGAGCCGAGCCAATTAGCTAGCAGATAGGGACGCCGGGAGGCCGAGCGAGCCGGCTGTACTCGTCCACGCGTCATCACTTGGTTGGGCGTCCGCACAGTCCTAGGTAAGGACCATCCGCACCCAATTTTTTTCCGGGGTTGAACCATCTGTGTCTGCATTCATTGATATAGTTGCACGTAACTTTATTTGCCAACTCCCAACTAAACTCGTCCCGTTTATAGTTAATTTGTATATGCTACCATTGGCATTCCCGGCCCTTTAAATACTCACTACCACCACACCCTCACATATGGATGCAGCAGAGTAGTTGCTGGCATAGAGTGAAGCGACGTCGTGCATAGAATAACATACGTGGTGCACACCACCATACATATGGCGGTGGCACCTGCTGCCGCTATGCTTGAGAGTGCGTCATGGACGTTTAGCAATGGCGTGATCGCCGGATTGCTTCCGGTTCACGTCCTGATGCTAGTGATCCTGGGGGCCGGTTTGGCCATGCTGTTGTGGCGCCTTCACCGGGCGCGGGAGGTGTACCTCGTGGACTATGGCTGCTTCCTGGGCGAGCCACGGCACAGGGTCCCGTTCGCGACGGCCCTGGAACACGGACGCCTGATGAACAACCTCATCGACGAGGAGAGCCTGAGCTTCATGGTCCGGCTGCACCAGAAGTCCGCGATCGGCGAGGAGACGAGCGTACCGGACTCGTTCCGCTGCATCCCGCCCGACCGCAGCATCGAGGCGTCCCGGCAGGAAGCCGAGCTGGTGATCTTCTCCGCCGTCGACAAGGCGTTGGCCAGGAGCAAGCTGAACCCCGAGGACATCGACACGGTCATCGTCGCGTGCAGCTTCACCACGGTGACGCCGGTGTTCGCCGACGTCGTGGTGAACAGGTACAAGCTCCGCGACGACGTGCAGAGCGTGAACCTGTCCGGGATGGGGTGCAGCGGCGCGCTCATCGCCATCGGCCTCGCCAGGAACCTCCTGCGGGTGGCGCCGCCGGGGAGGCACGTCCTGGTCATAGCCACGGAGATCCTCTCGTCCATGCTCTACACCGGAACCAAACGGGAGATGCTGGTGCCCAACGTGCTGTTCCGCATGGGCGCGGCCGCCATGATCATGACCAACTCGCCCGAGCGCGCCCGTTTCCGGCTCGGCCCCATCGTGCGCACGCTCACCGCCGCACGGGACAGCGACTACCGGTGCGCGTTCCAGGAGGAGGACGACGAGGGGATCACGGGCATCAACCTCTCCAAGGATCTGCCCGTCGTCGCCGCGAACGCGCTCAAGGGCCACATCACGGCGTTCGGCCCCGCCGTGCTGCCTGTCTCCGAGCTCCTCCGGGTCGCGCTCTCCATCATCAGAAACAGGCTCTTTAGTGCAGGGACGAAGGAGGAGCGGCGCTACTACCGCCCGGCCTTCGGCAAGGTGTTCCAGCACTTTTGCATCCACCCGGGCGGGCGCAGGGTGCTGTACGAGGTGCAGCGGGGCCTAGGCCTCACGGACCGCGACATGGAGGCGTCGCACATGACGCTGCACCGCTTTGGGAACATGGCCAGCAGCTCGCTGCTGTACGAGCTCGACTACATCGAGGCTAAGCAATGGATGAAGAAGGGTGACCGACTGTGCATGATCTCATTCAGCCCGGGTATAGACTGCAGCAGCGTCGTGTGGGAGTGCGTGAAGCCCACGGCGGACACCGGCAGCGGACCCTGGGCCGGATGCATCCACCGCTACCCTGTGCCGCTTCCCAAAATTGTCCAAAGGGCATAAGAGTCGTGTTCTCAGTTCCAGAGCATGCAGGCACGTGCTTCGTTCATCGGCTTGCGTTGCGTCGTCCCAGCTATAGCTACCACTATCCGGCATCTATCCCCTGCTATATAATGTATATCTTATTCTACATACATATAGGTCTCTCTCGGTCGGTATGACCAGCCTGACCGAACCAACAACAACATGTACCCACACGGATAGAGTCCACGTAGGACTCCATGTCATCATCTGGTTACACTACTCCCAAGCCCAAACTACGGGCTTATTTGTGTCAAGTAGGATTCCATGTAATTTAAGCTAATTATGTGTATCTACGCTGTAATGTGTAATTTTAAAAAAAGAAACTTTGGCCACGACCCCTACTATGGAAACCGTGACCATATACGTTGTGTCATTTCTATAATTAAGCACAAATAGTTTCAAGGCTAATAATAAAATCCACAGGTTTGAAATTTTCTAGATTTGGTATAGCTTATAAGCCTTTGCCACCATTGTTGTTGGTCGCTTCTACCCTGGCGGAGTTGCCGCTATTGGCGCTTTGGCCCCCTCTCTAGCACGTTCGTTGCCGAGAGTGTGTTGGCCCTCTTCTTGGTCGTTGTTGGAATCTCTGACGGATGCTTTGCCGTTATTCTTCTCTGGGTGGATGCTTTGCCACCCAAGGCATGGTCTAGTTTGTAGGCAACCTTTGTGTTGTTGTATCAATTTTCTTGCAAGCTCAGTTTGTAGGTCTTCGGGTGTTCAGGGCAATAGCTTTTTATATTTTTCTTGTTCCTAAGTTGTATTTCGGATCACTCACCACTAGCTTAGTGGTTTGTAATCTGTGCTACGAGGGTTCCCTCGTACCTGGTCGTGTAATTCTCTTCTTCTTAATAATAAACAGGCTATATTCCCTGGTCGCGAAAAAAAAGTATAGCTTATAAGCTAATTATGGCTAAAATAAGAACTAGTTTGGCATGACTTTGGTTCCTCCTAAAAGTGCTTCAGCTCTAGCTTCTTAGAGCATGTTTGGTAGGGCTTCTAGTGGCTCCGGCTCTTATACATCGTACCGTAACAACACTATTCACAAGAGCTGTTTTTCTCTCTCCTACCAAAATGAACGTGGAACCGAGAGAAGCCATGATTCATGGCTCTTTCAGCTCTGGCTCCTTTGATACTATAGCATGAAGCTTGAGCCTGAAGGAGCCCAGCCAAACAGGGCCTTGCTGGTGGAGCTCAAGCCGTTTTGAAAAACATTTAGAAAAAGTAGCTCCAGTGGCACTTCTCTGTTATAGTTTATGCCAAATTTGTGAGGAGGGGCTAGGAGAAGCACGTTTTCATGCACGGTCTCAACTTCTAGCTACAAAATGGCTCTGGCTCCTCTAGACTTCTTTGTCAAAGCCGTATCATGGATGGTTGTTTGGCAGGACTTTAGCCAGAGCCAGAGCCACTCCTAAGGCCATGCCAAGAAAGCCCTAAGCTGAAACTAACTGCAAAACGATGCACTTTTCTACAGCTTTTTCTGGCCATGCTTATTTTTATCTCCTCCATTTGTACTTAAACGAAGAACCTAAGGCCCTCCAAAGTGTACTAGTAGTGCCTGTAATTTTTTTTGATACACGTAGACTCATCGGAACTGGCACCATCAAGCCACAATTTGCAAGCATCACTCTTGGTCCCACAAACAAAAAAAGCATTTATATAAAATACTACATCAATCTATTTGATGTACGGAGTACTAGGCAAAAGCATCCAGCTTTGATTATTTAATTCACAAGGCAGAAGTAGGCAGCGGAGCAACTACTTCCTCCGCTCCAGAAATTTCAAGCACTGGCATCGGTTGCTGCAGTGTACAGAGTGGTGCTCAGATTTTCTCTCTCCTCTGTTGGCACCACTTAAGCTATACACTGCAGAGGACCTAAATCAAATCTGCTTATTCTGATCACACTTGTACTCTATTTATACAGCTTCTTGAAGAAGCACTTTCCATAAAATCTCCTCCAAACAGGGCCGGTGACTATAACAACAATTCTAGCGCAAGCAGTGCCCATAGGCGGACCGACCTAGGGGACGTAACTTGGTGGCAATCAAGTGAACCTCGGGAGAAAAATCACCGTGTCAACATTGTCTTCATCATCTTCTCGGTGGTTTGTACTCCGCGAAACATAAGCTTGTATTACTTTTATTTACATTGTGCTTGTGTAGTTGCTCTTGTGACTAGTTTAGCTTTAGTAATTTGCTAGTTACCTTCTTGCTTGTGTAGCGTAGAAGTAGCTCCCTTACGTGGCTAATTTGGTTTTAGTGACCTTGTTAGTCACATTGCTTAGTTTGTGTAGCTAACTGTTTTGCATTCTCTATTTTGTCTTGTGTAGCATTGCTAGTGAGCTTAGGTGGCTTTGTGCTATTTCTCATTAGAACTGTGTAGGAGCTCCCATATTTGTGTGAAATACTAGTTGTATATGTTTGTGTGACCTTGCAAGCTAATTTGGTTAGGTGAGCTCTAGCTAGCCCGACACCTTTGTTGCTTAATTAGGATCCTTTTAAGGTGCTTGTGAACTTAGATAGAGGGGTGTAGTCTTAGCTAGACTGATAGTTTAAATTCCGCACTTGTTTCGTTTAGCCGATGTGATTAAGTTTTATAAAGGACTATTCACCCCCTCTAGTCCGCTATCTCGACCCTACACGAGCGCTAACGAAATGGTCCCGACCGCCGCGTTAACAGCTACATCATCTTTACCTTACTCGTTTCCATTTTGTTTCATTTCAATTTCATTATTTGATTTGTTGACGGATCAAGTCTCCTAGCCACACGATGGCGCGCCCCCCACAAGACAGGGCATCGCTGAGGGTTCGAAGGATGGCCCACTAGGCTTCAAGGCCGCCCAAAGCACCTAATGTGCGAGGGACATTCACAGGGCACAAACAGCCTTAGCCGAGTGCTCAGAAGCGAAACCGGCCGCCCGTCGAATGATGTCCGAGTAACCATCTCAACTTAAGATCTCCCCTCTTTATAATACAAGTATCTATCCTAAATCCAACCACCCACTCTATTGCATGTTGGTCGGCAAAACAAAATCCTTAGCATATACATTTGACTTCATTCCATAGCGTTTAGTTTTTCTTCTTTTCTAAATGTTGAGCACTTGATCATCTTGTGGCCTCTTTCATCACCTCTATGAATGCCATCTTGCTCAACCCTTGGTGTGGACATCACCTAGTTCAAACAACACTTAAGACAAGTTAATCCACTAGTAGCCACTCAATTACCAAAACCAAATTAGGGTTTCAGCTATCAATGACCAAACTTCGGACTGGCGTGCGCTAGTTTCCATCCAAAGTACTTTAGAGCCCGTTTATTTGATCGGTAACTTTCTTGATTTTGACTGAAAAGCTAGCTTCTGGCTTGTAGTTGTTGGCTTTTGCTATTGGCGTAATATTTTTTTAGATTCTCAACATACCAAAAATAGAAAATATGCTCAAAACATATGTTTTCCTAGTTTTTAGTTAATTTTCTCATAAGTTAGCTTTTGAAAAGCAAACTCAACAGATGAGTTGTTTGTTTATGCTTATGGTTTTTTTGAGGGGTTATGCTTATGGTTTTTAACTAACAGAAGGCCCCATAAAAACTGAAACAAATAGAACCTTAATCAGCCGCTCCTGCTTTTAGCTGTCCTTAAACAAAAATATGAGATGTTTGATGTGTTAGTCTAGCCAAGACCAAATTTACTTTGGCGTGCCAAATTTTGGCCGCGAATCAAATGGATGCCTTTTTTCTGTCTAACAAAATTTAGCTTGTCTTTTTGAGCTAAAACTAAACACAAATCTAAAACCTCAAAGGAGTACTCCGTCCGCCCCGTAAATGAAGTTATTATAGGATACGTACAGATCAAACTTTCTTAACTTTAATTAAATTTATAAAAAATACGTGCAACATTTATATCTCAGATAAGTTTATTATGAAAATATATTCAATGATCTACTAATGATACTAATTATGTATTATAAATATTAATATTATATATATCATTTATATCTCAAATAAGTTTATTATGAAAGTATATTCAATGATCTACTAATGATGCTAATTACAACAACAATAATATAGCCTTTTGTCCCAAGCAGGTTGGGTAGGCTAGAGATAAAACCCAAAAGAGACGATAAACAGGAAGACAACTAATGATACTAATTATGTATTATAAATATTAATATTATATATATAATTAGTTAAATTAAAAAAACTGACTTTTCATAGAGCGAGAACGACTTTTATCTTGTGAGACTACCCACAGTGGCATACTCTAAACGATACTCTAAACCTTTAGAGTATGAATATAGAGTAAAAACTACTGCACTGGGTACTCTAAAACTATACTCTATCATTTCTCTCACTCTATATTTAAAGTAGCACAGTGCTTACTCTATAGTGGGCAGTGGCGGGCCCTACTAGCTAAACAAAGGAAAAAATGCTATAACTCACAAACCAAAAATTCAAATTAAAGTTCGATTGCACCATTAAATTCGTCTCAATAAATCATTCAAAACTAAATCACACATGGATATATTTAGATAAATTGACAAGTGGGTCCCATAGAGGATAGAGTGGATAGAGGATGATACAGAGGATAGATGAGTGTGGGAAAATTGAGTATAGAGGAGAGAATCTTGCTAACTAGGACATATAGAGGATGAATATAGAGGTCCATGAGTGCGGATAGCGTATGAAATACCACAGAATAAAGAGAAGAGAATAAAATTCATTCCTAATCCTGTCATCGAGTGGCTGAAGCGCTGGACTTCCCCTACTGGTTACTAGTGCTGCTTCGAGACGGTCGATTGGGTGTCGGGTTTCGCCATGGACATGGAGGATGCGAGCGGCAGCTCGTCGTCTCCAGCCATCCTACGGAACAGGTACTGGATCCTCCGCCACGGCCGCAGCGTCCCCAACGAGCGCGGCCTCATCGTCTCATCTCTGGTACGAATCCCTCCCTCCGTCCCAGCAGCCCACTTTATTCCTTCGATTTCCCGCTCCAAGGATCTCCTACCTCAATCCAATTCTCTCCGACTGATGCCATCTTGGTCTGCTGCCGGCAGGAGAACGGCACGAAGCCGGAGTTCGGGCTGGCCCCGCAGGGGGTCGAGCAGGCGCGCGCGGCCGGCGAACAGCTCCGGAAGGTACCGGATCGGTGTCCGTGTCTCACTGCTGTGGATTCTTGGATTGGATGTGCGGTAGTGAACCTGTAGCCCGTGTTTTTTTCCGTGCGCAGGAGCTTGAGGAGATTGGTGTGCCGGTGGATTCTGTCAAGATTCGTTACTCGCCTTTCTCACGGACCACCGAGACAGCTAGAGTGGTCGCCGGTGTGCTTGGCATCCCCTTTGAGGGTCCTGTCTGCGAAGTGAGTTTGGTTTAATCCTGCATGAGCCAATTTGGCAATGTACGTAATTTTCTGTGTCTTGATGGTAAGTTGTATGGGTAGGCATTGAATACGAATCTATCACTTAGATTTTGTCTTGAGTTGGAATTTTGTATATGGATGGTTGGTGATATATAGACTTTAGATTCATTGGACACTTGGGCAGTATGATTATGGAAATTTGGACGGTTAAGCCTTGCTACCTTTTATTTCTGTCAGATATTATTTGAGCAAACATGATATTTGTCTTTCTGCTTCCTTTCCTCTTTACTGTCATTTGCAGAACTAAGTTTGCAATGTTACTGTACCTGTAAAACAAACAAGTCATGAAAACTGGTGCCGTGGTACATATGAAAACATCAAAGTATTCTCAGTTGGCAAGTACCTTTTTCAGTTATCCCGCTTTCAAATGAAGCCCCCATGGTTTTAACATTTTGCTGTTCTGAGTTCTGATTTCTAAGGCATCCTAAAACATTAACTGGGTATATCAGAATGCATCTATTTTGCTTCAGTGTTATAAGATCATAGGGGTATATGCTTGATCAGTCCTCTTTTACATTTCTAGTGATGAGATTAAAAGTCAATATATTGCAGCCAAAGGTTCTCAAATCAGATTTCACATAATTTTTATGATCAGGTTGGCTCATAGAAGGTCTTTTGCAGGCGGTGCTGGGACTTCGTGAGCGCTACTTTGGGCCATCGTATGAGTTACTTTCACATGATAAGGTGGGTTTGCTTTTTTGGATTCAGTTATATACTCATATTGTTTCACTAGAAATGAAGGAACATTCTTGTCATATGGGCATCTACTGGGGTATGTGTACAAGTTCAATTCTATAAAATGAATTGGTTGGTGAAGTCTAAGTGATGCATTATCGTCCATAATCTAAGAAATCTTAATCCTTCCTAGCAACCTCTGCTTTGTCAGACACAAAAAAACATCTTTATGGACCTCCATCATCCTTGTACTCATCCTTTCAACTTTGTGAGTTGCTGATACAGAACAAGGTTATATCTGAACCTGCAGTTTGTCCAGCTGTTTCTGCATCCCGATGCAGAAACAGCTGGACAAACTGTGGGTCTGGTGGAGACCAAGGCAAGTTGGAGCCGCTGCTCATAGGGTGCGCACCCCCCTGTGTTGTGCTCGGCCTGGGCAGCTGCTGCCCTGGCCGTCCTCTCTACTGCCTCTTGGTCGGGTGGACCAGCCTGGGCTGCGCCACCCTGGCGTCGCTTGACACACATTCTGTGTAGGAAGTCAGATAGTTTTTTTTTTTCAGACCTTATAAGTTCTTTGACTCTGGTCTGGAAACTTTTTTGTCCCACACTAACAGCACAGATCCACTGATGGTTTTATTATGATTTAACAGGTCTAGTGAGAGTCCAAGTTCAACCACAGTTCTCACTCAGATATCTATAATTCAATTTTCATAGCAATTGATAGTGTAGTTGTGATTTTTTGTGTGCCCCTATAAATTTCATTTTTTATGTTTCTTTTGGTTACTAAATCTAACATTGTTAAGTAGTATGCAGACATATGGTCAGTAGACGAAGCACATCCCTATACAGCTCCTGAAGGAGGCGAGAGTGTCGCAGATGTTGCTAGCAGATTTTCAGCTGTGCTGTCATCTACAGAGACAGAGTTTCATGGGTATATATTCTTATGTATTGACAGATTCAATTCATATATTTTGTTTTCACGTTCTACTATGACATGTCTTTTTTATGAAACTACTACCAAAATGATATAATTTGCTAAAAGTTGTTCAGCAGAATGTGAGGAATAAAGGATCGCAGTTGATAGAAACCCATATATTTTCATTTAGTGCCTATTGGAAAAGAATCTTTGCATGACCTAAGATGGATTATCGAACACATTTGTAAACTGTGAACCTAATGTCATGCATAAATAGACTGCACATCTGTTAACAGGGCTTTGGTATCCTGCTAGTAATAGTTCTAAACCCTGTTAAACAGATTTCTGACCCTAAAATATTTATTATATTAGTCAATACAATTATCCATTAGTTTAACTCTTAGATGATTAGTAACTCTGTGGAAGTAGAAAAAAAGATAGGTACAATTGTTTCTCATATCACTAACAGCTCTCCAATAGGAGTCAATATGGTTTGTGAGGGAGATAATTCACAAACTAGCATAATCTAAATTACTAATATTCAAAATTGATTGTGCAGTAGTGTCATGTTCAAACAAGTCTACACTAGGCGCCATAGGGCCCGAGATGTGCGCAGGGCCCAGGAACGCGCTGCTGTGCGTGCGGCCAGCACCCAGGGGGCGTCCTCCAGCAGTGGCTAGGAGGGAAAGTAGGAAATCTATTAGCTATTTTGGTTAGTCCTTAATTAGTGGAGTTTGTTACTCCTTTTGGTTGAGCCGGAGGCTATACATATCTTGTAACCAGACACATGGCAATTAAGAAAGAATTACCATCTAATCTCTCTCCCTCTCTTCTATCTAAGCCGGCGGCTGGGGGCATAACCCACCGACGAGGAACGGCGGCAAGGGGGTATAACCCTGCCGGCCACCACGGACAACGGCTACGATCTACGTAGCCGAGGTCCTCCTACCCTTGGGCTCACTGCCCTTGACAACCTGGTATCCCAGAGCCGACGATCCTCTTCTTCCCACCACTCCCAGTCCTCCACAGCCGCCTCACCACCCTTCCAGCCACCACCACCATCCCCTTCCTCTCCGTCCACAGCCACGTCCGCGCTGCCAAACATGGGTGACGCCGATCCGCCCACCATGGCTGACGTGATGAAGATGCTCCAGACCCTGACCACCAACATGTCCTAGATGCAATCCGACATGGCGGGCATGCAGCAGAAGCTCAGCTCGACGTCCGAGTCTAGCACCCACCACGACGGCCAGCATCACACGGATCGCCCCCCGCGGTTCCAGAAGATGGATTTCCCGCGCTTCGACGGTAAATCCGACCCACTGATTTTCATTAATCGGTGTGAGTCGTATTTTCGCCAGCAACGCACCATGCCGGAGGAGAAGGTGTGGATGGCGTTGTACAATCTGGAGGACGTGGCCCAACTGTGGTTCATCCAACTCCAGGAGGATGAGGGCACGCCGCCATGGGGGCGCTTCAAGGAGCTCTTGAACCTTCGCTTTGGCCCGGTGCTGCGGTCCGCCCCGCTATTCGAGCTCTCCGAGTGCCGCCGCACGGGGTCAGTCGAGGAGTACTCCAACTGCTTTCAGGCGCTCCTCCCTCGCGCGGGCCGCCTCGAGGAGGGCCAGCGGGTGCAGCTCTACACCGGCGGGTTGCTGCCACCGCTCAGCCACCAAGTGCGCATCCACGCGCCCGAAACACTGGCGGCGGCCATGAGTTTGGCGCGGGCCCTGGAACTCGTCGAACTGGACCGCCTCAACTCCACCCACGCCAAGACTGTGCCGCGCGCGCCCGGTCCACCGCCTGCACCGCGCCCAGGCGTCCTGGCGGCCCTGCCAGCGCCCGTCACCCCGACCCCGGCGCTCCAGGCGCTGCCAGCTTCCCAGGCGCAACCCTTGGCCCTACCGGCGCCACCACCAAGGGCTGGGGGCAAGCGCCTCTCCATGGAGGAGCAGGCAGAACGGCGTAAACTCGGGCTCTGCTACAACTGCAATGAGCCCTACTCCCGCGGCCACAACAGAGTATGCCGCCGCATCTTCTACATCAACGGGGTCGTGCTGGATGAGGAGGTACCCGAGGAGGAGGCGCCGGTCTACTCTCTACACGCCGTCGCCGGCGTCCCTGTGTGCGGCACCCTCCAGCTTGAGGTGCAGGTGGGCGCGGCCACGCTGCTCGCCCTTATCGACACGGGCTCCACCCACTGCTTCATCGGCGAAGCAGCCGCGCAGCGGGCTGGCCTGCCCGTCGAGCCTCGGCCTCGGCTCACGGCGACCGTGGCCAATGGCGAACGCATCTCCTGTCCGGGCGTTCTGCGCCAAGCGCCCGTTGTCATCGACAACCGGCCGTTCGCGGTCGACCTGTACATCATGCCCCTGGCCGGATATGACTTGGTGCTGGGCAACCAGTGGCTGGCGACTTTGGGCGATATTGTCTGGAATGTGGCTGCAGGGACCATGGCGTTCAAGATGGCAGACCAGCAGGTCTGCTGGCGCAGTGTCGCTCCGCCAACACCACCGCGCCTCCACTCTACTTCGGTGGCCGAGCCCCTCCTGGAGGAGCTGCTCGCCGCGTTCGCCGACGTGTTCGCAGAACCGTGGGGCCTCCCTCCAGTGCGTGGCCGCGCACACCGCATCCTCCTCAAGCCCGGCACTGAGCCGGTGGCAGTGCGGCCCTACAGGTATCCGGCCGCCCACAAGACGGAGCTGGAACAGCAGTGCGCGACCATGATCGCGAACGGCATCGTCTGGCGCAGCGACTCCGCCTTCTCCTCGCCGGTCCTCCTCGTCAAGAAGCCGGACGAGTCCTGGAGATTCTGCGTCGACTACCGCGCCCTCAACGCGGTCACGGTGAAGGACGCGTTCCCTATCCCCGTCGTCGACGAGCTCTTGGATGAACTCCATGGCGCCAAGTACTTCACCAAGCTCGACTTGCGCTCAGGGTACCACCAAGTGCGCATGAGGTCGGAGGACGTACACAAGACGGCCCGCCGCACACACGATGGCCTATATGAGTTCCTGGTGATGCCGTTCGGCCTCTGCAATGCCCCGACAACATTTCAAGCCCTCATGAACGACGTCTTGAGGCCGTTCCTCCGCCGGTTTGTCCTTGTTTTCTTTGATGACATTTTGATCTACAGCAAGTCCTGGGCCGACCACCTACGACACCTCCGCGCCGTCCTCAGCGAGCTCCGTCAGCACACCCTCTTCGTCAAACGCTCCAAGTGTGCTTTCGGGGTCGCCTCTGTCGCTTACCTCAGCCACACGATCTCGGCGGTAGGGGTGGCCATGGACTCCTCCAAGGTACAGGCCATTCACGACTGGCCAGTACCTCACTCCACACGGGCGGTGCACGGCTTCCTTGGGCTTGCGGGCTACTACCGCAAGTTCATCCACAACTACGGCTCCATCGCCGCGCCGCTCACCGCGCTCCTCAGGAAGGAGGGCTTCACCTGGGGTCCTGAGGCTACTTCGGCTTTCCTCGCCCTGAAGGAGGCAGTCACCTCGGCACCGGTGCTCGCTATGCCGGACTTCACCAAGCCATTCGTCGTCAAGTGCGACGCATCGTCCCACGGGTTTGGTGCTGTCCTCATCCAGGAAGGACACCCCATCGCCTTCTTCAGCCGGCAGGTCGCACCTCGACATCATGTCCTGGCAGCATATGAGCGTGAGCTCATTGGCTTGGTCCAGGCGGTGCGTCACTGGCGTCCATACCTCTGGGGGCGCCGCTTCACCGTTCGGACAGATCACTATAGCTTGAAATACCTCCTGGACCAGCGCTTGGCCACCATTCCGCAACACCATTGGGTTGGCAAGCTGCTGGGATTCGACTTCTCCGTCGAATACAAGCCGGGTGCAACGAACGCGGTCGCCGATGCGCTGTCCAGGCGCGACACAGTGGAGGGCGAGCTGCTGGCCCTCTCCTCTCCGCGCTTCGATTTCATCGCCAAGCTCCGGCAAGCTCAGCTGGAACACCCGGCACTTGTTGCTCTCCAGGATGAGCTCGCAGCGGGCACCAGACCAGCCCCCTGGGCGCTGGTGGACGGCATGGTGCAGTTTGCTGGGCGGCTGTACATCCCGGCTGACTCCCCGCTGCTCCAGGAGATCGTGGGGGCCATACATGAGGACGGCCATGAAGGCGTACAGCGGACACTCCACAGGCTGCGCCGCGATTTCCATTTTCCTAGCATGAAGCAAGTTGTGCAGGACCGGGTGCGTACATGTGAAGTCTGTCAACGCTACAAGTCTGAGCACTAGCACCCTGCGGGCCTCCTCCTTCCTCTGCCGGTTCCCCAGGGTGTGTGGACTGATGTCGCGCTCGACTTTGTGGAGGCACTGCCACGAGTCCGCGGCAAGTTGGTGATCCTCACCGTGGTGGATAGGTTCAGCAAGTACTGCCATTTCATCCCATTGGCACACCCGTACTCTGTTGAATCTGTCGCCCAGGCCTTCTTCAACGACATCGTCAGGCTCCATGGTGTCCCTCAGTCCATGGTCTCCGACCGGGACACGGTGTTCACGTTGTCGTTCTGGCAGGAGCTGATGCGGTTGATGGGCACCAAGCTACAGATGACCTCGGCGTTTCACCCCCAGTTCGACGGGCAGTCCGAGTCGGCCAACCGTGTCATCATCATGTACCTCCGGTGCTTAGTGGGGGACAAGCCGCGCGAATGGCTTCGGTGGCTGCCATGGGTAGAGTACCTCTTCAACACGGCGTACCAGATGTCTTTGCGGGACACTCCCTTCCGCATTGTCTACGGGCATGATCCTCCCTCCATCCGCTCCTATGAACCTGGGGACACCAGGGTGCCGGCCGTCGCCAAGACCATGGAGGAGCGTGCGGCGTTCCTAGCGGACATCCGCTATCGCCTGGAGCAGGCACAGGCGTACCAGAAGCGCTTCTACGACCGCGCGCACCGAGAGGTCACCTATCAGGTGGGTGACTGGGCGCTGCTTCGACTCCGTCAGCGCACGGCGTCGTCTCTACCTCAAGCTGTGGGCGGCAAGCTGAAGCCGCGCTTCTTCGGCCCATACCGCGTCGTCGAACTCATCAACGAGGTTGCTGTCCGGCTGGAACTACCCCCTCGCGCTCGCATCCACAACGTGTTCCATGTGGGGCTGCTCAAGAAGTACCAAGGGACACCGCCGACCGAGCCTCCACAGCTGCCGCTACTTCACCATGGTGCCATTGATCCTGAGCCGGAGCGCGCGGTGCGGTACAGGCTGGCCCGGGGTGTGCATCAAGCACTGGTTCAGTGGAAGGGAGTTTCAGCCGCGTCGGCCACCTGGGAAGACGTCGCCACACTCCGCTCCAAGTTTCCCCAATTCCAGCTCGAGGACGAGCTGGCTCTCGACGGGGAGGGAGATGTCATGTTCAAACAAGTCTACACTAGGCGCCATAGGGCCCGAGATGTGCGCAGGGCCCAGGAACGCGCTGCTGTGCGCGCGGCCAGCACCCAGGGGGCGTCCTCCAGCAGTGGCTAGGAGGGAAAGTAGGAAATCTATTAGCTATTTTGGTTAGTCCTTAATTAGTGGAGTTTGTTACTCCTTTTGGTTGAGCCGGAGGCTATACATATCTTGTAACCAGACACTTGGCAATTAAGAAAGAGTTACCATCTAATCTCTCTCCCTCTCTTCTATCTAAGCCGGCGGCTGGGGGCATAACCCACCGACGAGGAACAGCGGCAAGGGGGTATAACCCTGCCGGCCACCATGGACAATGGCTACGATCTATGTAACCGAGGTCCTCCTACCCTTGGGCTCACTGCCCTTGACAAGTAGTGGCATTCATATTATCATGTAGCTTGTATATGCTATTAATCCAACAGGATTCTGGAGTGTCAACATTCTAACAATTTCAATATTTAAGATTCATAGATTTTACTGTAGCAAAGGCTACCCACTAGTCGCATAGTTGGCGCTGACTTGTTAAGTCATGCTTAGATCTGTCTTGCTGAAGCTGACTTGTGTGTTTTGTTCCTTGTAGCTCT
The DNA here is from genome assembly GCA_022457205.1 of Saccharum spontaneum. Classification (NCBI taxonomy): domain Eukaryota; kingdom Viridiplantae; phylum Streptophyta; class Magnoliopsida; order Poales; family Poaceae; genus Saccharum; species Saccharum spontaneum. The sequence goes on from CM039600.1 coordinate 6,711,365, forward strand.
GTAATTCTTATTGTCAGCCATGGGGACCCACTACAAATCTTTCAAGCTGTCCTCAGTGGAGCCAAGGAGAACTTGTCTTTCCTCAACAATCTGACCAACCTGAAAGTGAAAGACACGATGGTGGCATCCATTCTGTCACAGCATCGTAAGTTTGCGCTCATCACAGGAGAGCTGCGCCAAGTTGTGTAACTTGCTTCTGCTTGAATTTCACGTTGCTAGTCAATTGACGATATGTAAACCTGCAATAGCACATTCCTCTGTAACTTGACAGGGATCTAAAATAATTTGGAATGCATGTTTTCTATGGCTTCACCTGTTTAAATATCTAATAGACGCACATTCGTTCATATTGAGCAAGCTCTTTCTATCTTTAAAGAATGTCATATCTTGAAATTCGTCTCCTAGAAAGGCTATAACCCCAGAAGTCTGATTTTGGTGAAGCAGCCTAAATATTTGGTTGCTCGTTGAATGTTATACAGATCGAGCATTGTATGATTGAAACCCAGCTGCCTTTTATTTTGTTCTTTTTGCAGAATTTTGCTAATTTCTCTTCGTATGATTTGAGTTTCAGTTCATATTTTACTTCCAGGTCAGAGCTTGAGCGATTTGGCTTGCGTGCCCTTGTAATCTTCATTCTTTGTGAGCCAGAGCTATTAATGTCTAAGTGACCTTCCAGCTATGTCGACCCTCCAATCTTGATGTGGAGTGGCGGTGACTTTGTGCGAGAGAAGAGATCCCTTCTTGGTGGAGAAGCTTCTTAGTGGATAACGCAAAGGTTATCAGAAGAGTTAAGTGGCAGTGGTGAAGCTTCATAGTGGATAACGCAAATGTTATCAGAAGAGTTAAGTGGCAGCGGTGAGATTTAGGTCTCCTTTGGAACACAGGATTGCAGAAGCATAGGAATAGAACAAACATAAAAAAAATTCATAGGAATGCAATTGTAAAAAAGTGGATTAAAAACTACAGGGAAGTGCAGAAGATAGATGTTTGGTTATTTGGATACTCACAGGAAAGTCATAGGAATAGGAATTTTAGGAAGTGCATAATCCGCATTCATTGATTTTTAAATAATGGTCTGGCAAAGCTCAGACTTTATCCCTTTTCAAGCCGATTGTTTTGCACTCGTTCTCATGATGTTGTGCCTTGATCCTACGCAAGCGAGAGATAAAAATGAGGCTAGAGTGGATGTTTGAGTTCCTATGGAATCATTCAAAATCGGTAGCAAAGAAAAATTCCTCTACCTTTCCTACAGTATCTATTCCTATGGATCGTTGATTCCCGAGTTTTTCCTTCGGAAATCTTCAATTCCAGAGGAGGCCTTAGTGGCTTGCAACACTTAGTTCTTGCAAGCCTTTGTGGCGAGTTTAATGCTATAGTTGGGAGAAGGCTTCGTGAGCAGAAGCATAATGGTAACCAATACACGAGAAAAAATGTCTCGTCTCTAGAAGTTAGCCTTCTATTGATTTGATTTTTACTTACCGCTTCTAAGTTTCCATGTTGTACCTGATTTTTTTATGGTCTCGACCTTTCCTAGGTAGTTGATATGGTTCACTTTAGATCAAGTGAGAAGGAGAAATTCTAATCCTAGTCCGTTTGTATGTAGTCTCTTACCAAACTCTTAAGCCTTGGTAGGACTATATATACGTGGTAACTCTATATTGTAATCATCAATATTCAGAGGAATAAAGAATAGTTTTTCTATCTTATGTCTATTTGTTCGCCTACTTTTATCTACTGTGTTGTGAGTGACGGAAAGGGAAAGGTCCTAATCACTGGCAACATATTTTATAACACGTTATCAGTACGACAAGCTTTATGCCAACATCGCCGTTGAAGCTGCTACCCATCATCGACACCAACATTGCTGCCGCGACTACTTCGACGACGTTGACATCCCCAACGTTGTTAGCGGAACGGATCTGCTACCGATCTGCATTGCATCGACATGCACCGTTGCTATTAAGCAAGCAGTTCTACGACAATGTCAAACGCCCTACGCGGTATGTATCTACTAACCACTGCTCTACGTGGTATGTGAGGTAGATCAAATTGGCATTCTCTACGAGGTATGAAACACATCTTGCAGATTGCTTGTACCGGCCATTGAGATGGTCTATATATTCTATGCATGTTGAATCGTACACGAAGTACCTATATACTCGAAGTATATACATATACAGTAAATAAAAGTTATAGAGTTTTCACCTAGGGTTAATAATAAAAAAAGGAAAAGAAAAAAAAGGCTTGTTTCCTCCGATCGTGTCATGCATTCCAAAAGTATGTCGCCTGTTCTCTGCAACACGACTGGAACTCCACTGTCCTCCACGGAGCACGGCCTGAACGCCGCAGGGGCTCAGGCTATTTGCCATTGAACTAGTCTTTCCCGCTAACGATCATGGCCTGTACGCCACAGCCACCATGATATTTGCATGATAGGCATGAAGCCAACATTATTAACGCATCCCTAAAGGATACAAACACACATTGAAATTGTTGCAAGTAAGTAGTGACTCATTGTCGAATTGCAAGAAGCCAGGGGCGGATCCACTAGTATGGCAAGGTCTGGCGGCCGCCAGACCTCCCCTCCGGTGAGCCCCCTACCCCCGGAGTCCCAGACCTGGGAGCCATGGACGGCCGGTTGTTCTCTGTTTTTCTGCGAGCGTAGAGCGACCAAAGAAGAAGATGCGTCGAACCACTAAAGAGGTACCATCATTGGGCCTATTGGGCTGCATCCGCGTGATGAAAATCTAGGTGCCCAGGCCCAGGCGGACGGTGAATAGACTCAGCCTTGATTCAGTTCCGTCCCCGTCTGCCTGTGAACCGTGACTGTCTGAGTTCCTCCTTTTTCCTGGTTCTTGCTTGTAATTGTAGCCTAGTAATTAGCTGATGTTTTAAACTTTGATTTACACTATTCTTTGAGTGTTAGTTGTAGGCTTAAAGAGATATTTTGGCACGGTTTCAGGTCAAAGTACCAGTTATGTTTTAGGTTATGATTATGATTAATTATTAATGATAATTAGAACATTATTTATGAGATTGTTACACGATTTATAAGTATATCGATATTTTTGCCACATTTTTACCTCTTATCTTATGTGCAATTACTTTGTTATATAAATTAGTAGTACAAAAGTTCGCCATAGGTGAATTTTTTGTCCTGGATCCGCCACTGCAAGAAGCCAATATAATTGGTTGAGATTACGTAACTGAGTTGCCTTCAATTGCATTAAACCAGGCTTGCACATCCATGAACGTCGCGGTTTGCTGGCAGCAGCCGTCCGGCCTGTCGCGTAGCCCAGCTCATCGTCGCCCTCACAAATTCTCATGGCCTGCATGCCGCTGTACCTACACGCTTGGAAATCACTTAGGGCTTGTTTAGTTGGTGAAAATATTTGGGTTCGGTTACTGTAGCACTTTTGTTTTATTTGACAATTTATGTCTAATCATGAACTAATTAGACTTAAAAGATTTGTCTCGTGATTTATAACTAAATTGTGTAATTAGTTTTTTCTTTCGTCTATGTTTAGTACTCCATGCATATACCGTAAGATTCGATTTGACAGGTACTATAGCATTTTTTAGGTTCTCTTTTTAGGAACTAAACAGGCTCTTATTGATGTTGCACCGCATGCATGCTAATGCCGTTCGCTCGCCATACCTCCACCGCTCCACGCCTGCACTGACGTGGGCTCGCACGCCGCCGTTGGGGCTGCGAAGAGGTGTGGTTCATGTCGGACCAAGCAATCCTTCGGGCCTATGGAATTGAAAGAAAATGAATTGGGCCAAGAAAAAATCTAGAAGAATTTCAGAAAATAAGAATGAGACTATATAAATCAGAAATTTTATAGTCCACTAAATCTTGAAGATTTTATGCTCTATATTCTTGCAGAATAATACCTATTGTTCCAGGAAATTGCGGATTTATGGGATTGTTGTGTATATAAGACATCGGAAAACATAGTTTTTTTTGTTTAACCCTTTGCCATCTGTTTATATATATTTACTGTATGTTCTTATATACCGTATGTATAAGAACTTGTATACAACATTAAATCGGCAGTATAGTTGTTGTGTTCACTAGCTTTATTTTTTTTCATAATTAAATATAGTAGATTAATTCTGAAAATTTCTATGCTTTGAATTTAACTCTGGAAAATGCCAGTGCAACCCTGTTATGAATTATATACCATGTAATTACAAGAATAAAATCTTGAATGATTACACTAGAAACATGGTATAAGGTAGATGGGCTCTCTAAATCCTGCAGACCTTAGACTGATCACCTTTGAGATGCTCATATTTATTTTCCTTAGCATAATGAATTTTGGGATGAACGAATGTTTGATATTAATTTTGAAAAATTTCAATATACCATAATCCTAAAAATGCTAGGATCCTTCTAAGAATATTTTGTATAACCATCCACTATCTTTTTGCACGTTACTACATATTTACATGCAGTAAACCTATACGCACATGATGATTCCAGTTATAATGATATATATGCATACCTTCATGAAGAAGGAATATCATGGACTTCCCCTGAATGATAGAATTTATAGCATGGTCATTGTTAAATCCTAGTAGGATATTCGACTACCACTGAAGTGGAGTGGACTCAAGCACTATAATTCATGGTATTACACTCTAGAATGAGTATATGGCCGAGAGAAATAACAAATGCATTGTGGGACTCACTGCATGAGAAAAATCCCAAATTATGATTATAGAAAAATATCATATTGTAATGGAAGTCGAATTTTCAAGCTTGTATGCCATAGATTGAGGTATAATGCTGATCTATAAATAAACAATAGCTTGAAGCTTTAGGGGTTGTTTGGCTCCCGGGCATCACCCACCACGCCGTTGTGGCGGCTCCGCCTAACTTGCGGCGATGAAAACGGCCGCCTAACTTTCGGCGAAAAAATGAACTGTGAAACCTATGGCTGCCGACGTCTAATCATGAACCAAACACTCGCTTGGATATCCGTGGTGGCCAGACTTTGTGGCGTGGCGGGCTATGGCCGGGAACCAAGCAACTCCTATATTGAATGTCTAGAAGACAAGATGGTAAATAAGATTTTATCAATATATATTCTCGAAGAAATGTCTCTTGTGTATAGAATATCAAAGAGCAATGTAATACATGAAGTATTTGAATTTGTCATCATAAATTACTCAAATGGAAGTTGAGTTAGAATTTTTAGACAGATCTATGAACTAGGATATATGATGTTACACTCCTAGAAGGATCATGATTACATATCACCACTATGAAATAAAGCATGCATGAAGCTGCTAAATGTCAAGCATAGAAGCTAAGACATGTAAGAATGGATAAGAATTTTTAAGGTTTCTCAAGAACTTAAACCATGTGCTTACAGACTTATATTGTCTTTAAATTACTATCTAGAAGTATTATGTAACACCTCAGGTGTTTAGCTTCCATAATTGCATTGCATTTCATAAGCATGAGCATCATTAATATCATCCATGTCTTTGTTTTGCTTGCAACATGAGTATGCAACATGCCTCAATGTGTATTGTTTCACAAGGTGATTGCTTATGAAATGTGAGTGGTGCAAATGGTAGATACAACTTTGGGTCACATATTTTGAAACATGACAATATGGTTAGCACATTTTGTTAGGCTCAATGGGTGCAACAAAGTTTTGCAACATATGCAACATGACATTGCAACATTTAGGTTTTTTTTTCTTGTTTCCAATTATATGACACTAGTGTTTTTGTGTAACTAAGGGGTAGAGTGGCTAATTATATCTTACAACACCTTAATTGCACTTAGGGTAACTAGTGGAGCAATGTTCATGTTGACCAAAATTACCAAAATGTCCTCCAATGTGTTGTTGACCAACACTTGACCTTGGAATGCTTGGGTTTGACCAATTAAAAAGTCCAGCTTAGAGACCTTGCATGGAGGAGCAACCTTAAGCAAAGTTGTAGAGAATTTCCTAGGGAACAAAAGTCTCAATATGGCCATCTCATGAAAATGTCTTGAACATGCTCAAAAGTGGCCCACAAGGCAGTATTAGGGGCTGTTTTGTGACTTAGCATTTTGGCTGAGTCTGGGATGGCATTACAGTTTCACTAAACCCTACTTGGGAGCCATGTAACTTGCAAACCAGACCGAACTAGGTCAAGCTCCAATTGGCAAAGTTGTAGCCCTCATGTAGCTCTACAACTTTGATGTTATCACCTTCTGCTAACTCGAGTTGGTTTGGGAGTTAATCAACGATGAAATCGCCCTGTCAGTCACTGCTTTCGGACTTCAATTCAATTCGTCAGTGTCGGTGGCCGACCGGTCACAGGCCATTGCCGACGCGTGGGGGCTCGGTGGTGGCCGTACGCTGGCCGTGGCCCCACCAGTCAGGCCACAAGGCCTTCAAGGGCGCCACGAAGTCGATCCCCAGCCCTCACTCGCGCTTCGGTCTCTTTCTCTCTCGCTCTCTCCACGCCCAGGTGGAAAAACCGAGCCGCCATCGCCACCCTTGCTCCGGTGAGCTCGCACGCGCTCTCTACCGCGCCACCACGTCTCCAATCCGGCCACCAGCTCCGCCTTGAAGCCCTCTACCTCCTCGTCCGCTCCACGCAGCCAGCCGAGCCACGGTAGGGCCACATGGCCACTTCCCGCCGCCGCGGTGCCTCGCCGGCGTTCATCCGCACGGCAGCTCTCTGTGGCCAGGGTTCTCTGGACATCTCCTTCGCGTGCTAGTGGGTGCATTAGGATCAGGGTAATGCGGGGGTGCTCAGCGAGGGTTTAGGTTAGGATGTCGGGGTCACCAACGGCGAGGTGCGCCACCACCACCCCGGTGATCCGCCATGCACGACGGTGAGCACCTTTCCCTTGTTCTGCCACCCGGTTCTTGCCACCAATCGATGCAACTCGATGTCGTGACCATGCTTGTCCCCTCAATTTCGCCGGCCGGCTCACCGGCGGCGAGCTCCGGCCACCATAGCGCGTCCCCGTCCGCTTCTCTCTCTGTCTGGCGGGAGACCGTCGCGGGCCACGCGCGCTAGTGGGCCGCGTCACCCAGGTTCAACCGCGCGCGAGATAATGGGCCGTGTAGTGGGTAGCCGGCCCGGGACTGCAGCTCTAGGGTTTGATTCCTGAGTTATATTTCACAGATTTAGTTGATGTTTAGGAATTTCATATCTAGGGTTTTACTTGTTCAAAAATTATGATTTAAATTTTGTTGGGCTCTGCTTGAAGTGTAGTATTTAAGAAAAATATCCAATATGTATGTGATGTTTATTTTCTAGAAGGTTTAATTAGGGTTTTGAAATGTGTCTTGAATTGGATATAAACTTGTTAAATGAATAATTGGAGTTCTATTATCCCAAAAATTATGAAAATTGGTGAGTAGGCTATCTTATGCATGTGCTAGCTCTGGTAAAAATTTGAGTACTAGTGCTTGAGTATTTTTCAAGTTATGATGATATCATGTTATTTTAGGAAATAATTGAATGAATTTTAGTAATTTTTATATATGTGCAATGTTCACATAAATTTGTGGAGAGTGTCCTGGTACCCTAAAGTATTTAAAAAAAATATGAATTACGTTGTTTGATACTTTTCAATGTGATTTGTTATTTATATAAAAATCAGCCTTTTTGGCTTGTGAATTTTGTGTAGGGAATTTCTTTGGATAACTTTAGTTTAAATTTTTACAGTAGCCTCTTTTTAGGTTAGAGAGTCTCCTGTAATTTTTGTAGAATTTTATAAGCAGTTTGCATATAAGTTTAATTTCCCACTTAATTAATTAAGTAAATTAAGAAAGGTGTGAAAATAAATGTTCTAGGTTGGCACACCTTACTTTCTGATGTTCTTTTGACATGTGTGAACTATTAGTATCATTGGTTTGGTCATAGAGGAAGTTTGACACATAAATAAATATTTAATCTTCACATTTCTAGGTTCTCTGGACAGCTAGTAGCATTCTTGGATTTAACCCTTAATAAAAGTGTTTGCTGGAAAACTTATGAATACCAAAGTGGTAGTAAATTTGATAAACTAGCTTGTGTCAAAATTTGGGGGCATTTGGCTTAGTAATCTAGGAGTTATTGCTGTTTAAAGTGACTGTCCAGAAATGGCTGCTCTCTGTTTGAAGAGGACAGATTTCTGGAACTCTAGAATTTCGACTAGGAAAACTTAAGAATTAAGTGTTGAAGTCTGAAAATAATTTATAGAGTATTTTATAAGCTTTCCAGATTGTCTTGTATTATGTCGTTTGGGTTTGAGAATCTCCAGTTATGATAGAAACACTTAACTGTTGTCCAGAATGTCTTGTTTTGATATTTCGTGCTTGGATGTGGTAACTTAAGTAAAGTTGTTCTTGTGATTATTAGGTGTTAGGGCCTTAACAGAGGAGGAACAACTATACATTAGGTTGTGTAGATTAGGTAAGTACTTCTCTACCGGAGAAGAGATTTGTACTTATTATTATTGAAGTGATTTGAATAGAGCTTTAGAAATGGTTGTAGTGCATTTCATCCCGAGCATGCTGCATCCTTCATTATGCATCCATGAAATTTATTATGCACTCATGAAATAGGTGTTCCGGAGGGGGTGACTCTTCTCGAGTTCGAGGGAGCGATCCCGGAGATCCAGGAGCAGCCGAGGGAGCCAGAGGAACCAGCCGGCGAAGGAGTTTCCGCAGAAGATCTACCTGAGTGTCCTGATCACCGGCCGTCCTTCTTTCTGAAAGGCAAACCCCGGTGCATGCTGACCCTATTATTTTATAAATGAATCTTGAGTACATTTACTTGTTTACTGCATTAAGTTGTAGGAGTTGTGTGAAAACACTTGTTGCATTATACCTGTCCTTGTCCAGATATCGTACTTAAATCCTAAATTAGGTTTAGGTATGTGTCAATGCTTAGCCCTGCTTAGTCCGGTAGAAGTCGGGTGATTTCCGGTGATCCGCGAGATGTAGGAATGGGTCACGAGTGGCTATTATGGCTATCGTGGATGGAACCGTGCCTTAAAATGAAATTGAGACCAGGCGGGAGTTCGATAGTGCAGCCGCAAGACACTTCACGTCTTGGGTGCGGAGCTATGCCCGTCTGAGTCGTTTAAGGACCGATTCGTTGTACGTCCTTGAGTCATGTTGAACGCAGTCTAACACTTAGTTGGCCGGATAAGTCGTTTCGACCACGAAGCCGAGTAATATGGTTCAGGCCGGGAATCGAATGGTAGGTTGCATTTTGGAGGAGAGAAAGGATGTTCTTGGGGACATTGGCGTGAGACCAAGGGGGGTTAGAATCCCTATCACCTGGCAGAGTGTCGCCCTTGGGGATGCGACATCATTCGGACCCGCGATTCCTGAATTGTACGAAAGGTGGCTTCTGCGACCCTGGCAGGGGCCTGCGCGGTGAGTGTTAGAAATACCCCTTCAGCTAGAAAGAAATTCGATTCGAATCGCCGTCGCTCCCGGTTAGTGAGCACTTGACTTGAGCAGCGGCAACATAGATCTCATTAAATTGAACAGATGGTTAAGCGAATGATACAATGTTGCCGCAAATTATACTTGCTACGGATATAATAATATTATTTGTTTGATTATACTCAAGTGAATGTTTAGTACAGGTGCTAAGATAGATGACAGGTAAATGCTAAAAATAACTGCTAGTACAGGTTAAAAGAGTTTCAATTACTTATGCCTTTCTGCAAAATGTAATGTCAGCTAGCCCACTTATGAAAGCCTTGCATAATCCTTGGTATCATCTTATTTCTGGTTTTTGACGGGTAAGTCTAGCTGAGTACATTCCAGTACTCAGGGTTATTCCCTCCTGTTGCAGATGATATGCTTTACCAAGGCTTCTGCAAGAACTGTCTCCACCCTGCGGGTGACGAAGACTAGATCACTCGGGCGTGATCATCCATTATGTACTTTCCTTAATGCTTTTGCAGAATGTTGATCAGTAAGACTGGCAGTAGTATTTGAACAATGGTGTGTGTTATGCTTCCGCTATTTTATGAACTTGGTTTGTAATAATTTGCGACTCCGTGTGTGTAAGTGGATTTCGGAACTACTTGTGAAATGTAACGTGTGATGTGTTATGTTGAATGATGCGATCTTGGTTGTAAGTAAGTTGGTTTAAAATCCTTCGTGGTTTCGATTGACTACCGAGATTATATGGGCTCAAGTTCGAAAATTTGAGCGCTTCGGCGCTTGTTTTTGTACTTGTGCTCTTATAATTTGGTCGGTTCTGTTACATATTAATAGTAGCGATGGTGCATTAAGTTTTAATTCTCGTTGAATCAAGTGGTTCGTGTATACTCATAGAAGAGTTCTTGGTTAATTTATTAGCTTGAAGCTAAGACTAATATGAAGCATTTAATATTCTTAGTTGCAGTTCTTACTTGTAGTAATTTATGTTAATCTTGCATGGAATGAATTAGATTTATATGTTTTAATATAAACAATTGTCTATTGCCCATCTAAATAAATTTTGCATTAATTTTATCCACAAAGAAGGCTCAATTAACCATGAAGGTTATAGTTCTTTGTGCACTACTACCATGTAGGTAGAAAGGAAACTGAATTTCTAGAAACAAATGAACAATTGAACTATACTAGCATATTAACTGATCTTAGAAGGATCAATTTAGTCAAGAAATAGTATAATCCATAAACTAAGTATTTAATACTTCAGCCCAGAAACAAGAAGTTTATGTCCTACCCTGAACATGTTGTACACTGAATAGTATACTGGATATATGAATTTCATGCCACAACTAATGAATACTAGAAGTATGATTGGATTTTATGAAATAATAGAAATGATTATTCATAGATGATGCATGAAGCACATTACTATTTGAAGTAACTATGGCATGAGAGGGAGGAATTTTTGGGTAAAGGCATAAGAAAATGTGGGTAATATATATTTAATAGGCATAGCTCTTCTAATTCTATCTTTAAGTGCATGTATCAGGACTTGAAGTCCTAGTCGTGTCCCTTCCGGCCGATTTAACTTTCTCTGCATTGCACTAATTGCAAGCAAATTTGTAGCTTTGTATTTTGTTATTATCTATTATGTTAGATTGAATACCAACATTCCACATTACACTTGAATGTGTATCACTATATTGTGCTCTCGTCGAGCTCCAACTATCTCCACTCCTGTATGAATATTAGCATAGAAGCTATATTTGTAGCTAGTAGCTACTTTGCACTTCTCTCATAATTAGATTGGCTAACTAGTACGCTATGTCTATAGTTCCCATTGAACTAAGAAATATCTTACTTTCAATGGATCGCACGTATAAACAATAGATTGGTCTAGAGCCAAGTAGCCTAAGATTAGGGGGAGTTACTTAAATTGAAATTAGATAAATGGAGAAGTGACCCAATTGAATGGGTTGTCTTATAGTGGAAATTGAGTTGGTAGATAAAACACTTATGATGATTTGGGATTTATGAAGAAAATGCATTTGAGGAATTTTGCATTAACGGCAATTAGAAAATTCTAGAAGAAATTTCACGTAATTTTGAATGTTGCGTATTTTATACATTTGAAGTATATGATCCATTTTTTTAATTATGTATGAGTAATTAGATCAATTTTTTGGCTAAACAATAAAGAAGCTAGACAATGAAATAGTTTTCTAAACTATGATATGTGTAAATCAAGGGGAGAACATCCTTGAGTTTATTGGAATGTTGAACATTGTTAACTGCACTTTATGAATTCTAACTCACTGCATATAATAAATAATAACCCCCATATTTAAATATGTGTGTGAATATTTCCTATAAAATTTCATTCATAGCATACATGAATGGGCATCTGCTTCTAGTTGGAGATGCATGAATTTGATTATTTTAAGCCCAGGACAGGGGATATCTTTTGAGTATGCTATTAAAGATCTAATATTGGCATTAGGAGGAGAGAAAGCCTATTTTGAATGTCAAATATTATTTTCACATAAGGAAAGTGATCTAAAGAAAATATTCCATAAAACTTGAAGCAGGAATAGTATCATGCACTAAATCAAACAATAGTTTGACTAATGCTCTTGAAAAGCATGAAGCGGAGCATATACCAAATATTTTGAAAATGAGAGGAGTAAGTTGAAGTTATAAACCAGGAGTTGAGTTTACTAGTAGTAAACTAGATGTTGTATACTACCAAGCTAAAATCTGCGGGGACACCTGTGGGTTCAAGTTTAATATATATATGTTAAATGAAATAAGAACAAACTCCTCCATTCTCACGAAGAGAACGCCTCATGAAGAAGGATAAGCACCTCATGAAGAGAATCATCACGAAGATGAAATCTAACACAATAAGCCGCGCATCATTAGTGTTGGGTATGCAGAACAACGAATCATCTCTTGTTTGGGAAATGACAAAGAGATAGAATAATCTCACATTGTGAGAATGTTGGGAGAAAATAATAGTTGTCAACAACGTTACCTCTAAAATTGAAAATGTTTCTCTTATAAGAACCCGGACCCGGAAAAAAAGTCCATGGCAAAGTCGCCTGTAGCGATTATATCGGGTCAGTAAAGAAAGCAATTGAGGTTGAATCTCCTACTAAGAAGAAATAAATGTTCTGCTATATCTCTGACAAATGAAATGATTAAATACGAAATATGTAGTTAATAAGTGGATTCTAAAAATCCATATAATTCTTGAAGAATAGAAATCGCAATATATAAAAACTAAATCTCATACTAAGTATTAAGAAGTCTAAGGTAGAATATATTCCTATATGAATATTTAAGTCTCTAGGAGAGCATGTCCTAGAAGGAAGAGTCGTCAAATGACTTTGTAGTGAATAACACTATCTCATTGTGTATATCACATAAAAATCTCTCATGAAGTAAAGAATATATCTCATAGAAAATAAATGTTATTGACTAAAAATAAGAACATCCTTGAAGGAGTTAACCCATAAAGAATTTATCAGTTGATTTTAAAATAAACACCATTAATCTCTGAAGTGAATATAGACCCAAGAGAAAGCAAATGAGGAACCGTAAACACCATGAAGGTGTCATACTTAGAAAGTGCATATTGGAAAGCTAGCATTAAAGTGATGATATCCTCCAATACCATAGAAGGTATAAGAATAATGGTGATTTTGGCAATTGAATTATCCCCTAAATGCCAAATGTAAGACTGGATTTATTATTTAGTGGTACAATAAAAGTCATGAAGATTTGTAGAACACATAATTTGAAAATCCACTAAGAAAGAATTATAAGTACTCAAACTCTAGTATAAGTTCGATACAATATATAGAAGATATTGAATATTATAACTTATTTAAGCCCATAATTCTCTGAAAGGATTTATTATCCTGAAGGATAAATTTTATTTGTTTTGCACACTAATAAGTGGTCATTTATGCATGAAGCATATTGCTCTTGTTTATACCCATATAATTCATAGAAGAATTATGAGCCAACTTTTTGAAAGATATAGTACTTTGGTACTACATACCATTAATTAAACACACATTTGTGAAAAGTGTGGTTTGAACAATGAAGTTCAAAATCTAGCTTCATGAGGGGGAGCATATTTTATTGAATTTACCTTGAAGGTGAACCACTAGAATTACAAAGATCAAATAGATCATATTTGCTAAAACACTAAAATTGATGCATGGATCATGAAGATCAATATCTATTCACGAAGAATAGCATATCTTGAAGAATATATAACCAAAAAGGTTAAATGTTGTACTCTTTTTCCCTATGTGAGTTTTTACTTGAAGGTTTCTCACACAAGGCTTTTAATGAGACAACATGTGTAACACAATTAATGAATGTGATGTACTCTTTTTTGCAAAAACCATTTTTTCCCACTGGGTTTTCAGATGGAGTTTTTAATGAGGCATATCCATATCGTGGTAATCGCCCAAGGGAGAGTGTTATAAAACATACGGACTCTAAAGGAGAAGGGGGAATTCTAATCCTAGTCCGTTTGTATGTGGTCTCTTACCAAACTCTTAGACCTTGGCAGGACTATATATACGTGGTACCTCTATGTTATAATCACCAATATTCAGAGGAACAAAGAATAGTCTCCCTATTTTATGTCTATTTGTTCGTCTACTTTTATCTACTGTGTTGAACATGAGTGACGGAGAGGGGAAGGTCCTAACCGCTGGCAACATGTTTATAACATAGAGAACTCTTTGTAGGTTAGGTAGATATAGATGGAGCTCACTATAGGAAAAACCAAAGGTGTTCAGCATGCTAGTTAGTTTATGGCTCTTCTAGTGCAGATTAAGTTGAGATCCCTTCGGCTCTTAGAGCAACTCTAGCAAGAGCCCTTAAATCATGGCATCTACTATTGATTTTTATAAGGGCTCTAATATTTTTTAGGGCTAATTTTTTTTGCATATACTCTAGCCGTAGCTCTCAAATCCATTCCAGTAGAGACTGCCAAACGGGATTAACTCATCATTCTCATCGCTCCAAACAATTAAGCTATGAACGACGTAGAGAAGAGCCTCATAGTCTGTCATGGGCGGCATCAGGAAGAGAAGCTTGTTGGCGATGCTTAACTCATAATCTCACCGCCAACATTTACATAAAATATACAAAATCTGCACATAAAATCACAGAGCTAGGGGTTATATATTCACATTCTCCACAAGTTTTGGTGCATCACATTCCTGCAGGTCACAAACATGAGTACGCAAAGAAGTTCATCGGAAAGGCGTTTTCGACATGGAATTGCACAAAGGAGCAACAAGAACGCCACCCAAATTAACTCCAACAAAGTGAAGCACATAGGGGAAGCAAAGGAGGTCCAGCCCACGACCTGCCACGCGAAGGCGGTGGTCAAGGACAGGCCGCTCCTAGGGGTGGCCGCTCCCTGCCTGGCGCCTCCTAACCTCTCCTTCACATGGCAATTGCATGCCTCCATGAAGAAGGCGGTGGTGCATGGGCTTCACACCAAGAATAGCCACAGTACCGCCTCTCCTTCATGTATAAATAGAGGGGCAACCCCCTCTAAACATAACACAAGAGCACACCACAACACATTTGGAAGAGTAGACACAAGAGTGACACGATGTAGCAGGAAGATAGAAGAGCTCCATTCATATCTTAGTTCTCTAGCTAGTCTAGTTTAGGGACTGAGTGAGGAAGAGAAAAGAGATGGAGAAGTACCAAGGTTGTCGGCTACCTCCATTTGTAGCGGAAGGAATGCCAGGAATGTCGGCTCCGTCTGCACTTATACCTCTACGATCCGAATACTACTTGGAGTATAAGGTTCATGTTTATCTTCAGTGGTGAGTTCTACTTTAAGTTAGTTTTGTTCATTATTTACTTGTGGGTTCATCGTCCGTCCCCATGGCTGATACTCCAATAGAGGGCCCTGATAGAGACGGATAACCATGATCGACACTAGAGTAGTAATCGATAGCGTAGACGTAGTGTCTAGGCTAGAGGCTACCTTTATTTACCTCGTTCCGTACGGTTGAGGGGTAGACAGCAGGTGGTGATAGCCCTGTCCATCCTTTGTACTCTCCCACGTCCTAGTTTGACGTCGACTATAGGCCGGTATCGCTTGGTAGACCAAGTGTATGCCGGTGTCCGAAGTAAGTCTACAGTGGCAAGGCTATCTTAACTTAGGATCTATCCTTAGAAACTTTCACTACCCGAGCTATCTTTCTTCTTATTACCATGGACGAACTAGATAAGAGACTCTTACACCTCCGTTCCTCGTGGAAATACGATACCCTAAATACTTTGAGGTGAAATGCTACAACAGTAATTTCGTGCGCTTGTGGATTATTTCTGTATGCGTTAAGAAATACTAACAGAGCCCAATGAGAATCATGTTAGGACTCACTGAAACGGAGCGTCATCGGCATTTGGCAAGAGGAGCGCAGCACCATCAAGAAGAAGAGACAGATCTCGTTGAGCGTCGAAAGGACCTCAGACAGGATCTTATAGGCATCAGGTGGGGAAGAGGAGCCGAGCCGTTCGTTGGGAAGAGGAGTCATGGTGGTTGTTGGGATCTTACTGGGCATGGGATAGAGGAGCCAAACCAGAAACAGAAAGACTAGCGCCCGGACATCCGGATGCCTGTGCGTACTGCCCACCCATGCGCTTGACGCGCTCCCTCTGTATGTGACAGAAAACGGCGCCGGCGACCCACTTCCCTGGATGCATGCGGCCAACGGAAGGGACACGTGCACCGAGGACCTTTGCCTCCCACTTTGCTTGGGCGAACCCTACAGCACATGCATGCAGCTCTAGCTCGCCCGCAGGCACGCTGCTGTTGAACCTGTCCGCGCGCTTTTGCTGTTGTTGTCGCCACGCCCTTCTACTTACGCGACTGTCGGTCTGGCCCACCTGGTGCTGCAGTACGCATGCGACTGCGCATGCATGTGGGGGCCGTTGTGCCCGCTTCACTTCTAACATGCACGTGTGGACCGCTGCGCCTAAGGGGACCACCTCCGTCTACGCCCACTTCCCGCACACGATCATGCAACACTTGCAACATAAAGCATTTGCTGCAACATACGTCCAAAACAAATAAAATATTTACAAACATACACTTGCAACATATGTGTATTGTCACTGCAACATATGCAATATCCAGATAAAACACTTGTAATATACTTTTGAAAATAGCTGAAACATATACACTTGCAACATATGTGTATAGCCAGTGCAACATATGCAGCATATAGATAAAACACTTGCAACATACGTTTCAAACGGCTAAAACATTTGAAACATATACTTGCAACATACTTTTAAAACAACTGAAACATTTAAAATATACACTTGTAACATAGTGTATGCCATTGCAACATATACAACATCTAGATGAAACACATGCAATATTGAGATAAAACATACATATGAAACGCATGAAACATACATGCTAGATACCATGGAGTGACCAAAAAATTTGGGCCAGCACTCAGCTGCCATGCAGATGTGGGCCCGCGCTCCTCTCACAAACATGCAAACGGCCTGGCCAATCGTGCAACTGCCTAAGCACCTAAGTCGGTCGGCCAAAGTAGCAACGCGGTAGGTAGCATGCGGCAGGAGTAGCTTGGCCTAGACGCAGACAACACACAGAGAGAGAAGAGCAGCACATCAAGTAGCAACAAGCCTAGCCGCTAGGCAGCAGAGGACATGCATGGCAGGGAAGCCGGTAGCTAGTCCTCTCTCTATGGTCACGCGCATGCATGGGCCCCCACGCGCCGCATGCGCCCCAAACAAGTGGCCGCACACGCTCCTAAGGTGCGGAACCCGCTTGACTGTAACTACACGCTCCTTTTCGTTGGACGTAACGCGCGCACGGGGTGGGCCCGTCCGTCCGTCTGGATGTCCTCAACCAAACATTTCTGAACGAGAAAGGACCTCACGCGAGGATTCATCCGGGAGGAGAGGCTGCACGACTGAGGTCGTAGGTGGAGCGGCCAGACACCGGGACCTCGCTCGAGTGAAATGGAGCCGTTGGGGACCTCGTTAGGAGACGTGCACACTCAGTTGTCGAGCACTGGCGGCTTAATTGCTGAGCAGGGGTCAGGTGGAGAGTCCCTAGAA
Source organism: Saccharum spontaneum (assembly GCA_022457205.1). NCBI lineage: Eukaryota > Viridiplantae > Streptophyta > Magnoliopsida > Poales > Poaceae > Saccharum > Saccharum spontaneum. Next base: position 6,728,920 of record CM039600.1, read on the forward strand.
ATGAGGGTTGGATGGAGGTTGGGATTACAGCCTCCTAAATTTAAGGGCCTTGAGTAGGGGTTCTGTGTTTTTGGTAGAAACTTTTTAATTTAAATTTAAGGATTTGGAGAGCCCCTGCTGGGATTGCTCCTACACGCATGATTACGGAGACTGTGATGCGAGATTTGTGACTTGGAAGACTATCTCCATCAGGAGACCTAAGCTCAAAATGAGTCTCCAACAGAGTATCTATATGGAAAACTCATTTTAGGTATTAGGAAATGTATAACTCAAATCTGAGTATCCTCTATCCTGAAGATTCATTTGAAAAATGGTCCTCTTTTGAGGTTTTGTTGTTGAAGAAGACAAAAATAAGTATTGAATCCTGCGCTTGTAGCGTTACCCAGCATAAGAATGGATCTTATATTTTTTGTAACGATCGTTGGAGACAATCTGAGACAGCAGCTTTGGGCATGCCCAAAGAGGACGGAGGGACTGTAGCGTGCTTGTAATGGGCCCATGTGTGCATTGCGTGTCCTGACGGATACAGGTACACGGCTCTATTGCCTTAGAGACAAGATATTTCTGGCTCAAGCGCCGCTGCATCGCATCGCTGACATATATAGTGTGGTACACTAGCTCGCTACACTCCAGAACACACGTACGACCTCGCTTCCGAGACTACTCCAACGAGCCAGCCACACTCCAATCAAAGCCGTCGTCACTCGTCACCATGGAGACGAAGCGAGTGGCCATCGTCGGCGCCGGCGTGAGCGGCCTGGCGGCGTGCAAGCACCTTCTGGAGCGCGGGTGCCGCCCCGTCGTCTTCGAGGCCGACGACGCCGTCGTGGGCGGCGTGTGGGCGCGCGTGCCGACCGACAGCACGGCGCTGCAGACGCCGCGGCCGATGTACCAGTACTCCGACTTCCCGTGGCCGGACGACGTCGCCGCGGTGTTCCCGGACCACCGCCAGGTCATGTCCTACCTGGACGCCTACGCGCGCCGCTTCGGCGTCATGGACTGCGTCCGCTTCGGCCGCCGCGTGCTCGGGATGGAGTACCAGGGCGTCGCTGAGGACGACGTCGCCGCGTGGGAGGAGTGGAGCGGGAATGGGGAGGCGTTCGGCTTCGGGTCCGGCGGCGCTGGCGAGTGGCGCCTCAAGGTGGCCGACGCCGACGGACGCGTTGAGGTAAGCACGCGTCGTCATCATCATTTGGCTCAAAGCATCTTTACTCGATCATGAATGAATAGTACTACTTCCTTGTTATAGACATGAACTACTCAGCTCCATCTTTATAAAATAAATTTCTAGATTTTTATCCGGTCATATTTTTAGAAATTTTATTACTATAGAAAAATAATCAACATTTAAATATTAATGTAATGATTCTTGTTGGTCTTATAATTATTAGTTCTTTTGTAAATTTGATTAAAGTTAAAATTAATTGACTCATCGAAAATTATGAATTGAACTCTTTTAAGAAGCGAGAGTAGCTATCAAGGGATGACGTGTTAATACTCTACATAGTTTGGCTCTGTTTGGATGAACTAGGACTAGTTGTTAACCATGGCTAAAAAATAGCTAGTTAAAAATTTGTCAACTAGTTGTTAGTCCATATCTATTTGGATCCTGAACTAATTATTAAGTTCTATGGACTAGTAAACTAACAACCAGTTAGGATTTATCTAAACTTTAGCCCATTCATGAGTCTTCCTATTTGAATCTTCGAGGCCTAAAGTTTTGGCAACTAGTTATTAGTCCGAGGAATCCAAACACGACCGTCATCCATCCTACAAAAGAACCGTGTAGTATTCAAAACTTATTGCATAGAAAAGATAATAGTGTAGCGGTATTTGGAACTGTATTTAGACTGTTAACACTATTTTACCACTATCTGCTGATTTTTTTTTTGAAGAGTATCGTGTTTTTGAACGGAGATATTTTTTTGAAGATCATTTCTTCCGTACTTTGATCAGCAGAGTACTCAGTGTACCCTAGCTATGAATATGATACTAGAGTAGTACCTTCCAAGAAAAATATCTCCCTTCAAAAAGTTTGTGTCCACGCACATCATATCCGAGTCATAGCCACATCACATGTACTAGTATTTCTGGCCCATGCATCTGCCCCAAGCCCCCCAAACACTGCTGCTACACGATGGCGGGCCAACATACTGCAGCTACAGGAACGATGTGCTGCCCCCATTCTAAACTCTAGGCTATCTGCACTCATCATCATCCTCTATATCATCCTTTAATCACTGTAGAGCCCACTTATCACTTTATCTAAATATATCCATGTGACATCTTGTTTTAAAGTATTTATTAAAATAAATTTAATAATGTAATCGGAATTTAATTTGGTTTTTTGTTTGGGAGTTAGCATTTTTTTCATAATTGAAAACGTGGGGCCATCAATGATTCTCCCTGCCCATGCAAGCGTAGACGTGCGCTGTCGCTGCAGTCTGTCACGTGGTGGGGCCGGCAGCTGGTACAGTGCGTCCGCCATCCGCTGGAAATAGCGCACTAGAGCACATGGCGTATATGATACTGGATCCCGCTCTAGCTGAAAATCACGCTATATCATCCTCGCTGTCATTTTATCAGAACTTTTACCGTTCCCTGTGCGGTCGGTCTAAAGACGGACCTGAAATATGAATCATCGTCATCATTCTTTAATTTTTCAAATCAACGAAAAAATGACATGTGCAGTAGTGCAGAAACGCGGCAGGCATACGCTGGATGCACTGACGGTAGACTGGAAGAGGTTGGAAGCATTGATCGATCTAGATTCATACTTGTAAACATTTTTTTTGAAAAAAAGAGAGCGTCTAGCACAAACGGCCAAGGGTGGCGGCTTGCCCATACCATAGCTCTGGCTTGCTGGTCCGTTCCATTGTATCCCTACACCTGTCGGTCCCTTTTCCTCACGTGTCTTACTCCTAGACTTGATTGAGACAGCTGTACTGAAAGCTTGCGGCCTGTTCCAATGCACCAAGGATTTATCGATGAAGACACCAATTTGGACTTTTTTAAAAAATATATAGGTCTATCTTGGTTGTCTCCACTTTATGGGTACTTTTGATGTGGATGCTTATGTTTACAGAGATGGGTAAATAAATTGACAAGTCTGTGGCTGATTACCATAGATATATTTCACTTCCTTCTTATTTATCATGTTTATCAGATGGAGGCTTTTTTAATTTGCAAATGGGCTCCTTTTGACCCAGGTTCATAAAAATAAATCCTTATCTTTTCTTTTGCTGTCACAGTACACATATACATGCTCACAAAAATACATGCAGAGTTGCAGACTCACCTCTATCTACAAAATGCAATCACACACGTTACCTCTTGATTCGACCTATAAGCATCAATAAAAAAACAATTTTGTAAATCTTAAAATTAACAAAATCACTTGTGGTGGCCTTTTGCTTTTAGGATTGAGTTTTGAGTCACGTTAAACTCAAGCAACCATCTAGTGCCGTTTTGCAATAACTTGGTCTGATTTCTCTTTTTTAAGGACGAAACCGGAATTTCTTTCCATTATCTAAAAGACATCGTTGATTCTTTCATTCTTGAAATTTCATATACAGAATGCTGGTAGATATGACGTTACAAGTAAATGCGATGGAGATCTTTTTAAAAGGGTTCGACAAAGACAATTCGCACTGTGCTATCGTTAGAAATATATATTTTAATAGACAATTTGTACTGTGTTTATTCTGCAATAAAAAAAATTCGAACCTATCTCACCATAGGCAATTACTACATGAAATAGCACAAAATCAGAAATTGAACATTGCAAGTAAATGAAACAGAGTTACATAAACAAAAACTGTTCTAGAAGTATTTTCTTCACAGAAAAAAAAGATCATTACTGCAATTAAGATCTTTTTTTCCTTCTGCTCCAGACACACCAGGCAGACTTTGTAATTCTCTGTATTGGGAGGTTCAGTGGTGTACCGAACACACCTACATTCCCTCCAGGCAAAGGTCCAGAATCATTTGATGGGCAGGTGATTCACTCCATGGACTATGCTAAGATGGGCACCAAGAAAACCAAGGAGATGATCAAAGGCAAGTGTGTGACTGTTGTCGGCTACCTGAAATCAGCAATTGACATTGCTGCTGAATGCGCTGAAGTAAATGGTACGGAAAAAGTGCTCTTCATTATACTTTGGTCCAGAAATCATACATATTCGACTATGCAATGCATATTGTTGAATCCTTTCGGACTTTGTTTTCCTAAGAACTGTCCAGCCTTTTTAGCTTGCAGCAATTGTACAATTGTATATTATCAACGGGAAATTAATAGTTTTCGTTGTTTGACAGTTTGCTTTCTGATCTCTGTAGGCACTGATTATCCATGTACAATGGTAGTCCGAACAAAGCATTGGATCATAGCAGGCTACTTTGCTTGGGGAGTCCACATATCGCTGCTATACCTAAATCGCTTTGCAGAACTACTGATTCACAAGCCCGGTGAAGGTTTTCTCCTTTGGCTCTTGGCCACCCTACTAGCTCCATTGGTAATAATTCATTATGTTATTCTTCTTACAACTTAAAACATTTGTGTTAAGAGGCTAGATTCACATAATAAGCACCATGTATTGTTATGGGTTTTACAGAGATGGCTGTTTTCAAAGTTTGCTGAGAGCTACTACTCCATTCCAATGAAGAAGTACGACATGGTGCCTGACCATAGCCTGTTTCAAGCACTAGCTACATGTTTGGTTGCGATCGAGCCGAAGGGATTTTATAAGAGGTTGGAACAAGGCAGCATAGTTCTAAAGAAATCAAAGACGTTTACCTTTTGTAAGGAAGGTGTTATTGTGGAAGGTGAAGAATTATCGCCAATAAAGAGCGATATAGTGATCTACGGAACCGGGTTCAGAGGCGATCAGAAGATCAAGGATATGTTCACCTCAGAATACTTTCGCAGCATTGCAGTTGGATCAACATGCACAACTGTGCCTCTCTACAGGTAAGTTATGTACTTATGTGTATATAATTTCAACCATTATGCGCTTAATTGAATTCTCAATATTATTAACCACTTCATTGATCTGGTGCACCCCATGCAACAACTCACAGGGAGTGCATACACCCAAAGATACCGCAGCTTGCGGTTCTCGGTTATTCAGAGAGCATTGCAAACCTGTACACCTCAGAGCTCCGAGCCAAGTGGCTGGCCCATTTCATGGACGGTGGCTTCAGGTTGCCAAACGTTACTGCAATGCAGAAGGATATCCTTGAATGGGAGAAGTGCATGAAAAGATATGCTGGTAGGTACTTTCGCAGGTCCTGTATTGGACTCCTTCACATCTGGTACAATGATCAGCTGTGCCGGGATATGGGATGTGATCCAAGAAGAAAGAAGGGCTTTCTTGAGGAATTATTCGGGATCTATGGCCCTGGTGATTATGCTGATCTTCACCCCAAGAAAGACTAGACATTTGGCGGCTTGATTTCCTGAGGCAGTCGTTGTGTGAAGAACTTATTTTCTGATTTGCGTGTTACACATGCTGAATAAAGTGGATATTGACGTATTGTGTCTATATTATTATTATTAGATAATCGTACAACGTTTGTGAGCTCTCTCATTTTAGCTTTGGCTCGCTTTAATTTGCCACTCGATCGAGAGTTTCTGTACAGTAATTTTTAAGATGATTCTGTACAGCAATTCTTGCTGCGTCCTTTGGAGCCTGCGCACGCTTCGTCTTATGGGCCTGATTATTAAAGGCCAACATCATACTAGAGTTTCCCATTCTGGCTGGCCCATACAAACCTTTTGCTCTACCGTGTACTTCTTGTGTCACTATGAGAAAGTGAAATATCCTTGGTGTCTAATAATTTCATTGAAGGATGAAATTAAACGTCAAGGAATATTGTTGTGCTCACTGCAGCTACTTTTGTCTACAACTGTGGCTGCACACCACACAGTCAACAACCTTCTACTATAGCTAGAATAGGAAACAACCATAGCCCCAGCCTAAAAATGACAGCCGACCGGTATATCATTACCTTTGGTGGTTGGGAACTAGAAAACCTCAAGGAAATGCATATTTCTTGAGTGCTATACCGTTATCCCAAATAGTCAAGGTAATTCTTCCTTTTCTTAGGTGTTATTCAAAACTGCTAAGATAATTCCATATTTCCTTTAGTGCTGTTACAAATCGCCAAGGTAATTCAACATGGTGTTATTCCACACCACCAAGGAAAATGCATGTTTCCTTGAGTGTAGTTGGAAACGCCAAGTAAGTGCTAGTTTTCTCGGTGCAAACCCCTCAATTAATTGGCTAGACGACTCATTGCAGCTTTGTTAGTTAAACATTGCATTTTATAGACACATATGGTCCCTTGACATGTTTGTGGAATGGAATACGGTGTTTCCTTGGTGCATTAATCCAACAGAAGGCACATGTTATCTATTAGATGCGTATTGTCATTTAGCTTCAGATGTCTAGTTAGTTTTAATGTTAGCAAGTGACAAACTAGTATAGTCTCTTGGCTATGCTCACATGAGTGTACCTACTCTACTTTATATTGTGCATATAAATAGACATAATCGCTAGTAAATATTCATGCAGTCATCTTAGTTTCTAAGGCAGAAATATTTATATATTTTACATATCAAGTCAAATGAAGACAAACTTTATATCAAGGTTGTAGTGCTCAAAGAGATTTAGAAATCTTTAGTTGATGAATTTTTCATTTGAAATGATTTAGCATCCAAAATTATGTTTCAAGTTCTCATATTTTTTAAATTCAATTTTTTTTGAAGTTTTCAAAATGACCTAGGATGGAGATATGACCGAAACCAAAGTTATAGTACAAGACAAGATTTTAGACTTTTTAGTTCAAACATTTTTCGTTTAAAATAGTTTAGGATATCAAATATTCACTATAAGATTCACCAAAGTGAATACAAATCAAAAGTATTATTAACTTAGTCACAAAGCAACTTTGGTGTGGAGTGGTAGGGGAGGCTTGCGCGAGGCCTTAAGTCATGAGTTTGATTCCCAGCTACCGCACGCACGCGTATATTGTGTGACTTGGTACAATTACCTTGACGGTCATAAGCACTAAAGAAATATATATCCTTGGGCTGGTACAAATTCCTTGAGGTCGCCCAAAATATATATATATATATATATATATATATATATATATATATATATATATATATATATATATATATATATCCTTGACATCATTAGCTCTGAAGAAAATTTATATCTTTGGCGGTTGTCATATTTCCTTGACCTTGTGAAAAGTTTGACCTCTTTTTTTCTTTTGTGGCCAAAACTCTAAGGAAATTATTTAAGGAAACCAACTTTCAAGATAATTAAATTTCCCTTATTCTCTACTCTTAGCGGTCCTTCTTTGGAGTTCGCTTTTAGACTAGTTTTCTTGACAGTTTTTATGGTTATCTTGAGAGTTTTTTACTATTATGATTTGTGGTAGTGTATAGGCATAACTGACTAATGTGTCGAAAAAGAATTTAGGCCACCAGTGTTCTAGTGGATTATCAAGATACATCACACAGTTGCACTTCAAGCCCATACAGAGGCAGATCCAGTGATGGGGCGGGTTAGGCTCGAGCCCCCTGAAAGGTCATTGTTTGGTTTTGGTAATTGAATGACAACCTAGGTGGGCTAATATGTGTTTATATGAGATACATAGGGAACTAGTCCATAGGTAAATATGTGATAAAGGAGCTCATTACATATGAGACATAACATTGAGTCATGTGACTAAGGTGGAGAAGATCAAGATGAGGCTTGGCTTGATGGACCGGTTGCAAGAGTGAAAGGCAAGTTGGAGGCTTTGAAGCGATGGACCGTGTGGCAGTGAAGCTTGATCAAGACTTGGCGCTGATGGACGAAGGTAATGGTGAAGAGCAAGTGAGGTCAAGATCGATAAACCAATAAGGTCACGTGATGATATGAAGTGGATCATATCATTGTTGATGAGATACAGGCCCGATCTTCCGAGAGGTAACCGGTAAGTTTGACTTGTGGAGATCTCGACGTTGGCGATCCGGCTTCAAATCAGACACGATTCGAACCCCGCAACCGTTACACCACTGCTCCGTTGGTTATCAACCAAGCACAACTTGATTGACCTCGCCAAGAAGGCTTTTCCTGCAAGCGAATCGAAGAACACAAGCAAGAAGGTAAAAACACGCAATCTGAAATTGCAAATATGAATGATGCGAATATCAATTGAGGGTTCAAGAACTCGGTTCCAAAGGACTAATCGACACAGTGGAGGAGATCAAGAACAGGGGCCCTGGATCACTGTAAAAGGATTTGTCACCACAGTTACAATGAACGATTCAGTTTCTCGATGGAAAACTAAACTCTAAACAAAACCCAATTGTCTAACAGCGGCGGCGGCTGTGTTTATAGTCTAAGACTCGACCTAGGGTTGAGGACGACCAGGGGTTGGGCGCCCACAACTTGGGCTTAAGGCCCGACACGATACATGGCCAAGTTGGCCCAAATAGGTGACGTAGCACCTTATCGTGGTTACACAGAATGATCCACGGACCTTCTGGAGCTGGGACCAGATCCAAGCCGTCGTCGTCCCCTTTCCAACGCATCCAAGAACGCCCCGTTTCGATGTCGTATGCGAGAGTTATGACTAAAACAGTGACGACGTGTCTGCTGAATCCGAGGGTGACGTGGCAGCTGAGTTGGGGACGAATTGCAACTTGGGGAAGACCATAGCGTCGGTGTGTCCAGCGTGGCGATGTCCTCATCAATTGTGATATTGTTGGTGCATGTGTGGCATCAACATCGTAAGAGATGAAATGGAATGTGCAAGGCAAAGGTATAACTATAGGGCATTTCATTTCACTGGTCTAAGTTGAGTAGAGAAGTACTTGACCGGATTTAAGATAGATAGCCATACTATAAAGAGAGAATATCTTTTCGTTGCAACGGTTATCTAGTGCCACTAAGTGTGAGTTTCATTTACATATGCATTGCGCTTAGTGACGTGGTGAGGTGCATGAGAAAGCCTGGGAAAATTCCATGTGAAAAGCTATTGCAAGTGCTAAAATTGGTTTGGTGCTTTTTGGGAAGAGATAGCACTTATTTTGGGTAAGTTGTGGATTGTGAACAAGAATTTCTTGCTCACCCGGCCAAAATTTCCACATACGGGTGCTCTGTTGGTTGGATAGAATTAATTGGAATTTTAGTTGGCCCGAGCTGGAATTTCCAATGTGGGAGGCACACTTGTTGAGTGGACAGCCCAAGAAATTCTAAGCCGCCGCTTGGAATTTCCAGTACAGGAGTCCTCCCAGCCAATGGTCAGAAGCAGGGATGAAAACGGATCGGATACGGACGGATATCACTGATATCGCATTTGTTTTCGTATTTATGTCCGGATTCGGATTCGAATACGGATAGTATAAAAAATGACGGATATGATACGATTGGATATCGACATCATAAATATGTGATTTAAATATTCGGATACGAATACGGTATCGGATGTTAAATATTCGAACTCGGATACAGACAGATTAAAACCCCTCTAAACGGATTCGGTCTCGAATACGGTCGGAAAATATCCGTACCGTTTTCATCCCTGGTCAGAAGAGGTGCATCCACCCGAGAATTTCTAGGCCACACCGGCTGGAATTTCCAGTGCGGGAGTCCTCAGCGCCAACTGTCGGAAGAGGAGCGTCCGCCCGATATTTTCCAGGCCGCACCGACTGGAATTTCCATTGTGGGGCTGAGAGTTGAGGGAGGGTGTGCGTGAGGGGATAAGGTTGTGGCTCTCCTCTCTTCTTCCTCCTTGAGCTCATTCCCCATTGTTGCATCTCATGAGCTAGAGTTCATTCTCTCCTCTCTCCCATGGTTTGAGCCAAGATTTGTAGGAGAGATTGAAGATCCACCTCTTCCCCTTTCTCTCCCTCTCAAGCTTGGTGCTAATTTGAGTGAGAGATTGAGAGCCTAGTGTGTGTGCATTTGAGGATTGCATTTGATGGCACTAAGAAATCTTTGTGATTGGAAGATTTCTTATTACTCTCGGTAATTTACCATCACCTAGATGGCTTGGTGGATTGTGATATCCGTTGTGAAGCCCACGTGGTGATTGTGCGGTGCTCCGGAGAAGAGCTTTGTGAGAGGTGTTGTGCTCACCCTGCGGGAGACGTGAAGAGCAACTCTAGTAGAGCGTGTTATTAAGCTACCCTCACTTTTGGGGTAGGTTCTTGTGGCGCCTAACGTGTGGGCTAGGTTTGTGAAACACCTATTAGCCACCGAACTACTAAGTGGGCGGTCGACACAATAGGGACTAGCGTGTTGGCAAACATGTGAAACTCATGATAAAAATCATCGTGTCCTCTTCTTCCCGTTGGTTTGCATTTTCCATACACAAGCTTGTATTTATTTTCATATATATTGTGCTTGTGTAGTTGCTCTTGTAATTAGTTAGCTTATGTAGCTTGCTAGTTATCTTCTTGCTTGTGTAGCTTAGAAGTAGCTTCCTTGTGTAGCTAGTTTACCTTAGTAGTAAATTAGTTGCTCTCTTGCGTGACTAATTGGCTTGAGTAGATTTGTTAGTCACATTGCTTAGTTTGTGTAGCTAAGTAATTTGCGCTCTCTAATTTGGCTTGTGTAGCGTTGTTATTGAGCATTGCGGTGAGCTCTTAGGAGCTTGGTGCTTTTGCTTACTAGTTTGTGTAGGAGCTTTTCCGGTGCTTAAAGTATTAGTTGCATAGGTTTGTGTGACATTCCTCCTAAAATTAATTAGGTGAGCTCTAGCTAATCCGACACCTTTGTTACCTAATTAGGATCTTTATAAGGTGCTAGATAGAGGGGTGTAATCTTGGGTAGACTGATAGTTTTAATTTGCATTTGTTTCGGTTAACCGGCGTGATTAATTTTAGAAAGAACTATTCACCTCCTCTAATCCGCCATCTCTCCTAGTGACGGATCCACCAATCTAGCAAGGTCTGGTGGCCGCCAGACCTCCCCACCGGCGAGACTACCCACCTCCGCCCCTTCCTCAGCCATAGCTGGTGGCACCAGAAGAAGACGAAGGTCGAACCGTCGAAGCGTTATTTTCACTGAGTCTTGGACCGCACCTGAGCTGGGCCTGTACTCGTCCGCATTAAGCCCATGTAGAAGGTGAAAAGTCTGTGCGTGTGTGTCTAGCTCCGTGGTCGTGAGCGTCGTTTCAGTTTCCAATCTCGTCTCCGTTCAGTTTCAGCGCCTCCTGCCCTGCTGCTGTGCGCCTGTGCCGACGGCCGGCGGCGAGTGCACATCACTGCTAACTGCTGCTAGCCCGCTAGGAGTACGTTGCACTGCTACTGCTGGAAAGTTAAGCGCTGGAAAGTTCTGATGCAGTAGCAACACAAAGGGGAAAAAGGAGAAAAGGTAAGTGAAATTGATTGAACCTATTGCGAATTTGATTGGCCTGTATTTCAGTAATTCCTTTACTGAATTACTTTAATTGATAGTTGTAGGCTTTAATTGGTATGTTCATTCACCATCACTAGAATATGCAATTTGGTTTCATCTTCTAGAGTTTAAAAACATCAATTATGAGATTGTGACATGGGTTATGGATTTTTTTTGCGAACAATTTATGGATATATATAAGTATATCGTTATTTTTCCATGACATTATCTTCTATATTTCTATAAAATCGCTTCATGAAAAAATTAGTGTTCCAAAGCTCGTCATAGGTCATTTTTTTGTCTGGATCCGCCACTGATCTCGCCCTACACCCCCTTACTGCCTCCCGCACAATGGAGCTCTCCTTGGGCCCCTCCTCTATTTTTTGAAGAAGGAAGAAGAAAAGGGATGAGGAAGAAAGGAAGGAGGAAGAAGGGAGAAGAAAAAGGAGGAAGAAAGCAAGCCCCTGGTATTCTATGCTATATCCATCGTTGCCCACACAAAAGATCCTATGGTTCTTTACATGACTGCATGAAAAGTGTACATCTATCCCAATTTGTTGATAAATTTGTGTTTTCCTCGGACTATTCTAAGGAGTATATTCAATTAATTAATGAAACAAGCAGATTCTAATTACACGATCTTCTATACTATCCAAAACTGAATACCACTACAGTGCTTTGGAAGTGGCTTTTTCTTCTCCAACTGCAAAACTAGATATCACACTCCTGAACTCTGAGAACCGTTCAAATTATCTCCTTGCTATGGTTTGAAGTGGTTATGAAGATGTTTTTGTCCTTTTTAATTAAAAATATAAATAGTTATAAACCCAAAAAAAATGTCTCCAAGCTTATTATTTTTTTTTGAGAAAAACCTAGAAATGTATTGGGATACAATGTATCCAAATTAAATATTTAGAGCTTTTGAAAATATATCAGAAGCTTCTAAAGATTTTCCTCTTGGAAAATAGTAAAAATATAGAGAAAATTTGCAAAACATATTAATTGATGTGTAAACATGTTTTGAATACTTCGACAATAAAAATCTAACATAATGAGCACGAATGCGTTACACGTAATATGTGTAGCATCTATGCTGGTTGCATTTCATATTTTTGTTGTGAAAAGTTTTCAAACATGTTTAGTCATCGATTTGGAGATTTTCTAGTTTTTTCTGGATATTTTTTTTCCTATTTTTCAAGATCTAAGTGTAACTTTTGAAGCTTCTAGATATATTTTTACGAGCTCTACATCGTATTCCAATCTATCTTTATGATTTTTCTTGGAATTTTTAAAAGTTTAGAGACATTTTCTACGGCTTAGAAACCTTATTAAGTATTTTTCAGATTTTATATTAACTGAAAAGGGTAAAAGCGTTTAAAACCATTTCAAACCAGGCGGCACTGAGGTAATTTCAATGGTTTTGAATCATTGAATGTTCAAGGTGCAATGTTAGGTTTTAGAATTTAACGAGAAAATTCAGATTACAGCAAGTGAAATAGACTTTTCCTTTTCTGAAATATCTGGAAAGCAATCCACAGTTGAGATGGGAAATCCTTAAATCCTTATGGAAAAGTTCGCCATGTCGTCCAATCAAAGTGCTACCATATCGTTGAAAATTGCTTGGGAAAACAAGACAAGGCTGCGGGGAGGGAATTCCCCACCTGAGGCTTCGTTTGGATAGGCTTGGATCGGCGGGGATTGGGGGTGGATCCCGGTCTCGGATGGAAACCAACCCACGCCGGGGTTTCACCCACGTGGATGCAGAAAAGTGGATTTGGCTGACGCCGGGTTGGAGAAAAACCCGCCCGAACCACGTCGATCCAAGGGAGTAAGAAATATCCTCACCCGAGGCCGGGACTTCGCTCCCTCCTCGCGACTCGAGTCGTGAGCCTGACTCTGCCACCGCTCCCGCAGCACGCGACTCCGCCACCTATCCCGACTCACCGCCAGGTCTGCCGGCGAGGGCACAGCCACCGCTCGCGCTTGCAAAAGGTATTTTCTCCGCCTCCTCCAGTCCTCCTTGGCCTCATCCTCTCGTCCCTCCCTTCTACTTAGCCGGTTTCCCTTGTTAGGGTTTCAAGTACACCGCGGCGGCCGGCGGGTTCCTACCAGTTTGGAGGGAGACGGTGGCAACTCTAGGTCCTGAGGTGCGGATCTCCTCCTCTCAATACCCTTCTCCCCCTCTCGTTTTGCTTGAACATGCTAGTACGACACTGGGATGTTTGAACTGCTAGTACGGTACTGTGTTCCCAGGAGCAGCAATGCTATTTCCAACAAGATCTGGATCTGTGGTGCTATTCACTCCAAGATCTCAGCACCATCTCGACAAGGGCACTTTCTCTTTCAGGTCCGGCTTGGTCTCCCTCCCTCTCTACTCTGCTGTTGTGTTGCAAAGTTCTTTGTTGTGCTATTGACCAATGAATAGTTTTCTTGATGCCATGTTCTTGCTTGTGATATCTTGTGTGTGATGCCATGTTTGTACCTGCTGCATATTGTTCCTAATTTCCTAATTTACCTCACAGAAAGAAACACTCATACATCTTTCAGTTTCTTGTGTAGGAATAGTAGCAGCAGAATGTGTTTTTCAGTAAACTGATGGTCAAATTACTTAAGAATGGAAATAGAGGTTAGCGTATAGGCATATCTCGGTCACTATACTCATGTACATTGGATAGATATACCAAAATGGAGCGCCAACTGCTGCAATTAATTTATAAAACTAATAACAAAGTTACACCAAGATTACAATTTTTATTAAAAATATTGACTTCAATTAATATTACCCAAAAATCAGTGTGCTGTCTTTCTTTCTTTTTTCCTTTTAGGCCACATTTGTTCTCTATGTCTGCTGCTCAAATGAGCTATTGCTTGCAGCAGATGCACCAAGTTCATGCTTCATATTTGCACAGAAAGCGCAACAGACGCGGACGTCCCCGGCGAGCAGGCCGCCGCCGCTGCCCCGGCGTGGACGCGGGCGTCCCCGGCAGACGTCCCCGGCGAGCAGGCCGCCGCCGCCGCCCCCGGCGTGGCTGCGGACATCCTCGGCGCGGATGCCGCCATCCTCGACCATATCTCGAGCGCCCCCACGACTGCGCCGCCGCTCGCCGGCTCGTCGGTGGCCTCGCGGGCCCGGCCCCGCGCGTCCGCGCCCCAGCAGCGGCATCGCGTGCGTCCGCGTCCCCGCAACGACCTCCGGCGCGTCCGCGCAACTCCCGCGACTTCCGCGCTCCTGCGCCTCCGTCTCCGCCACGCACCCCTGCGCCTGGGCCGCTCGACGTGGCTCGCCGCGCCGGCGTCCGCGTGCCCTCGCCCGTGCCTCATCGCGCCCCTACCTGACTCTTTCCCCTGCACCGACGCACAGGATTGCACGGGCCCGCGTGCCCGCTCGCGTGCGTGCCTCTGTCCCGCTCCTCTTCCTCTACCTAGATGCAAGTAGATGCAAGTATGAGGCTGATCTGCACCCCTCGTCACTGCTGCTGATTCATCGTCATCGCTGTCCACTCCCAACGAGACCTCAGCTGGACTTGAGCTTTCCTCCATGGCTCAGCAGGTTTCCTCCCCTGGCGCCCTGCTTGTACTTGAGCAGGACCCTGCTCTTGCAGAGTTAGTCAAGGATTGGGATTTCTCCCTTGGTAAGAGATTCCAGACTGAAGTGCTTCACAGGTTCTCTTCATCAGTGCATCACCCATCCTCATCTCTAGACGGCTCCTTCCTCATGCTTGTGGTTTTCTGAAGATATCTCTTTCGTTTGACTGAAGATTCAGTTGCTATGGCTCTTCATTGTTGCCTGGGTGGCGCTCCTGCTGGATTTCATGTTTCCTATATACAGGATCGACATTTCCGCTTCTCTGTTGCCTCAAAGCATGTGGGTCTGTTGGTTCGTGCTCTTGAGAGGATGACTACTGATCAATTCGATGTTTATTTCCACTTGTGGCGAGATGGAGGTGAAAACTGGGAACTTGAAAGGAAAAAATGGGAAAAAGAAGAAGAGGATAGCTGGTCAGATGCTCTCAGTCACAAGAACAAGCGCAAAGTGTCCTCCAAGAAGGTTTCCTTCAACAAAAAGCTCATTCAAGATTCGCCAATTCGTAAGTCAGCCCCTATGGAGCTCTCTTCAGTGATCAAGATTGGGGATTTCTTCTGCCCTCTTATGACAGATTCTAGCAAAGTCTTTGGTTCTGCATCAGCCCGTGCCATGACTAAAAGAAGTTCTGATCATCTAGTTACTCAAGCTCACATTGCTGACTCTAATGATCCTGGTGCGCTTGATGTTCTTAATTCTCCGGGGGCCTTTACTTCTCCCAAATCCGTTGTTGGGCGTACCCTCTCTTCAGAGAACCGACATTCTGATGTCTCGGTTCAAAAGGTTTTTCAGAAACTCAAAAATGATCTTCACATTAACCACAATTATGGTTCCGCTGCCAACCTGCAGCCGCCTATGTGGCCTTCTGTTGGGTCACAGTTTCAAGGTGATCGATTTAACTTCTCCCCAAATCCTACAACACGCCTCTGCTTCAATTGCTTAAGTCCGGCCCACCTGGTTAAAGATTGCGAGAGTGAAACTTGTTGTATTTATTGTTTTAACTACGGGCACCGGGCTCAATGTTGTGCCAAGCGACGCTCCAACCTCAGGCGTAAATGGGCCATTAAGCCCCGCACACATCTCTCGGATGAAGCTCAGGATGAAAATGGGAAACTTACGAGCATTCTCACTCCCTCTGATGATCTGATGGATCAAGTTCCTGCTGTTATGGTTCATGCTGCCTCATCCTCTGTTGCCACTGTCACGCTTGGGGTTCATCGTGAAGTCAATATCAATAAGCAAGCTGTGGAGGAAAACAACCTTGTGGAGCAGGCTGTTCTTCAACATAACAAAGATCCTACAATCGGTTGTCCAGCTTTATTTGCTTTGAATAATAGAGTAACAACTACTAATCAAGATGAACATGTTCGGGGAGAGGCTATCTTCAGTTTGCTTGCTGCTGGACTAAGACAAATCCTCCATGGTCAGATTACTCTTCCATTCACAGGCTCCTTGGGGAGTATACTTGTCCCGAGCTCTCTCATCCAAATTGATCTTATCTCTCTGGGAATCGATTCACTCAACATCAGTGTGAACTACAATGGTCAGAGCACTGCTATTACTACTGTGGTTTCACCAGTGCCTACCACCTCTATGGTGATGATCCAAATTCCTGAAGTCAAAAAGGCATCGCCAATCCTTCCTGCTCAGCATGCTGATCTGCTCACAAAAAAGGCCCCTATCACTCAAGTCTACTACAGGAGCAACTTCAAGAAGACTTTCACCAAACAACTAATCACCAGAAAAACCACCATCACTAAGGTTTACTATAGAAGGAAGTCTAAGGGCAGAACTAGAGAAGATGTGCTACAATCAGTGCATGATGACAATGTTTTTGCTGACTTCCGTGTGAGCTACGTGCCAGTTCACCTACAACCCACCATAAATGAGAAAAGGTGCAGCAAGTGTGTCTCAAGACGGAGAAAGAGCAATGCCCCAATTTCTACACAGATGTTGAGAAGGAGCCTAAGGCTTAAAGATAAGTTTGATGGACACAAACCAGAAATCGCTTCATCTTCAAAAAGGCCAGTCACTAGAAACAAGCGCAAAGGCAAGAATGTGGCACCTCAACCTGACTTGCTGAATAATATCTTATTGTCTCCTGTGCATCAAGAAAATGAGTTTCTTGGGCTCTCTGATATAACTAAGTACAATGATATTGGTGCTATCTTCCCTGAAATTCCAATTCAAGAAATCCAGAAAGTAGCAACAAAGAAGTGCCGCATCACTCCTTCGGAGGTGACGGCAGAGCTACTCCTTGCTTCAAGGCATAATGAAGCAAGCTCCAGTGGGAGTAGCACCAAAGATATGCACTTATTGATTAATGGATAATATCATCAATGCTAACAGCAGGGACACAGGCAGAAGTTGGAATATTTTGAATTGGAATATTAGAGGGTTGAATTCTGAAGATAAATGTAATGCAATCAAAGAAAAAATAGAGGAAAGTGCATGCTCCATCTTTTGCATCCAGGAAACCAAACGTGACCACTTTGACCATTCATATATAAAAAATTAGCTCCCAAGCGTTTCAACAGATTTGCTTACTCTCCTTCAGAAGGGGCATCTGGAGGAATATTGATTGGCTAGAATAGCTCAGTATTTACTGGTGAAGTGGGTCAAATAAATAAATTTTCTGTCATGGTCAAGTTCACTTCAACCCATAATGGACAAATTTGGACCCTCACCTCTGTCTATGGTCCTTGTAATGGTCCTGCCAGAGATGATTTTGTAGAATGGCTCAACAATCTTCAAATTGATGCTGCTGATAACTGGATGTTGGGACTTTAACTTCTACAGGTCAATCTCTGACAGAAATAGGGATGGTGCAAATATGAATGATATCATGATTTTTAATGAGATAATCAGCAACTTGGGCTTGCTAGAAATTCCTCTAAAAGGAAGAAAGTTCACTTGGAGCAATATGCAGAGTGAACCCCTTTTAGAGCAAATTGATTGGGTCTTCACCTCTACCAACTGGATCAGTGACTTCCCTAATACACTGCTCCTTCCATTGGCTAGGCCAACCTCTGACCACATCCCTTGCAAAGTGCAAATTGGCACTTCCATCCCAAAAGCACAAATTTTTAGATTTGAAAATTTTTGGACAGAGCATCATGGCTTCTTTGATTTGGTAAAATCAGTTTGGAGTACAAATGTCAATACCTCCAATAGTGCTTCAAGAATTACTGCTAAATTCAAGCGCTTAAGAGTTGCCTTGAAAAAGTGGAGCAAAGATTTGTCCAACCTCAATAACCTGATCAAAAACTGCAACTCTATACTAGAAACTCTCGATGCCTTGGAAGAACAAAGACCCCTTTTCATCCAGGAGTACAACTTCAGGAAAATTTTAAAGGACCATTTACTTAGATTACTAAGGTTTAAAAAGGAATACTGGAAGAAAAGATATACTATCAGATGGACCAAATTTGGGGATGAAAGCACTAGTTTTTTTCCATGCTGCAGCAACAGAAAGATATAGATTGAACACCATCACTTCTCTAGAATCTGAAGATGGCTGGTCTGTTTCTGACCACAGTGAGAAAGCTGCTTTGCTCTTCGATGAATATAAACAAAGAATGGACTGCACTGCCAATCCTGTGATGCAATACAACCTTGAACAGCTGGTTGAACGTAGAGAGGGAGTGGAGCACTTGTCAAGACCCTTCACCACTGAGGACATTGACACAATCATCAAACAAATGCCTGCTGATAAATCGCCTGGCCCAAATGGTTTTAATGGGCATTTCATCAAGAGTTGTTGGGATATTATAAAAGAAGATTTCTACACTCTCTGCTTTGACTTCTTTAATGGCTCCTTGGACCTGCAAGCCATAAATTGTTCCTTTGTTACTTTGATTCCCAAAGTGAACAACCCAACAAGTGTGAATGACTTTAGGCCGATCTCTCTCCTAAACTGTGTCCTCAAAATCATTACAAAGTTGATGGCTAATCGGCTGCAAGCAGAGATAATTCCACTAATTCACCCAAATCAGTATGGCTTTATTAAATCAAGGTCAATTCAGGATTGTCTTGCTTGGGCTTATGAATACATCTATCAATGTCAACAGTCTAAGAGGAAAATTGTTATCCTAAAACTAGATTTCACGAAAGCTTTTGACACCGTGGAACACAATGTGATCCTCCAAATGATGAGACAACTTGGTTTTGATGACAAATGGTGTGATTGGACGCATAGAATCTTAGCTTTCGGATCCTCTTCCATTCTCCTCAATGGTGTTCCTGGTAAACAATTTCATTGCAAAAGAGGAGTCAAACAAGGCGATCCTCTTTCCCCTCTTCTATTTGTGTTAGCGGCTGACTTGCTTCAATGCATCATCAATAAAGGGCATAGGGATAGATTGTTCGAGCTTCCAATTCCTTCTTATGAGATGGCTCAGTTTCCTGTAATTCAGTATGCCGATGACACCATCTTAATCATGAAAGCATCTCAACGGGAGCTCTTCACCTTGAAGGGATTGTTGGAATCCTTCTCTCAATCAACTGGGCTCAGGGTTAATTATAGGAAGTCTTGTTTGGTCCCTCTGAATCTTTCCTCTGAGAGAGCCCAATAGCTGGCTGGAGTTTTTGGTTGCAAACTTGAGTCTCTCCCTTTTACCTACCTAGGGCTGCCAATGGGTACTACCAAACCTAGGGTTGATCATTTTGGCTTCATCATGAACAAAACAGAAAGAAGGCTTACAGCTACATCAAATCTTCTAACACATGCAGGAAGATTGGAATTGGTTAACTCAGTGCTCTCCTCCCTGCCAACATATGCAATGTGCACGCTGCAGGTGCCAATAACAGTTCTTGAGTACATTGATAGAGCTAGAAGGCACTGTGAGAGGATCAGATAGCAATGCTAAGATGAAGCCTTTGGTTGCATGGAAAAAATGTTGCAAACCCAAAAGGAAAGGGGACCTTGGCATCATTAATCTAAGAAGTCAGAACATAGCCCTTTTGCTTAAGCATTTGGATAAATTCTATAACAAGAAGGAGATCCCTTGGGTGAAACTTGTCTGGCACGCGCATTATTCCAATGGTGAAGTCCCTCATGCAACAATTGACAAAGGCTCTTTTTGGTGGAGAGACATCTTAAAATTTTGTGACCTCTTTCGAGGAATTGCTAACTGCAACATTGGAGATGGTACCACTGTTTTATTCTGGTCTGACCTGTGGAATGATAATATTATGCAAATCAAGTATCCTAGGCTCTTCTCTTTTGCTAAGGAAAGAAAGATCTCGGTAGCTCAATTCTTGCTGAATAACAATTTGGAGTCACAGTTTCACCTCCCTCTATCTGAACAAGTCTTTCAGGAGTATCAAAATCTCCAAGATTACATTCAGACAATACAGGTGCATCATGGCACAAAAGACTCTTGGCGCTATATTTGGGGAAGTAACATCTACACATCCTCTAAATTCTACAACTTCCCATACAGAAACTCCCAGCCACCGGCTCCTTTTATTTGGATCTAGGATTCTAAGTGCTCCAATAAACTCAGAGTTTTCTCCTGGTTACTTCTTATGGACAGGCTAAATACAAGGAACATTTTAAAGAGGAAAAAACATAAGCTGGAAGGAAACAACTATAACTGTGTTCTCTGTAATAGCAATGTGGAAGAAACTGCTTTTCAGTTGTTCTTTAGCTGCACCTTCAGTCGAGCTTGTTGGCAGCACCTAGGCATCCAATGGAATTTTGCAAGTGATTTCTTCCAAATGCTGATACAAGCCAAGCAACAATTTTCGAATCCTTACTTTATGGAG
Organism: Saccharum spontaneum; assembly: GCA_022457205.1. Taxonomy (NCBI): domain Eukaryota; kingdom Viridiplantae; phylum Streptophyta; class Magnoliopsida; order Poales; family Poaceae; genus Saccharum; species Saccharum spontaneum. The sequence goes on from CM039600.1 coordinate 6,749,674, forward strand.
ATCTTCATCATTGCGGCTTGGCAGATTTGGAAACAAAGGAATAACTTCATCTTTGATAGGGGTCGTCCTTCCTTAGATTCTTGGAAGTCCAGCTTTACTGAGGAAGCTCGACTTCAGGCCCATAGGTTCTGTGAGGCCAAGCGTCCTGCTTTCCTTTTCTGTATAGCTTCTCTAGCCTAGTTTCTTTTCCTCTCTCAGGCTTTCTGCTGTTCGTTGTGCCTTGTACAGCTTCTTCTTTTTTATATTTATTAATATAAAAGCTTACAGTGGGGGCTTCCCCTGTTGTACCATTTTCAAAAAAAAAATATTTGCACAGAAGAATGTAAATTATGTTCTGCATGCCTGAACAAGTATCTTGAGAAGTTTCTTAAGTTTTGTGATCTCGGCTTATGTACAGTAGTCCTTGCCTGTGCCTTTTCTCTTTTTGGTAGGACACCCCCTTATCCTTCCAAACTGCAATTGCTATCCAGGAGCACGCAGAAAGCCAACATGAGGCTGCAGTTAGTGTATGCGCTGCCAAAATACCAACATTCCATTCTCAGCTGCAGCTTGTCGCCATATTTGGCTTATAACATTCTGTCCCTGCGTATTACTCCCTACTGTAGGTCTTCTTCCTCAGCTGCAGCTCGTCGCCATCTCATATCTCTGATATTTGTTTGGGCTGATGCTCATATAGCAGCATGTGCAGACAGTTGAGACAGATGGAATGGAAGAAGAACATGGAGAAACTTTTAGGTAGATAGAAGAACTAGTTTCTCCATGTTCTTTGATCTTTTGCTATTTTTTTAATATCTGGAACCTTATATACATGTGGACATCGATATTATTGTATATCCGATAATTTAACCAATTGTATTCCTTCAGAAATAATTAATTTTGCATCAAACTGTTGTGCCTGTTGCAGTAGCTCTTTGGAATTTTCTTACTACTTGTGTGTATCTGTGCTTTGTGTCCATGCCCTGTGCGTTGAAAATCTGAACACAGTCAGTAGCGCACAGGTGCAGTTCAAAGCCTTGTGCTACTGATGGCCTAGTTACTGATTAATTACCTTGTAGTATTGGCCATGTTCTGCCGGTCATGTTTCGGCTTGTTTCACCTTGTTTCAGCTTATTCTCTCTCACATAACACTATTGAATCAGCCGAAACCAGCCGGCTTTTCCACCAGCCGAACCAGCCCATTGTAAATTGTTAACCTATGCCGAAATGCAACCAGTTCTTACATAAGCCTGGAATTTCTGATGAAAAGCAGTACAAATTTAGTATCTCTTGCTTCTACTCAAACAGGAGAAGTAGGCTTGAGACTACCATTTTTTACGGTGTTTGTTTTTATTGGTTATTTTTTTATGATAAGGAAGAAATGGTTAGTTTTTTAGTTTCTGTGCCTCAATAAACTGCTCAGTTTGGCAGGCCACTCACTGTTTGGTCCTGGACTTCTCAGCTAAGTTTAGCTGGACTTCCACAATTACGGAACCCTCTAGAACTACTATCCTCGAAATAAAAAAAATAAAAAAAATCAACTGCATTCTGTCAAAGGTGATCCGATTTTGCAGCAGGGTCAAATCATCAGAAGACGCGAAAGTGGTAGAAAGCTCGGCAGCCTTGAGAGCTGAGATCCTCTCCTCTAGAAACACGTTGCTCTCGTCGGGAGACATCCCTTGCTTTCTCCACGCCTCCACTCATTCGATTCCTCCCTCCCTTTCCTACAAAACCAGACCTCCCCTGCTCCTGACAGAGTCCAGAACAAACCAGAGCTGCTGCCCTGTTTCTTGTCCAACTGCTGCTGCTGCTTCTCAGCAGCAATGTCTGCACCCGTGGTGGACGCCGAGTACATGGCCGAGATTGAGAGGGCGCGGCGGGACCTCCGCGCCCTCATCTCCAGCAAGAACTGCGCGCCCATCATGCTCCGCCTCGCGTACGTCCTCCTCATGGCAACCATGTCTAATTTGCCTGTAACATATTCTGCAACAATGGCGCTTCTTTTCGACGTTGCAGATGGCATGACGCCGGCACTTACGACGCCAAGACCAACACCGGAGGCCCCAACGGTTCCATAAGGTTCCCACAGGAGTACAGCCACTCTTCGAATGCAGGGCTCAAGATTGCCATTGACCTCTTAGGTCAGTTCTTCTTCTGTCAGAGTCAGATGCAGGAGCTAACATAATTAATCAAGTCTTAACAATTCAAACACTCTATCTTCCTCCTGCACAGAGCCAATAAAGCAGAAGCACCCAAAAATCACATATGCAGACCTGTACCAGGTAGTGCAACTATGTCCAAGGACTATCACCCAATTGACACAAACCATAGCGTTGGTTAATTGTGTTGTGTTTCATCAACCAGCTCGCCGGAGTCGTCGCCGTCGAAGTTACTGGTGGACCAACCATTGATTTCGTTCCTGGCAGAAAGGTGATAGTACTGTACAAGTGGCAACCTCAGATTCGTCATTACTGAGTATATATCTTGTCAGATCTTCTTATTCTGGCTTTTTCCTATTTGTAACCAGGATTCTGCGGATTGTCCAGAGGAAGGACGCTTGCCTGAAGCTACAAAAGGTTGCTTCGTAACACGTCTTTAGAAGCTTCTTTTTAATTAAAAAAAACACACACATAACTGGTACACGCAAGAGAGTTTTCAGCATTGCGACGCACCTTCGATGTTTTTGGACGGACGTCCCAAATTCAGCACTGTCTTCTGCATTACTGAACAACTTTCAATTCTTCTTGCTCTTGTTATCTGTCACAAGGTGCTTCGCATCTTAGAGAAGTGTTCTACCGGATGGGTTTATCTGACAAGGACATTGTGGCACTCTCCGGCGGCCATACTCTGGTTGGTGCACAAGAACATCTCTTCTTGTTCATGCATTATGGCAACTAGCAAGCATATTTTTTTTAGTAGAGAAGGGTTAACAAATATGAACATGATCTCAACTACATTAACGTGGTTTGGTTCCTTTTTAATCCAAAATTTTGCGCCACACAATGCAAATTTCAGGGGAGAGCACATCCAGAGAGGACGGGATTTGATGGCCCATGGACTAAGGAACCTCTGAAATTTGACAACTCTTATTTCGTGTAAGCCTTAAGCTGACTAGTTCAAAAACCTGACACACAATTATTGTCTTTATTTTTCTCAGATTAATATGGTTAGTAATGTCACATCTGTGTATATCACTTCACATCCTATGATGCAGTGAGCTTCTGAAAGGCGACTCTGAAGGGCTCTTGAAACTCCCGACTGACAAGGTTCTTGTGGAAGATCCTGAATTCCGTCAGTATGTCGAACTATATGCCAAGGTACACAGTTACCATTCAGTTACCTTCTTCCACTCGTGATCGAACAGCTCCTGAAACCCTATAATAGTTGATATTAATCCTTGTTTGTTCACTGTTCATTTTCCCAACCTTGTTCGCAGGATGAAGAAGCTTTCTTTAGGGACTACGCAGAGTCACACAAGAAACTCTCAGAGCTAGGCTTCACACCGCCTCGCACGTGCAAATCCGGAAATAAACAAAAGTCCTTGCTGGTGCAAGCTGCAGCTGGGGTCGCAGTGGCTGCTGCAGTTGTCGCATGGGCGTACCTGTGCGAATCCAACAAGAAGTTCATCTAACTTATCCTCACTGTTAGTACAGCAGTGGCGGAGGGTTGAAACTGGAGGAGTCAAATATTTCAGTGCTGTGTACTTGTATTTGCATCTGTTTGCTAGTTATTGATGATACCAAGCATGTTATGTGTTATGAACAGGTCGAAGAATGAAATAAAGATGAACCTAAAAATAAGAGAAAAAAAACGAAAATAGTATGATTGTTGTTTGCTCTAACTGACTTGGTGCCCAGGTTTACTTGTTTGACTTGCTTGTGTAAGTTGTCTTTGCATCTAAAGGTGATCTTAACTAGTTGTTGAATGTGGACAGAACCATAAACAAATTTAGTTTAAATTAACCAGTAAAGATAAGGTAATTTTGGCAACTTTTCAACAAGAAATTCAATCTCTTAGACATCGAGTCTGAGATTATCCATGTACTACACTTGAAGCATGATTAGGGAAAGCAGAAAAAGGAACTTAAGGCAGAGCTACCAATACTGTTGGAGCAGACATAACTCTGCTGAAGATGATCGAGTGGTACAGAAACTAAGACGGTTTTCAACGGAGGTGAGATTGTGACAAAAATGGACTTGGAAGACCCAAAAACTGTCTCATTAATTTCATCCTCCAAAAGAGGAGCCTCTGGAAGCTCATTTCCTCCAAACTACTTTATCTGGAAGCTCTTTATGGAATTCTCCATCTTTGGTGCCTAGCAAATTTGGAAACAAAAGGAACAACTTCATCTTCGACCGTGGACGCCCATCCCTTTACTCTTGGAGGCAAAACTTATTTGAGGAAGATAGTCTACTAAGCCCATAGATTTGGTGGTTTAAAAAGACCAGTTTTCCTTTCATTGTTGAGCCTCTTTGGTCATTCGAGTTCCCCATATCGCCCTTCTCGGTCTCTGTACAGTTTTCCTGTTGTCTATTTTGTTTTCCTCTCTTAGTTTGTACAGTTGTTTCGTTGTTTCTTACGTTTAATAAAATTCTTAGAGTGGGGGCCTGCCCTGCTGTATTTACGGTAAAAAAAAACTACTTTACCTCCCTTATCTCAGAAATTATCTTCTTGGTTTACTCCAAACCTCTCATATCCAAAAAGATTTTTTTGAAGAAACCATAAACTAGTTATAGCATCGGCCCTCAAGCACTGAACCCTCTTCTTTCTATTTCTTTGATTAGCAACTACCTGAAAATAAGGAGTATAACTGTCCCATTGTTCAATAGTTTTATCCCTAGTTCCCAACTTAGCCATGATCTCCCATCTGCCATCTGATAAGCTTTACCATGATATCCAGCATTCTCTTCCTCTCACCCTCACTCCACCGGAAGGTTTCTTCAAAAACATCAAGAATCTGGAACTCTTTAAGGAGGTTCTGCTTAGCTTTTCTGATTTCAGATTCACATTCAAGGTTCAACTCTTAGCTTTCTTCCTAAAATTTTTAAAACATCATTTTGTAGAGTTTAGGGCCTACAGCAGCTTCTGGTTTAAATCTAGGAGCCATGTCAATCAATTTTTTTTTTATTTAGAAGTATTCACAAAAAAATTATTTAGAAGTGATTGTATGTTGATTCTATAAACTGGGGTTTTTGAGCTAGAAAAAAATAGGTTCTTTTAGTTCACTCCACACACAGAGTTACTTTATAAATATACTTCCTAAAATTTTTAAAACATCATTTTGTAGAGTTTAGGGCCTACAGCAGCTTCTGGTTTAAATCTAGGAGCCATGTCAATCAATTTTTTTTTATTTAGAAGTATTCACAAAAAAAATTATTTAGAAGTGATTGTATGTCGATTCTATAAACTGGGGTTTTTGAGCTAGAAAAAAATAGGTTCTTTTAGTTCACTCCACACACAGAGTTACTTTATAAATATAGTTTGTCCTAGAGAATTATGAACAAATACTTTCACTCAATCAATCACTTCTCTTATAGAATGATGATGAGGAATATACACAGGCGCACAGTCCCCGGCATGCATGGCTGTTGCGGCCGGTTTTTTAGCGTGGATCTCCAAAAAATTACTGCTTTTGCCAGACTAGAGGCCGCGGGGGGACCGGAAAAGCAAAGCAGAAGCTAGGGATGAAAACGAAAATGATAATCTCCGATTTTCTGAAAATCGTTTTCGAGTTTTTTCTGATTTTTATGCCTAAACGAAAATGATAGTGGTAACCGAAAAAATGAAAATGATAACAATAAAAATAATCGGAAACGAAAGCGAAAATAATTTTATCCTCTTCTGATCGTTTTCGAAGATTCCCGTATTTAACCGGTAATTACCGATTCAAAGGCCTTTAATTAATGAATCCTTATTTATTTATAGATATACAATGCATTACACACGCAAGCACACAAGGCAATTTTTTTGGAAAGGATCACATCTGTACACACAAGTTGCAAGCACACAAGGCAATTTTTTTTTTGGAAAGGATCACATCTGCACACAAGGCAAATAATTTTTGGAAATGAAGTATGTAACGGAAGTATTTTATGTGTATAACAAGAAGGCAATCAACACTCGAGGTTCTTTTTTCTAGCCTTTACCTTGTATATGATGTGTTAGCTGCTACCTGCGACACATACATATATTGTGTTTGCTTCTTATTAGCTATGTGTTTCTCAGATTTTTATTTTTTATTAGCACTATTGCGCTAATACATCTATTGCTACGAGCCTTACATATCTCCGTACATTAATATGATGCTTGTTACTAACTCATCTACAGTTGCCTTGTATGAGAACTAACATATGTACGTATCCATCACAAACTATGTAGGATGAATACTCAGAATATGGATGGGAAGATGTGGCCGGGGATGACGATGACATGCTTGACGTTCATCTTGAAGAAACCTACAGGCTACAGCCTCCACTGAAAAAGGAACTCTAATAATTTATGTTTTGATCACTATTTATGTCGAGTCAACTTAGAACATGATCGTTTATTTGTATCTTTATTAAGAATTGGCATACTGTTACGTGGTTTGTCACTATTTGAGACCTAAGATTGTATGAATTGTGTGATTTCAGCCTGTGATCTTGTCAATTGTGGCTTTATTTACTATTGTCATGTGAGATACATTGAGTTATATGGATCTTCTCATGTTCTACAGTATAGCGTGTTTATCGTTTTTTAGATACCGTTCTCATGGATTCTGATCGTTATCGATGTATTTTTCGATCGACTACTATTGTTTTCGAAATTACCGGAATATCGGCGCCGTATTCATTTCTGACAATATTGTATCGATTTCGTTTTCGAGAAAAAGATGTGAAAACGAAAGTGATTTGACCTCGAGCAAAGCAGAAGCTGCCCGTGATGAGTAGCATGCAGGAGGAGCGCTGCATCCTGCATGCATGATCTCGCGCCACGGCATCGATCATCGCCAGCAGCAGCTGATCCCATGCATGCATGTATGTATGTCATGCAGATGATGTATCGAGCAAGACGAGAAGAGAAGGATGATGACGACGTACGGGTGGAGGAAGCGCTCGGGGAGGCCGCGCTGGGGCCTGTACCAGGTAGTGCAACTGGGTGCTCCGTGGAAGCAGAGGAAGTGAATCAGCAGCAGCAGTTGGACAAGAAACAGGGCAGCAGCTCTGGTTTGTTCTGGACTCTGTCAGGAGCAGGGGAGGTCTGGTTTTGTCGGAAAGGGAAGGAGGAATCGAATGAGTGGAGGCGTGGAGAAAGCAAGGGATGTCTCCCGACGAGAGCAACGTGTTTCTAGAGGAGAGGATCTCAGCTCTCAAGGCTGCCGAGCTTTCTACCACTTTCGCGTCTTCTGATGATTTGACCCTGCTGCAAAATCGGATCACCTTTGACAGAATGCAGTTGATTTTTTTTATTTTCGAGGATAGTAGTTCTAGAGGGTTCCGTAATTGTGGACGTTCCGACAACACGAAACGTCACCCGAACATCCATCACCCTGTTCGGCTTGTTTTGTTTTCCCAAGCAGTTTTCAACAATATGGTAGCACTTTGATTGGAGGACATGGCGAACTTTTCCATAAGGATTTAAGGATTTCCCATCTCAACTGTGGAATGCTTTCCAGATATTTTAGAAAAGGAAAAGTCTATTTCACTTGCCGTAATCTGAATTTTCTCGTTAAATTCTAAAACCTAACATTGCACCTTGAACATTCAATGATTCAAAACCATTGAAATTACCTCAGTGCCGCCTGGTTTGAAGTGGTTTTAAATGCTTTTACCCTTTTCAGTTAATATAAAATCTGAAAAATACTTAATAAGGTTTCTAAACCGTAGAAAATGTCTCTAAACATTTAAAAAATCCAAGAAAAATCATAAAGATAGATTGGAATACGATGTAGCTTCAAAAGTTACACTTAGATCTTGAAAAATAGGAAAAAAAATCTAGAAAACACTAGAAAATCTCCAAATCGATGACTAAACGTGTTTGAAAACTTTTCACAACAAAAATATGAGATGCAACCAGCATAGATGCTACACACATTATGTGTAACGCATTCGTGCTCATTACATTAGATTTTTATTGTCGAAGTTTTCAAAACATGTTTACACATCAATTAATATGTTTTGCAAATTTTCTCGATATTTTTACTATTTTCCAAGAGGAAAATCTTTAGAAGCTTCTGATATATTTTCAAAAGCTCTAAATATTTTATTTGGATACATTGTATCCCAATACATTTCTAGGTTTTTCTCAAAAAAATAATAAGCTTGGAGATATTTTTGTGGTTTATAAGTATTTATATTTTTAATTAAAAAGGACAAAAACATCTTCATAACCACTTCAAATCATAGCAAGGAGATAATTTGAACGGTTCTCAGAGTTCAGGAGTGTGATATCTAGTTTTGCAGTTGGAGAAGAAAAGGCCGCTTCCAAAGCACTGTAGTGGTATTCAGTTTTGGATAGTATAGAAGATCGTGTAATTAGAATCTTCTTGTTTCATTAATTAATTGAATATACTCCTTAGAATAGTCCGAGGAAAAGACAAATTTATCAACAAATTGGGATAGATGTACACTTTTCATGCAATCATGTAAAGAACCATAGGATCTTTTGTGAGGGCAATGACGGATATAGCATAGAATACGACGAGGGGCTTGCTTCTTCCTCCTTTTTCTTCTCCCTTCTTCCTCCTTCCTTTCTTCCTCATCCCTTTTCTTCTTCCCTTCTTCTTCAAAAAATAGAGGAGGGGCTCAAGGAGAGCTCCATTGTGCGGGAGGCGGTAAGGGGCTGTAGGGCAAGATGGCTGACAAGAGGGGGTGAATAGTTCTTTCTAAAACTAATCATGCCGGCTAATTGAAACAAATACGAAATTAAAACTATCGGTCTACCCAAGACTACACCCCTCTATCTAAGTTCTCAAGTACCTTATAAAAATCATAATTAGGTAACAAAGGTGCCGGGCTAGGTAGAGCTCACCTAATTAATTCTATGAGCAAGGTCACATAAACCTATGCAACTAGTACTTTAAGCACTAGGAAATCTCTTACACAAACTAGTAAGCAAAAACACAAAGCTCCTAAGCTCACTGCAATGCTCAATAACAAGGCTACACAAGCCAAGCGCAAATTACTTAGCTACACAAACTAAGCAATGTGACTAACAAGTCTACTCAAGCCAATTAGTCACGCAAGAGAGCAACTAATTTACTATTAAGGTAAACTAGCTACACAAGGGAGCTACTTCTAAGCTACAGAGGTAACTAGCAAGCTACACAAGCTAACTAATTACAAGAGCAACTACACAAGCACAATATATATGAAAGTAAATGCAAGCTTATTTATGGGGAATGCAAACCAACGGGAAGAAGAGGACACGGTGATTTTTGTCCCGAGGTTCACGTGTTTGCCAACACGCTAGTCCCCGTTGTGTCGACCGCTCACTTGGTGGCTCGGCGGCTAATAGGTGTTTCACAAACCTAGCCCACACGTTGGGCGCCACAAGAACCTACCCCAAAAGTGAGGGTAGCTCAATGACACGCTCTACTAGAGTTGCTCTTCACGTCTCCCGCGGGGTGAGCACAACACCTCTCATAAAGCTCTTCTCCGGAGCACCACACAATCACCACGCGGGCTTCACAACGGATATCACAATCCACCAAGCCATCTAGGTGATGGTAATCACCAAGAGTAACAAGAAATCCTCCAATCACAAAGATTTCCTAATGCCACCAAATACAATCCTCAAATGCATACACACTAGGCTCTCAATCCCTCACTCAAATTAGCACCAAGCTTGAGAGGGAGAGAAAGGGGAAGAGGTGGATCTTCAATCTCTCCTACAAATCTTGGCTCAAACCATGGGAGAGAGAGAGGAGAGAATGAACCCTAGCTCATGAGATGCAACAATGGGGAATGAGCTCAAGGAGGAAGAAGAGAGGAGAGCCACAACCTTATCCCCTCACACACACCCTCCCTCAGCTCTTAGCCCTACACTGGAAATTCCAGTCGGCACGGGAGTACTCAACAAGACTTACCCGACTAAGGAAAAGACTCCAAAGGCATGCTAGCTTTAGGGAATCAAGGTACGGGTATTCAAGAATCGAAATTTCTTTTGCTGAAAAGCTTACTAAAGTAAGAACTTACCTTCAACATTTTATTTTTATCATTGATGGTTCCTTAACCAATTCTAAGTGATCCTAATCTAGATCAAAGTAATTCTCATCAAGATCTTTCTTATTCTTTCTTTCAATTCTAGTTCTTAACTACGATGTTGGTGCAAGGCCAAGACTCCTTTCTCATGGAGTAACGACGATTCAAACCGCTTGATTTATCCAGCTGGGGCTTCCTAACCACACGACATATGTAGAACAAAATCTTGCATATATCAACTCTTACCCGGGTAACCCAAAACCAGAACATGTCCATCGCCACCCGAGAGCACAGTACTCCTCGAACCCGGCCCAATTCTAGCCCCGAGGGTACACGCTACTCACGCCATCTCTCCACTCCCAGTGCAAGGTTAGACGTTCTCGTAATGGAATAGTCGAAGTAAGGCTTACCCAACATGGGTACATGGCTAGCACTAATAAAAACTCCATGACTCGAGGGCCAACAACGTACGGTCCTTAACTTATAAGGCGAAAACACTACATTGAGACTCCTTTCCCAATGCAAGTTAGCAGTGGCCAAACCACCTGCCCGATATTTCAAGTTCATTCTTACATTTCAATATTCATCAAGTATGTCATCGTGGCCATATAAGCATTTCGTTTAAAAGCTTAACTCATAAGCATAGCGAAGCATACTATGCATCTTCAGTAAAACAGGTATCAATGGTGATATCGTAATAATCAAGGATGATAATGCAACAATTGGATTATCACTCAACTCCTAATTACTTAATGCAGTAAACCATAGTATAAATGATAAAGATTTGTAAAACTTACGGTAGGGTTTAAATGCACCGGGGATTGCCTTGCTCTGACGAGACGACTAACTCGGGCTCAACAACTCCAACTTCTAGTCCAGAACCCACCGAAGATAGCTCTTCTCCGGAGACTTGCTCGACAACGTCGACTTCTTCGAAAGCAGGAACTACACGAGTATATAACATGTTTCAACATGATGTGGTGATAAACATGATGCTTGATGATATGCCACGGTTAACAACTTGAGTACAACTTTCCTTCGCGGTACAGTCGCAAAACAGCAAAACCTACTAACTAACGGCGATTACTTAAGCAACACTAACGCTTCTTACACAACACGCTACCAACGAACTCAAACAAGTAATTAAGGCGCCAAGGATCACCAAGAATTACTGACCCAAGGTCATCACTCAATCAAAAGGGCACACAACACTTAAAGTTATGAATTTAACATTTATTTAAACACTTAATTAATTAGGGCATAATTAATAATAGATCATACTTCATCTAAATGAGCTCAAACTTTTTCTTTAGGTTGGTAATGGTCTAGAACAGTGTCAAAACAAATTTCATGATTTTTGGATTAAAATTTTAATTACTAAAATTCCTAGAAATTGCATTTAATATTTAATTAAGCTAATTAAATAACTTGCAAAAATTAATCAAAATTGGCATTTTATATTTTTCCTAATTATTTTACACCTTGAAAATCTTACACAAAAATTTTCACTATTTTTGGAACTCTACAAAACTTCTAGTGAAATAAATAAATACTACTACTATTCACATTTTTTAAAAAGAAAAACAAAAAATACTGGTCAGGCCGCTTCTCCTCCGGCTCCCTCAGCTCGGCCCAACCGCGCAGCCTGCCCGCGCGCTCGCGCCTGCGTTCGCCTGCGTCGCGCGGCCTATCAGCCCGAGCCGACCCAACAATGCGGCCCGGCAACGCGCGCGCTCTCCCTCTCTCACTCCCGTTGACAGCTCGGTCCTGCCTGTCATCTCCTTCCCCCCGCTCTTCTCTCTCCCGCCGCGACGGCACGGTAGTCGGCCGGTGATCTCACCGTCGGTGACCCAACCAACATGACCAAAACGATCTACACCACCCCACGAACCGATTACAACCCAAAACACCCAAGCTTAAACTCCGAGCAACCCTCCTCGACAGCCATGGCGGCACGGTGGTCGCGGTGACCGGCGTCCCGGCGAAATAAGCTAGTAGCAGTCAAAATAAAGGGCATGGGAAGCATCAGCAGCTCACCGCGAATGCAGTGGAGCAAACAGGAAACTCGGAGTGGCGGTGGAGGTGGCTGGCCACGAGAGGCGGTTCGGTGGCGCTTAGTCGTCGGAGTTGGAAAAGGAAACGGTGGTGCGGGCGATTCGGGTGAAATTGGGCTGGTTCAGGCGGACCAAGAGATGTGCGAGGGCGAGGCGAACTCGATGGTGCAGTTGGTTGAGCTGGAGGCAGCTCAACGGCGGCAGCGGCGAGCGGCGGACCTAAGTGGTGGCGATGGCCAAAAACAGAGAAGAAAAAGAAGAAGAACGGCGGCGTGCTCGACTTTTTATAGGGGTCACTAACGGCGCTAGAAGGTGCGCGCATGGACGAGGTGGCGATCGAGCGCCCGCGGGAACGGCTTGGAAGCAGCCCGGGGGATCGCCGGTGCCCATGCCGCTCGGTGCCCGGCGGTGATTCGTCGGGTACTGTAGCTACCCCCTCAAAATTTTCAATTTCAAACTGTTTTGTCAAATTACTCCCAAAATCATGCAGTAAGTTGAAAAATTCTCAAAATATGAAATCTTCAGAATTTCAAGCTCTACAAGTTTTATATTGAACACTTTTTCAAATTCAAGCTGGATTTTGAAATTTGAATTTAAAATCAAAAGGGAACACTTTTCGAGAATTTGGTAATTTAGAAATTACTTTCAATTTTATGTTGAAACTTCAAAAACTCCAAACACCAAAGTTGTACATCTAGCCAAGACCTACAACTTTTCTATTCAACAAATTTTCAAATTTTGCCTCAATTTTGAAATTTGAGTTTGGGGATGAAAAGGGGTCAAATTTGAAATTTGCTTCTTTTCAAAATTGCTCCACATTTTACACTAAAACTTTGAAAACTCAAAACACCAAAGTTGTAGCCCTTGAAAAGTTATACAAACCTTGTTCTAAACTTTTTCCCAAATTTTTCTTAGATTTTGAATTATTTCAAAAGGGGTAAAATCAGGGTTTTGAAATTTAGGGTTTTCGGAAGAATTTTAAATTGAAACTTGTTGCTATTTTAATTGGTGATTATTAGTGATCAAACCATCATCCAAGGGCATCATTGAGTCAAGCATCACATGGTTGACCAAATTCCACTCTTGGTTGACCAATTTAACTTCTGAAAATCTTTTAATAATTTCCCAAATTTGAATTCAAATTCGAATCGGAAAACTTGCATCAAGTTTTGGATTCCAATTCAAACTATTTTATGTGTTGTACTTGAGTTCATACCCTACACTTGGCACTAGTGTGTAACACAGTCACACACCTCAAATTACGCAGGGCATAAACTAAGTATTTGCGGTGACATTCGAAATTAGGGTTTTCGGTTTGAGTCACCACTGAGAAGCACATCCAACCTAAAAAGGTAAACTCATTTTAGTTGATGCATAACACAGTTAACCTAATCATGGATGCTTTGCGGTGCAATATGATGACATGGCAGGTTATTAAGCCACTATAACACTCGAGGTGTTACAGCCCTTCCCCCTTAAAGAAATCTCTTCCTGAGATTTAAAGCCTTGAGTTAAGTAATGAAAAAGGAAACGTGTCAAACAAACACGTCCAAGACTTGTCTACAAAATAGATAGGGGGTTTTCTACATTACAAAAATTTGAAAAGGACTGGTCACAATTTAAAGAAGAAATTGCAACCTAGGTAGAAGCAAAGAACCTGGGGAAATTCTCCAGCAGGTAATCTTCAGATTCCCACGATCTTGTACCATTTGATTGTTCTACTTCGGGTAACACGATCCTTTCGATCCAAAACTCAAACAGGATATTCAGAATATGTCAAATCAGGCTCAAGTTCAACTTCGTCAACATCAATAACTTGGTCAGACACTTGAAGACATTTCTTTAGTTGCGACACATAAAACACATTGTGCACGGCTGACAGTTGTTCAGGCAACTTCAATCTATATGCCACCTTTCCACATTTTTCAATGATTTGGAATGGTCTAATATAACGTGGTGCGAGTTTGCCCTTGACTCCAAATCGAGTAACTCCTTTCATGGGTGACACTTTCAGATAAACATAATCTCCCACTTTAAACATTAAGGGTCTACGCCTCTTGTCAGCATAACTCTTCTGTCGAGACTAAGCCACTTTCAAACTATTTTGAATCTGCCTGACTTTTTCTTCCGTCTTCTTCACAAGATCAACACCGAAAAACCATCTCTCTCCAAGTTCTGACTAGTTTAACAGAGTTCTGCACCTGCGGCCATACAGTGCTTCAAAGTGTGCCATTTTGATATTTTCTTGATAACTATTATTATAGAAGAACTCTGCTAACGACAAACATTCATCCCATTGGTCTTGATAAGTGAGAGCACAAGATCTCATCATATCTTCCAGAATTTGATTTACTCTTTCGGTCTGTCCCCCAGTTTGCGGATGATAAGCTGTGCTGTATAGAAGCTTAGTGTAACAAAACCGACCAAATTATAAGAGCACAAGTACAAAAACAAGCGCCGAAACGCTCAAATTTTCAAACTTGAGCCCATATAATCCCGATAGTCAATCGAAACCACGAAGAATTTCAAACCAGCTCGTTTACAATCAAGATCGCATCATTCAACATAACGCATCAAACGTTACATTTCACAAGTAGTTCGAAAATTCACTTACAACACACGGAGTCGCAATTATTACAAACCGAGTTTATAAAGTAGAGGAAGCATAACACACTCACACTTAGTTCAAATACCATTGCCAGTCTTACAGATCAACATCCCACAAAAGCATTCAAGAAAGTAAACTAACAGACGATCATGCCCGAGTGATCTAGTCCTCATCACCCACGGGGTGGAGACAGTTCTTGCAAAAACCCTGATAAAAGCATGTCATCTGCAACAAAAGGGAATAAACCCTGAGTACTGGAATATACTCAGCTAGACTTACCCGTCGAAACGGAAAAATAAAAGACACCAAGGATCATGCAAGGCTTTCTTAAGTGGAGCTGGCTGGCATCACATTTGCGGAAAAGCATAAGTAATTGGAACTCTTTTAACCTGTACTAGCAGTTATTTTTAGCATTAACCTGTCATCTATCTTAGCACCTATACTAAACATTCACTTGATTATAATCAAACAATAATAACCATAGCAGGTATAAATTGTGGCATCATTATATCATTCGCTTAACCATCTATTCAATTTAATGAGATCTACGTTGCCGCTGCTCAAGTCAAGTGCTCACTAACCGGGAGCGACGGCGATTCGAATCGAATTCCTATCCAGCTAGAGGGGTATTTCTAACACTCACCGAGTCACGCCTGACGAGGACTGCTCAGGTCACCTTTGGTACAGTTCAGGAGTCGCGAGTTCGACTGATGCCGTATCCCTAAGGGCGACACTCTGCCAGGTGCTAGGGACTCTAACCCGCCTTGGTCTCATACCAATGTCCCCAAGCACATCCTTACTACCTCCAAGATGCGACCTATCCTTCGATTCTCGGCCTGAACTGTATTATTCGGATTCGCGGTCGGAACGACTTATCCGGCCAACTAAGTGTTAGACTGTGTTCAACATGACTCAAGGACTTACAACAAATCAGTCCTTAAACGACTCAGACGGGCATAGCTCGCACCCAAGACGTGAAGTGTCTTGCAGCTGCACTATCGAACTCCCGCTTGGCCTCAATTTTATTTTAAGGCATGGTTCCAACCACGATAGCCAACATAGCCACTCGTGACCCATTTCCTACATCTTGCGGATGACCGAAAATCACCCGACTTCTACCGCACTAAGCAGGGCTAAGCATTGACACGTGCCTAAACTTAATTTAGGATTCAGGTGCGATATCTGGACAAGGATGGTTATAATGCAACAAGTGTTTTCACTCAACTCCTACAACTTAATGCAGTAAACAAGTAAAAATACTCAACATTGATATATAAAGATCGGATCAGCATGCACCGGGGCTTGCCTTTCAAGAACGAGGAAGGGCGATGGTCCGGGCACTCCGGTAGCTCGTCAATGGCGTTTCCTTCGTTGGCTGCCTCTTCGGGTTCTCCCGGCTGCTCCTGAACCTCCTCTGGAATTGCTCCCTCGAACTCTAGGAGTGTCACTCCCTCCAGTACACCTATTGTATGAATGCACAATAAATCTCATGGATGCATAAGAAGAAATGCAACATGCTCGGAATGAAATGCACTACAGCAATCCTAGTGCTCTATTCAAATCACTTCACAAATGTGCATATTTCTTTTTCGGTAGAGAAGTACTTACCTAACCTACATAATCTAATGTATAATTGTTCCTCCTCAGTTAAGGGTCTAACACCTAACAATCAACGAGAACAACATTACTTAAGGATACCACCACCTAAACGTAGGATAGCACAACAAAGCTCTGGACAGTAGATCAGTAATTTCACCATAACTAGAGATCCAAAAATCCAAATGATATGATACAAGACAATATGGAAAGCTTATAAAATGCTCTACAAGTCATCTTTAGACCTCAAGACCTGATTCTCAAGTTTACTCAGTCGAAATCCTAAAGTTTCAGAAATCTGTCCAATCCAAACAGAGAGCAGCCATTTCTGGACAACAACTTTAAACAGCCACAACTCCTAAACTACTGGGCCAAATACCACCAAATTTTTACACAAACTAGTTTAACAAGTTTACTACCACTTTGGTATTCACAAGTTTCCCAGCAAACACCTTTATCAAGGTCCAAACCCAAAAATGCTACCAGCTGTCCAGAGAACCTAGAAATGTGAAAATTAAATATTTATTCATGTGTCAAACTACCCTTATGACCACACTAATGACACTACTAGTTCACACCTAACCCAAAACCACCAGAAAGTAAGGTGTGCCAATCCAAGTCATTTATTTTAACTCCTTTCTTATTTTTCTTAATTAATTAAGTGGAAAATTAAACTTATATACAAGCTGCTCAGAAAATTCTACACAAATTACAGGAGACTCTCTGCCCTACTAGGAGGCTACTGTAAAAATTTGAACTAAAGTTATTCACAAAAACTCCCTACATAAAATTCACAATTCAAAAAGGCTGATTTTTGCATAATTAATAAATCACATTGAAAGGTATCAAACAACAGAAACCATATTTTTCTTAGAAACCTTAGGGTACTAGGACACTCTCCATAAAATTTCAGGAGCATTGCACATACAGAAAAATTATGAAAATTCATTCAATTATCTCCTAATATAAAATGACAACATCATAACTTGAAAACTACTCAAGCAATAGTATCCAAACTTTTAACAGAGCTAGCCTAGATATGAAATAGCACACCCACCAGTTTTCACAATTTTTGGAGCACAATAACTCAAGTTATAAAATTAACAAGTTTGCATCCCTTTAAAACTTATTTCAATTGTCTAATTAATCCTTCCAGAATTTAAATAATACATCTACATTTTATATTTTTCCTAAATACTACACTTCATTCAGAGTCCAACAAAATTTGAATCACAATTTTTGGATAAGCCAAACCCTAGATATGAAAATCACAAACAACATTCAAAACTGTGAAATAAATAAAGAAAAACAACATCAAGCCGAACTCCACTGCTACTAGGCCGGCCCAATCATCAGCGCGGCCCACCACAACGCGCGACCCGCTTCGGACTCCTGCTCACGCACACGACCACTGATAGAGCGGGCCCCCTAGTCAGCGAGACAAGGAGCAGGGGGGCGACGGTGACGGCCGAGCTCGCTGCCGGTGGGTCGGCCGACGAAACCGAGACCACCGTCATGCTCACCGCGTGATCCCGAACCGAATGAGGTGCTACAGTGACCCTATAGGTGGCTGGAGAGTACTTGCGGCCGGTCAAGGCGGACGACGGAGTTCCGGTGGCGGTGCGCCGGCGACGGCGAGGCCACAGCGCCTCGTCTAAGCTCGGTACGAGCTTCACGAGGGGACCAGGGAGCTAATGGAGGGAGAAGGGGAGACTGGGAAGGGTCCTAGCTACCCCGACCACAGCGACCATGTACTCCGGCGAGGTCCCGCTAATGGTCGCGGTGACGGAAGTGACCAATGCGGTCTCACCTTTGCTCAAACGATCCAGGGAAGGGGTGGAGGGGGTAGAGGAAGGCGCTGGGGTGCCGCTGACGGAAGGAATTGGGCCGAGGCGCAATGATGACGGCGCACGAGCACGAGGAAGCACGCGGCGGCAATGGCGCCTCAGTGCTCCGCCCTGGCTCGGAGAGGGAGAGAGAGAGGGGCAGAGGCGCGAGTGAGGGTGAGTGCGGCGTCGGGGTGCTCTAGAGACCCGCTCGGCCTGACCGGTGGGGCCAGTGCCGGCGTACGGCCGCCACGGCGCGCCCACGCGGCAGCACTTCCCTGCGGCCGGTCGGCCACAACTGAAACTCGAATGTCTGAACTTGACTGAATCGAGGGTCGCGATGACCGACTGACAGCGATACTTTGGCGTTGATTATCACCTAATCTAGCTAGAGTCAGCAAAATATGATAACAACAATTTTGTAGAGCTATGTGAGGACTACAAGTTTGTCAATTGGAGCTTGGACTGGTTCATCCTAGTTTGTGAGTTACAGTGCCCCAAAGAAGGTAACCTTGCAACTGCATTTCAGTTAGGACTTAACCAAAATTTCTAAGCCCCAAAACAACCACCCCTACTGACTTGTGGGCCATTTTTGAGGTTGTTATGACCATTTTCATGAAATGACCATATTGAAACTTTTGTTCCCTATAAAATTCTCTACAACTTTGTTTAAGGGTGCACCTCCATGCAAGATTCCTATGCTTGACTTTTTAAATGGTCAAACGAAAGCACTCTAGGGGTCAAAACCTAGTCAACAACACTTAGAAGGGCAATTTGGTCATTTTGGTCAACATGAACATTGCTCCACTAATTACCCTATATGTAATTAAGGTGTTATAGGACATAATTAGCCACTCTACACCTTGGTTACACACAATTCCAAGTGTCACATAAGTTGAAACAAGCAAAACAAACATTTTCACCAAAATGTTGCACTACCATGTTGCATATGTTTCAAGCCCTTGTTGCAACAATTAAGCTTATCATGGTATACTAACAACATTGCCATGTTTCCAAGTATGAGACACCCATGTTGCATCTACATGTTGCACCACTCACATTTCATAAGCACACATGAAATATAAGCATATGTTGCAATGTTTCAACCTTCGTCCATTCCATGACGAGTTGGTTGAAAGAGTGCGGATTCCATTCTTCTCTCCTCTTTTGTTCTCAATCTCGTCGATCCAGTAAGATGTGGATTAAGCCCTTGCTTGTTTGGTGTTTGTTACTTTCTAGATTCCATTCCTTTGATTTCCGTCGTTTCTGTGGCGAGTGGATCAAAGAAAGGTGAATCCTGTGCCTATTTCCGTCTTTGGTTCTGTCATGCTTAAACCCTTGTATGTTTGTACCGTCTTTGACCGCAACATTTCTTTGGTTCTTGCGGTGACAACCGCACCGCTAAGAACCAGAGAGTTGTCTAGTGCATTTAGTGCACCCAGGTTGTGGTACCCTACAAAGAGCTTGAGCATTCGTGTTCTTTTGTGAGTCACTCCTTTTCGATGCCTCGTCTTTTGCCGTGACGTGTGTATTGGGAGAAGTAGACCGCCTCCACTCTTCTCTCCCCGTTCTACCCTCTCTTGGTTCTCATCAATTATAGTGGCATACGGATTGAGAGAGAACGGAACTTCTCTTGCTTGTAGTCCTTTTGGTTCTCGTCGGTCTCCATGACAATTGGATTGAAAGCCACAAGACGTGATGTTTGCTTAGGGTGAGCTAAGGCCTATGCCAATTCTATTTAAGTCGTACAGGTCGACACGATCGACCCGGGAAGTACTGGCTAGGCTAAGGCTTAAGCTTGTGCTTAGCGAATCACCACTCCTGTTCTTTGGTCCAGGGATCGGACATCCGCCGAGAGGGCTAAATCGTCTTCTCGTGTTCTTTCAGTGTTGCCCTTTTGAGTCTTGGACTTTTCAAGAGTATTGATTGTTCTCTTGCCTTGTGTGACGCTCTCGCGAGGTAGCGATGATCGGACCGGAACCCGTTGGAGGAAGCAGAGGATTGCGAAACCCATGGAGTGGAGTTGGCCTGGGAGATGGAGACCCGTTTTGATCAACTACACCAACTGACAAAGACCTGTATCTCTACTACCTCGACATCGCAGGTGTCATGGCAGCACCTTACTTTAGAGAATCCTATTAGGCATGCAGTAATGTAGATGCTAGTGCTTTACTTTATGCAAATGAATTGCGATAGGTTACATGGTAGATTGCTTGTGAGCCATTACCTTGTCGCAGTCTATTCCCCTGCACACCCGCTGTTAGGCTAGACGCTCACTTGCTATGTACTGCTTTACTCTTACTCGCATTATATCTGTGATGTGATGCTGGTGAGTGAGAGGCATAATGAGATAAGGCACGAGGTGCCGATAACCTGATAATAACCTGATAATGAACATGGGGAGATCTTGGCGTGCGTCTTGGGTGTGTGGTGAGAGTCGAGTCGACCGAGCAGGATCTACGACGAGTCGTGAGGACAAGTCTTGCTGGAGGATGCTACCTGGGCGTTTCCCATGAGAGAGGTACCTGTGGCAGGTACATGTGACAGGGAGAGGTCCCGAGGTGGAGTGTCTTCGTGGGACGAAGCCCAGGGATGGGAGGTGCTGTTTTAGCACGGGGCGCCGGATGTCCTGTCGAGTGGGGCATCGGTTGCCCCTTGTGAAGATATCCTGCTTAGTCACCCTAAGGACTGATATGTTTGTGAACCGGGTCTTAGGAATCCTTACATGTCCCCTCGCTTCTGTGGGGAGGAGACAGATGTTCGACTTGCTGGTACGATGCCACTACTATTGGGAGGTTAGCAGATAATGTAGGGAGGTACGGGCACGAGGACCCACACCCTCCTAAGACAGCGTAGTACCCCGGGGCCAAGTACTACATCTCACAGTCTCAGCATGTCGGTGGTACTCCGACACGGCCCCAGTCCTGAGTGATAGGGTGGTACTATTTCCGGTCGAAAGGCGGCCCGGAATCAGCTTAGGCGAGCATCGCCGAGGATGGCTATCTTGTGGGACGTGTAAACCTCTACAAAGTTTCTGGTTGATCGATCGATACATATGCTGACTTGTCGGCTATGGACCTTTCCTAAGTACAGCTTCACTTGACTAGTTGAGAGGAGTCCTTCTACCTTCCCTGGGTTTCTGTGTTCCGGCTTTGGCCGATGAGACATGGGCGAGAGGGAGTCGCCCATGCCGATGAGTGTGAGATGAGATGAGATGTGGAGATGAGATATGTGTTGGGATGGGAGAACGTGTGTGAATGAGATGGGTTAAAACTTGATGAACTAATATTATATACTTATTAATGAACATGCATTATAGGAAACCCACAGCCAAAAAATTAGGATCGTCAAATCCCTTTTTCTCCTTTCCACTAAAGCTCATCGGTGCTGACCATGGCCTGCACACATCTGCCGGTGTGCAGATTTCCTGGCTTGCAGTACTAACGAAGTAGAAGGATTAGATGGTCTCGTTCCTACGCTCAAGTTTGGTTTTGAAGATGGAATGTACGCCTGCTGACTTTCTACGCCAACTCTGATGACTACCCGTGGAGGAGCCTTCACCTGCTGATGCGCTACAACGACTCTGATGAAGACATGTGTGTTTCCGCTAGAATACGATGTAATAGGTGTATTAACCTATGTTGTAAAACCTTGTAACTTATAATTCTACAATGTATGACTGTGATATCATCGGATAATTGATAATGTGATGGCTTGCCCTCATGGACTATCACATTATAATTCGTATCTGTGGATTTTCCCTTCGAGGAAAAATCGAGATCGTTTCAGTAAGTGACTTGAGGGTCACACCGAGAAACCATCTAAGTGTTGGTCGACACAACCGGTGACATAGCTTGTCGGTGCACAAGTGAACACCAGGTGAACAAAAATATTGTCTCTTATCTCCCGGTGATTGATCTTCATATTGTGTTGTTGTCAATATTGATTGATTGTATATCATCTTGGTGATTGGCAACATCTTCACTCCACCGTCGGTATAAGAATTATAATCCTCTCTTGCATTTATATTTACTAGATTATCTGGTGTAGCTTTAGTGGTAGCTTTGCTAGTAGTGTTATTAGCTTGCTCACTAGTGTAAAATTAGTGACATAGCCCTTGTGTGAACTAGAGATCATAATCTACT
Source organism: Saccharum spontaneum (assembly GCA_022457205.1). Taxonomy (NCBI): domain Eukaryota; kingdom Viridiplantae; phylum Streptophyta; class Magnoliopsida; order Poales; family Poaceae; genus Saccharum; species Saccharum spontaneum. The sequence goes on from CM039600.1 coordinate 6,772,060, forward strand.
AGACTTGTGGATAGGAGGCTTGCATCACAACCGTAGGCTAAGCAAAACTCGCTTTACGCCGTTTGTTATTCTAACAAGTTTGCTTAGTGGTTCGTGTAAGATTTTTTTATAGGCTATTCACCCCCTCTAGCCATCTAGGACCTTACAGCGGTCCGGAGTTGGAAAAAGAAACGGTGGTGCGGGCGATTCGGGCGAAATTGGGCTGGTTCAGGTGGACCAAGAGATGCGCGAGGGCGAGGCGAACTCGGTGGTGCAGTTGGTTTAGCTGGAGGCAGCTCAACGGCGGCAGCGGCGAGCGGTGGAGCTAAGCGGTGGCGACGGCCAAAAACAGAGAAGATAAAGAAGAAGAACGTCAATGTGCTCGGCTTTTTATAGGGGTCACCAACGGCGCTAGAAGGTGCGCGCACGAACGAGGTGGCGATCGAGCGCCTGCGGGAATGGCCTGGAAGCAGCCCGGCAGCTCGCCGGTGCCCATGCCGCTCGGTGCCCGGCGGTGATTCGGCGGGTACTGTAGCTCCCCCCCCCAAATTTTCAATTTCAAACTGTTTTATCAAATTACTCTCAAAATCATATAGTAACTTGAAAAATTCTCAAAATATGAAATCTTCAGAATTTCAAGCTCTACAAGTTTTATATTGAACACTTTTTCAAATTTGAACTGGATTTTGAAATTTGAATTTAAAATCAAAAGGGGACATTTTTCGGAAATTTGGTAATTTAGAAATTACTTTCAATTTTATGTTGAAACTTCAAAAACTCCAAACACCAAAGTTGTACATCTAGCCAAGACCTACAACTTTGCTGTTGAACCCATTTTGAAATTCTGCCTCAATTTTGAAATTTGAGTTTGGGGATGAAAAGGGGTCAAATTTGAAATTTGCTTCTTTTCAAAATTGCTCCACATTTTATACTAAAACTTTGAAAACTCAAAACACCAAAGTTGTAGCCATTGAAAAGTTCTACAAACTTGGTTTTAAAATTTTTCCCAAATTTGTCTTAGATTTTGAATTATTTCAAAAGGGGTAAAATCAGGGTTTTGAAATTTAGGGTTTTCGGAAGAATTTTAAATTGAAACTTGTTGCTATTTTAATTGGTGATTATTAGTGATCAAACCATCATCCAAGGGAATCATTGAGTCAAGCATCACATGGTTGACCAAATGCCACTCTTGGTTGACCAATTTAACTTTTGAAATTTTTTTAATAATTACCCAAATTTGAATTCAAATTCGAATCGGAAAACTCGCATCAAGTTTTGGATTCCAATTCAAACTCAAACTTGGAGCTTCATTTTATGTGTTGTACTTGAGTTCATACCCTACACTTGGCACTAGTGTGTAACACAGTCACACACCTCAAATTACGCAGGGCATAAACTAAGTATTTGCGGTGACATTCGAAATTAGGGTTTTCGGTTCGAGTCACCGCTGAGAAGCACATCCAACCTAAAAAGGTAAACTCATTTTAGTTGATGCATAACACAGTTAACCTAATCATGGATGTTTTGCGGTGCAATATGATGACATGGCAGGTTATTAAGCCACTATAACACCCGAGGTGTTACATGGTTGCTCCAACGATGGCAGTTTAGAATGAAATTAGACTACTTATATTTACTTACATAGAAGGATAAACTATCATAAATGAATGTTAGTGAATGGTGTGGACACTGACGTGGACAACTAAATGCATGTTAGTGGATGGTGTGGCTCACTGACGTGGATAGCTTGAATGAAGAGATAACCATTGCAATTACATGTAGTGGCTGTGTCAAGGGCCTGGGCGCCAAGGTAGGTGGCCCTTGGCTCCTCAACTCGTAGCTAGAACTGGGTAAGGGTGCCAGGGTTTTTGCCTGGCTACCAGATCAGCAGAGGTGAGATCAAGAGCAGAAGTAGGAAGGGTTTAGAGGTAATTGATCTTGCTTCATTCATTCAACTGACTTCCATGGGTACATATAGACGCCAGCCCTTGATCCTAATGCTGGCCACCAGCTCCTTGGTACCAATGCTGGCCATTAACTCTACTTCCTCAACTACATCTTAATTGCTAATAATAGCTAAAGCACTCAGCCGCCTAATGTTGGCCATTAACTCTAAGCCTCCTCGGGCTGCTGCTGACCATGCGTGCCCTTGGGAGCTGCCCTGGCCGCTCCTCGTGTCCGAGGCCAGCGGTTGTAGTGTCGGCACCACATGACAGGCTGCTGATGTATGCATGGAGAGATAGACATGCTAGTAAGTTTGCAAATATCAGATATATAGATATGAGGAGCCGCTTGGTTTCCTGGCAAGCCTCTTGCCACACCTCACCCGGCAAGAATTGTTGTTTGGTTTTATCCTTGCTTTGCCAAGCAAGCTCACCCACCCTAGCAAGGATATCCTTGCCCATCCAGGAGAGCCGATGTGGCTCTCCCGGTTGGGCAAGATTTGCTCATCCTGCCAACAGATTCAGCTCCAATGGAGAGAAGAGGCTGGCAAGGTCACTAGACAAGAGAACCAAACAACTTCCTCTTTCTTGCTATGCCTATCTTTGCTGAGTGAGGCGAGGCAGATGAGGTTAGGTTAGCCTGGCAAAAGATCCAAGCAGGCCCTAGTATCTAGGAAAAAAAAATCAGAGGGGGTAGCCATGCTCAAATTAGCAAATAACTGCACACCCACTCCTACTCAATGACATGCAAGTGGAGGTGACCTCTTGTTGCATCATGAATCTCCATTCTCCAAACAGACATTCATAGCATGTATCTTTACGCAACTCATTACAACCAGTGTGTTATATGCAATTAGATCAACAAAACAAGGTCGATGCTGAATGTGCTTGCTATCAGGAATAAGGATCAGCAGAAACAAATAGTAATAAAGTAGGCAACATACCAATTCCACCACACTATTTCTCGCTTGCAACCCAAACACCACCAGTAACTTCCTTGATATTAGACACTGCAAATAACACACATAAGTAAAATGTACACGTCAAATACGTTTTGGGCTTCTGCTAAAACTTTTACTTTTTGGAGCATATAAGCAGGAAGGAGAGAATGTTTCTACCTTAGATTAATACAGTTTGAGTTTATGAACTTTCAGTTTTCTGCAATGTTCCTTCAATTCCTTATTGCAATTGTAGACTTCTAGTTGTTCAAGTGAAGCAGGGAGACCCTCCTTGGGCAATGACCGTATGCCAGGGCATGTGTCAATCAGTAATACCTTAAGGGAATAAAGGCGATATAACCCTGCAGGCAGGGACTGCAGACTCCGGCAGCTCTTAAAATAGAGATTTTGGATGTTGGTAAGTAGCTGAAGTGCTTGCTCTTGCTCTTCTGTGAACCTCTGCATCCGGTTATCATATTGAAAACATAATGTGTGGAGGTTGATAGAGAGGTGGTCGCAAATGGGATAGACAAGAAGTTCAGAAATGTTGTCAATTCTCAGGTCTTCCAATTTGAATGAACCATTCAACTTTGTCCTTGCTACTCCTGAGATCAGCTCAGCTGTTACTTTAGAATACTCATCATGACGGTTGACGACAACTAGTTTAGTGAGGCATTGAGTGATGAGAGGATCAAACCCGTCAACATTCAAATTATCACAGTCAACTATTTCCAGATGGGTAAGGCATCTGAGATTTGAGAGCATAGCCATTGTCTTCAAGCTCTGTACATTTCTAAGAACGAGGTCTTTGAGGAATATAGGAAAAGGACACTGGAAAGTTGCTTCTTCCACAAACCACCATGACAATAAGCTGTCACATCCCTGCATTTGTAAGGATTCAAGGGATGTGAGGTGCCTTAGTCCTCCACCCTTTGGATCCAGAAACAACTTCCTGCAGTTGCAGATCTCTAACTTGCGCAGTGAGATGGAAAGATGAGGCGGGAATAAGAGCAATCCTTCTTCATTCCCATCCTCCTTGTCCATATCATTTGTGTTGCACAATCTTGTTATATTTGGACAATCAGATATCTCCAAGTAGGAAAGATCGGTGAGACAGTTAAGAAGCTTTGACAGTTCTTTTCCTGTGATAGAACAGTCATAAATCATGAGTGATTTAACAGGAACGGAAATAGCTCTGCCCAGATAAGAATCACATAGCACACTGCCACAACACTTTATATCCAATTTCCTCAAGGAAGTTAGATTTTGGAGACCTGTCAATGAGAGTGAGGTCTTGCAAACATATAGCTCTTCTAGTTTATGCATATTGTGGAATGCCAGAGCTCCATTGTATGCATCAATCACCAACTCATTCCTATTATAGGAGAAGTAGCCATTCGTAGTTTTGACTCTAACAAGATCTATTGTAGAAGTATGTGGAAGGGGAGGTAGAGACAACTGTGGGCAGGCTTCTATCACAAGCTCACGCAAATTGGGAAACCAAGTCATGTTAGAATCTTCTGTGGAGGAGCTAATGCAATGTGAGAATGGCAGTTCACTAAGTTTTGGGCAATTTGAAATAGCAAGTTTTTTAAGCTGATGAAACAAATGCCGAGCACCTGCTCCAACCCATTTTTCAAGTTGTGGCATATCAGCAAGCTTAAGCACCATTAACTTTTGGAAGCTTCCATCAGTGACTTGTCCGAATTCTGTTCCTCCAAACTGATGCATTGAAGAAATGTTCTCCATTTTGAGCTCCATGAGATCTGACATTTGCCCAAAAGGTGGAAGAGTTTTCCAAGAAATACCATGTAGATGGAGGGATTTCAACATTTTAATGGATCTTTGAGTACGCAACCAATATGGACATGTTGATCCTCCATGATCTTTAATGCAGAGCTCTCTAAGATTTGGATGTGGCCTAAGACTCTCAAGAACATCTTCCACTGTTGGATCCCTGTTAGGCCACTGACTGTTCCAGACTAGTTTCAACTTATCAAGGTTCCCTTTCAAAATTAGTTTAGCTGTATCAGCATCTCCCTTTGTTTTGACATTTTCAAGATTGCATATGCTTAGTGACCCTGTGAGCTCTGTCAGCTCTGACAACTCATGTAGCTCAAATCCAGTTACATCTTTTCTAACTTCGAATTTTCTCAACTCTTGTAAAAATTTTAGTTTACCGACCTCAGCAATTTTGCAGTGCAGATCTTTGTTAGCAAGAAGATGACGCAAATTGATAAGATGGCTCATGTCTCTAGGTAAACTAGAATCAGGACCCCACCCCTTCAGATCCAAGAACTCCAAGTGAAAACATCTTGTGACTGTGTTAGGCAAAGAAATGACTGAACCAAATGGTACTTGGATTTTAAGATAACGAAGGTGGATGAGTTCTGAAAGCCTATGCAGTAAGAAGTTTGAAGGTAGTGTAACTAAGCTTAAAACACGCAGTGCTCTCAATTCTTGAGAAATGTCTTCAAAAATTTTATCAAAGATAGCATTAAATTTTCCAATAAACAACAAAGTACGTAAATTTCCAACATCTACTGTTTGTTTCAGTTTACCTATTTCCTTCCTAATGTTTTCATAAAACTCTGATCCCTCACTGTAGGTGTTGCTATCTTGAGCGACGAAAGATATATGACGGACTGCTGATTGGATGCCTTCACATCTAACGTTGGAGCAATCTATTCGAATGCATTCATGTGATGAAATGCATGTTGCTAATTCGTGGAACAAATCATGCACGGAATAGTATGAATATGCTTCTTTATTAACTTTACTGAAGATGCCACTATCCACTAATGTGTTCAGATATTCCAGCCCTACTTGTTCAATACTAGTGTTTGTACCATTTGAATCAATCATTCCTAGAACCATCCACATATTAATCAGCTCTAAACCATCAAACTCATAATCCTCAGGGAAAAGAGCACAAAATTCAAAACACTTTTTTAGATGAAAAGGAAGATAGCAGTAGCTTATCCTCAGTGCTGGCATGATGTCATCGTCACCCTTCTGATATTCCCACTCTTTTCTTTGAAGAACTCTAATCCAGTGCTGTTGTGTGAGATCCTTCTTCAACAATCGACCAACAGTTCTGGCAGCAAGAGGAGAGCATTTCAGTTTCTCTACAATTTTTCTTCCAATTTGAAGTAAACCCTCGTCCTGCTTTGTTCTGTAGTCATCAAATATGCATGCAAGAAAGAACTTCCAGAATTCTTTAGGCTCCAAGCCAGCCAGAGTTACTGGATTGGTAGTTTTCACCAATTCTGCTATACTTTGGAATCTTGTTGTAACTATAATCATGTTGCCGTCCAATTCTGCCTTTGTCAATGGAGCTAATAGTGTTCTCCAATCGAGCTCACTTTTGCATGTCCACATATCATCCAAGACGACTAAAAACCTTTTTGACTTCAATCTTTTTTCAATTAATTTTTGAAGTTGATCCAAATTTGTTGGTTCCTGTGCTCTGCTGCCATCACTTTCAGTGGGAGGTATGCAACTGAAAATTTCCTGAGAGAGCCTGTGCACACTAAAATTAAGTGACACACTAATCCAAATTATGATGGAGAAGTGTTCTTGTATTCTTGGGTCATTGCATAAAGTCTGAATCAACGTTGTCTTTCCAATGCCAGGAGGCCCCACTACAGGAAGAACCGAGAGTCTTTCGAGATGATATTCACCAGCAGTCATGTCATTTGTAATTTTATTGAGCAAGGTCCTCCTCCCAAACAGCTTGACCTCTGTACACATTGAGGTAGTAACAGGTCGTCTCAGAGCAACTGTGCTGTCATGCGCAAGGCTGGAGATGTTTAGATTTAACAGAGCCAAGACAGGATCACATAGATCTTGCATGCGCTCTACCAACATCTTGATTCTGTTGGACATGTTCACTCTATTGAAAACAGGCCTTGGTGGGCTTTTCATGATGTCTACATCATCATCACCACTGGGATCATCACCATGAATATGTTCAGGTTCATGTGAACACGAGCAGCATGAGAACCACTTGCCAATAAAATGGCGACTAACATGGCGAGCATGAAGAGCAGGACCAATGATGACACCATGAACCTCTGCAGCAGCCTCCTGGGTGTTATATAGCTTATCCTGGATGAGGAAATAGTCCAGTTCATCCAGCATATCCTCTGCCTTATCAGCTGTGTTGCTTAGCTGGTGCAGGAGCACCAGCAAGCCCTGGTTGTCCCTCACATCTCTCTTCTGGGCTTCATGCAGCATGCCATGTGTGTACCACAGGTTTCTTTTGATAGCTTCCATGTTGCTACTGAGCTCAGAGCTTGCGACCCATGCTTCCACTAACTTACTGGACAGCTTGTTTAGCACCTTCCCGAGGAGCCAGTTTGCTGTACCAAGAGCAAGCTGCATTATGCTTAATAGAGACAGGGCAGTGGTATCCTTCTGGTGTCAGTAGTGTTTTTCTTGTGCAGTCAAAGAACCTGCTAAACAGTAGGTCAGTAGGAATTGATGTAAAAACTGCAAACTTCAAATAGACATGATCTAGTAGGAGAAAATTGAAATAAGGAGTCTTGAAGTTTGCCACATCAGCAGATTCTGAGATCAACTTGTTTCTACTACAATGTTCAGGAAATATTAAATCGTGACCCATAAGAAAAAGTTATGCAACAGTGCCTTCAATAAACTGATTGTACTTTACATTCTGAAATTAGGTTCATGAACCCTGATAAATGGTTCTGCATATTTGAAGTCACTAATTCGTGAAAATCAATGAACTTAAACACAGTCTACAAAAACATGAGTACCCCTAGGTTTCTGGTTGTGTTTAGTCATTGTTTTGTGCCATTCCACTTGGGTTTCTTTGGGAGGTCCTTTTTCTGTCCTTTTTCAACAGGCCGTGTCGTTCTTTGCTTTTCTTTTTTCTCTTCAGAAAGTTGGTAGTTACGGAACCCCGGTGTTACCCTAGTTGTGTATCCGAAATTTTATTTTTGCTCTTTTCTATCGTCTAATAAAACCATGGCAAAGCTCTTGCCGCCCCTTCTAAAAAGAAAAAAACATGAGTACCATGCATTTGCCTTACGACACCATAAAAGTGGAGATCTATAGATAACCTAATTTCACGAACCAAGTTAGCTTTATTCCAGCATATTTGAGATGTGCACCAAGTTATTTGTTATAAATTGTTACCCCAATATTACAAAATTATGTTCTCACTTCTCAGTACTAACTGGAAAGACATGAAAGAGAGGACTGTCCACTGGCGGAGCCAGGGGGGCAGGCAGGGGCCATGCCCCCCCCCCCCCCCCCAACATGACAGCTACACTATATTATGTATTAGAAAGATATAATAATCTATATCAGAAAGATATAATAAATGCTTTGTCATATATTTTTTGATGACTTCTAGACAACAAAATCACACAAATTTGCATTTTATTTTTGGATGAGCCCATCCACAATGCAAAAATCTAAATAAATAAGCTACACTAAGTTATTTTATGGTTGAAACTCTTTCACCGCCCCCCCCCCTATCCGTAATTTCTGGCTCCGCCACTGGGACTGTCATAACCAAAAGGTTCTAGTCAATTGAAAAAGGGAAACTTCCAAGATCTAATAACAAGTAGAAGAATCTCCTATACTGACCCAAAGCTGGTTACAATGGATACCTTCAGAGAAACTACCAGAGTGCTCGGAGATGACATAGAAGAAGAAAAATTCCACTTCTCTTGCTCATGCCAGTGCCAACTGCCAACAGAAAGCTCTGTAGGGGGGAAGACAAAAGGATCTACTGGTGGTCGCCGTGTTAGTTGAGATCTGAGTAGAGGGGTTATGCACTGTGGGAATTAACCTACTGCAGGACAAGTGAAGAAGTGTGTCCTGTAAGCTGTCAATGCCACAAAATGGTATCTTCAAAAAGAAGCAGATAAACTGCATGGAACATGAATATTTTTTGTAAGGTCCTCAGACATGAGGAGATAAAGCACCAACGGGGCCATACGTAAGCAAGGTAAGGCCCACCCATAATAGAAGAAAACTATTTGATTGATACTCCTTTATTTCGCTTGCTTTGGGCTGTCATGAAGCGATAGCATTATCTACTCACAGCATAAAGAGGAATCAGTTCCAAATGAACGATCCTTGCCCCCCACTGTATCATAAAGTATTCATCAAAAATGCTTTATAATTTGGCAGATAAGCGAAAAGCTAATGGGATCATCATTAGCTTTCCAGCCATATCATAAAAGGAAAAAGAATTACATGTCCAGTTGTCCACAACGCATGGGCATCGAGCTAACAGGTTTACTGTCACTTTCAGGCGAAGACTGAAAACACTTGCGATGTACATGTACAGTATGGAGTGTTAGGTTTAGGGAATCAACCATTCTAAATAAGGCGATATTCCCTCCGTTCTAAATTATAAGTTGCTTTGACTTTTTTGGTTCATCTATTTTGCTATGTATCTAGACATATTATTATATCATAAAGCATAGAAAAATGGATGTACCAAAAAGTCAAAGCGACTTATAATTTAGAACGGAGGGAGTACATCATATGTCCATCTACTCCATCCCTCAAATTTTGTGAAATGGCTTCATTCCTTGTACCGGTACTAATTATAAGCTCGTGACGAAAGAGACGGTGATGGATCATTTCATTTCGCAAACCAAATAAAAATTTAAAAAGTGAGATAATGATGGACTTCCTCATTCCACAAATCAAACACTCCCTATTTTCTTTTTAGACATAGACAGCTTGTTATTGCAGTAGATTTTCTGATGGGGGCTAAGTTTTCCATTTCTATAATTCACCTCCACCCTCAAAGAATAAGCTACGCAAACATTTCAATAAAATAAGAACAAAATCGAAGACAGTGTTAAATAAATAACTCCACTAAATATCAGCTAAAGCCCAAAATCTTCACTACATTAAGCATAGCATCTCCATTTTCCCAATCCTTGGAAGAATCAACCCCCAAAAGAAGTTGTATGGAAACTGAAATAGATGCATCGTCCGCGCTAAACCATTCTCAGGTTTAGTCCGCGCTGGCACGAGAACGAATCGACCCAACTGCTGGAGGGTGGGTGCGACCCTTGGAGGAGAGAATCAGAGAAGGAAGAATCGATGCAAGATTTTGAGTCGACTCTTGCTAAATAAGAAAAAAACAAATTTGCAACTGCTGCTGCCAATTTGAGGCGTGCTTACCAGACCGAGATCTAGGCAGAGATGCGGTCAACGAGCACGCGCCGGCGCGGCGACGGCGGACCTCGGCTCCGGCTCAACGAGGCCCAAGCGAAGCAGCAGTCACAAGAACGCGCGGTGGACTCGGACGAGGTTGCGCGACGGCGGAGGCAGCCACGAAGTAGGCCGTGGCGCCGCGGAACTCGTTCAGCCAAGGTGGAGGAACCGAGGAAGCGAGCACGGGGCAGCCGGGCACGGTGGAAGAAACGAGGCTGGGGCGCTGGGCGGTTGGGCCGCTGAAGATGTGAAGACTGAGAGTTGTGCTCGTGCGTCTGTGTTCTTTTATATTAAATACCAATATTTTTTAGACCATCGGTAGTGGAGCACCGCATATATTTTTTATATTAATTAGATTAGAGTAAAATATTTACAAATTACATAGCTTTCAAAGCTTAAAAGAAAATAAACTTCTAAGTAAAATTCTCGAGCCAAAAGTCTAGTTCTACGTTCCTAACATGTAGGTTATGGACGTTCGCCTCTATAAATCAACTTTAGGGGGCGGAGGCAGCCACGAAGTAGGCCGTGGCGCCGCGAAACTCGTTCAGCCAAGGTGGAGGAACCGAGGAAGCGAGCACGGGGCAGCCGGGCACGGTGGAAGAAACGAGGCTGGGGCGCTGGGCGGTTGGGCCGCTGAAGATGTGAAGACTGAGAGTTGTGCTCGTGCGTCTGTGTTCTTTTAGGCCCTGTTTAGTTGCCATGCAAACCCAAAATATTTCATCTTCCATCCATCACATCGAATCTTTAAACGTATGTATGAAGCATTAAAAGTAGGTAAAAAATAACTAATTGCATAGTTTGTCTGTAAAGTTCGAGATGAATCTTTTGAGTCTAATTAATCCATAGTTGGACAAATTTTACCAAATAACAACGAAAAAGTGCTACAGTAACTTTTTAGCCAAACTTTCCCAACTAAACACAGCCTTATTTTTTTTCCTGTGGGACCCAGCGTACAGCCACACTTCAATACAGGGATCAAGATTATTGCTATTGACCTCTTAGGCCCTGATTTTTTTTAGACCGTCGGTAGGAGCCCCGCCTATATTTTTTATATTAATTAGATTAGAGTAAAATATTTACAAATTACATAGCTTTCAAAGCTTAAAAGAAAATGAACTTCTAAGTAAAATTCTCGAGCCAAAAGTCTAGTTCTACGTTCCTAACATGTAGGTTATGGGCTTCTCCATAAAAAATGACACCATTTTTTGTCTTCCAATTCTAAATGATCCTGCAAGCTGTGATTATGATTTCTCTGAATATAGGATTGCTAAATGTTGTTTGCTGATATTGCCATACCCAAGGGCTGAAGAGTCAGATTTCAGTGTATAGAAAGGGAGTTCCAGCATGTAGTACTAAACCGGCATTCAAAGAAGAGGGGAAAGCTGATTTCTTCACTATTACTGTTACACATTACACAACTATAGTCTTATAAATGCTTGTTCGTTCTTTTGAGCAAATTCCTAGCGTTCATCTCCGTTAATGATCTCAAAAAAACCCAAAAATCAAAAAAAAAATTGTGGCTTTCGCGAATCAAACATGCAACCTAACATCAACACTACCTCATCTCTATCATTGCACCACACACTCATTTATGTCTACATATAATATGCAATTGCTTTATCAATATTTCATAAACTTAAATTAGATATTTTGGCTACTAAAGAACTCAAATGAAAAAATTTTAACTAGCAACTTTGGTGTGGAATATATCTCCATACAAGATTGTTCAAAGATTTTAAAATTTGTTTCTCAAAATATGTGAATTTAAAACACGTATTTGAGACTTTAAATGAATTAAAATAAAAAACTTGTCAACAGCAAACACATAGCTCAAGTCGGCCACTACTAACTATGTGAACATTCAAGATCGTTTAGGAATTCTAAAGTTTTAATTTTAAAATCTATAACCTTCGAACACATATTTGGGACTCTAATCGACTTCAAATAAAAAACCTTTTTAATAACAAAGTTGTAGATTCTATTGAGAACTATAACTTTTGTATAGATCATGTCAACTTTCGAGATTGTTTGATAATTTTAAAATTTAAATTTCAAAATATATAAAATTACAACAATATATTGGGACTCTAAACAGTTTTAATTAAAAAAACATTTCAACTATAGATAATGTCAAGGGCTGCAATTTTAATATAAAATTTGTCTTCATTCGAGTTGATATGAAAAATTTATGGATTATTTTTTTAATGTAATTATTTATAAAGACGAATATCTTAAGACGTTCGCCTCTATAAATCAACTTTAGGGGGGCGGAGGCAGCCACGAAGTAGGCCGTGGCGCCGCGGAACTCGTTCAGCCAAGGTGGAGGAACCGAGGAAGCGAGCACGGGGCAGCCGGCCACGGTGGAAGAAACGAGGCTGGGGCGATGGGCGGTTGGGGCGCTGAAGATGTGAAGACTGAGAGTTGTGCTCGTGCGTCTGTGTTCTTTTATATTAAATACCAATATTTTTTAGACCATCGGTAGTGGAGCACCGCCTATATTTTTTATATTAATTAGATTAGAGTAAAATATTTACAAATTACATAGCTTTCAAAGCTTAAAAGAAAATAAACTTCTAAGTAAAATTCTCGAGCCAAAAGTCTAGTTCTCCTTTCCTAACATGTAGGTTATGGGCTTCTCCATAAAAAATGACACCATTTTTTGTCTTCCAATTCTAAATGATCCTGCAAGCTGTGATCATGATTTCTCTGAATATAGGATTGCCAAATGTCGTTTGCTGAGATTACCATACCCAAGGGCTGAAGAGTCAGATTTCAGTGTATAGAAAGGGAGTTCCAGCATGTAGTACTAAAACGGCATTCAAAGAAGAGGGGAAAGCTGATTTCTTCACTATTACTGTTACACATTACACAACTATAGTCTTATAAATGCTTGTTCGTTCTTTTGAGCAAATTCCTAGCGTTCACCTCCGTTAATGATCTCAAAAAAAACCCAAAAATCAAAAAAAATTTGTGGCTTTCGCGAATCAAACATGCGACCTAACATCAACACTACCTCATCTCTATCATTGCACCACACACTCATTTATGTCTACATATAATATGCAATTGCTTTATCAATATTTCATAAACTTAAATTAGATATTTTGGCTACTAAAGAACTCAAATGAAAAACTTTTAACTAGCAACTTTGGTGTGGAATATATCTCCATACAAGATTGTTCAAAGATTTTAAAATTTTTTTCTCAAAATATGTGAATTTAAAACACGTATTTGAGACTTTAAATGAATTAAAATAAAAAACCTGTCAACAGCAAACACATAGCTCAAGTCGGCCACTACTAACTATGTGAACATTCAATATCGTTTAGGAATTCTAAAGTTTTAATTTTAAAATCTATAACCTTCGAACACATATTTGGGACTCTAATCGACTTCAAATAAAAAACCTTTTTAATAACAAAGTTGTAGATTCTATTGAGAACTATAACTTTTGTATAGATCATGTCAACTTTCGAGATTGTTTGATAATTTTAAATTTTAAATTTCAAAATCTATAAAATTACAACAATATATTGGGACTCTAAACAGTTTTAATTAAAAAAACATTTAACTATAGATAATGTCCAGGGCTGCAATTTTAATATAAAATTTGTCTTCATTCGAGTTGATATGAAAAATTTATGGATTATTTTTTTAATATAATTATTTATAAAGACGAACATCTTAAGACGTTCGCCTCTATAAATCAACTTTAGGGGGCGGAGGCAGCCACGAAGTAGGCCGTGGCGCCGCGGAACTCGTTCAGCCAAGGTGGAGGAACCGAGGAAGCGAGCACGGGGCAGCCGGGCACGGTGGAAGAAACGAGGCTGGGGCGCTGGGCGGTTGGGCCGCTGAAGATGTGAAGACTGAGAGTTGTGCTCGTGCGTCTGTGTTCTTTTAGGCCCTGTTTAGTTGCCATGCAAACCCAAAATATTTCATCTTCCATCCATCACATCGAATCTTTAAACGTATGTATGAAGCATTAAAAGTAGGTAAAAAAAATAACTAATTGCATAGTTTGTCTGTAAAGTTCGAGATGAATCTTTTGAGTCTAATTAATCCATAGTTGGACAAATTTTACAAAATAACAACGAAAAGTGCTACAGTAACTTTTCACCCAAACTTTCCCAACTAAACACAGCCTTATTTTTTTCCTGTGGGACCCAGCGTACAGCAACACTTCAATACAGGGATCAAGATTTTTGCTATTGACCTCTTAGGCCCTGATTTTTTTTAGACCGTCGGTAGGAGCCCCGCCTATATTTTTTATATTAATTAGATTAGAGTAAAATATTTACAAATTACATAGCTTTCAAAGCTTAAAAGAAAATGAACTTCTAAGTAAAATTCTCGAGCCAAAAGTCTAGTTCTACGTTCCTAACATGTAGGTTATGGGCTTCTCCATAAAAAATGACACCATTTTTTGTCTTCCAATTCTAAATGATCCTGCAAGCTGTGATTATGATTTCTCTGAATATAGGATTGCTAAATGTTGTTTGCTGATATTGCCATACCCAAGGGCTGAAGAGTCAGATTTCAGTGTATAGAAAGGGAGTTCCAGCATGTAGTACTAAACCGGCATTCAAAGAAGAGGGGAAAGCTGATTTCTTCACTATTACTGTTACACATTACACAACTATAGTCTTATAAATGCTTGTTCGTTCTTTTGAGCAAATTCCTAGCGTTCATCTCCGTTAATGATCTCAAAAAAACCCAAAAATCAAAAAAAAATTGTGGCTTTCGCGAATCAAACATGCGACCTAACATCAACACTACCTCATCTCTATCATTGCACCACACACTCATTTATGTCTACATATAATATGCAATTGCTTTATCAATATTTCATAAACTTAAATTAGATATTTTGGCTACTAAAGAACTCAAATGAAAAACTTTTAACTAGCAACTTTGGTGTGGAATATATCTCCATACAAGATTGTTCAAAGATTTTAAAATTTGTTTCTCAAAATATGTGAATTTAAAACACGTATTTGAGACTTTAAATGAATTAAAATAAAAAACCTGTCAACAGCAAACACATAGCTCAAGTCGGCCACTACTAACTATGTGAACATTCAAGATCGTTTAGGAATTCTAAATTTTTAATTTTAAAATCTATAACCTTCGAACACATATTTGGGACTCTAATTGACTTCAAATAAAAACCTTTTTAATAACAAAGTTGTAGATTCTATTGAGAACTATAACTTTTGTATAGATCATGTCAACTTTCGAGATTGTTTGATAATTTTAAATTTTAAATTTCAAAATCTATAAAATTACAACAATATATTGGGACTCTAAACAGTTTTAATTAAAAAAACATTTCAACTATAGATAATGTCAAAGACTGCAATTTTGATATAAAGTTTGTCTTCATTCGAGTTGATATGAAAAATTTATGGATTATTTTTTTAATGTAATTATTTATAAAGACGAACATCTTAAGACGTTCGCCTCTATAAATCAACTTTAGGTTGCGGAGGCAGCCACGAAGTAGGCCGTGGCGCCGCGGAACTCGTTCAGCCAAGGTGGAGGAACCGAGGAAGCGAGCACGGGGCAGCCGGCCACGGTGGAAGAAACGAGGTTGGGGCGCTGGGCGGTTGGGCCGCTGAAGATGTGAATACTGAGAGTAGTGCTCGTGCGTCTGTGTTCTTTTATTTTTTTTCCTGTGGGACCCAGCGTACAGCCACACTTCAATACAGGCCCTGATTTTTTTTAGACCATCGGTAGTGGAGCCCCGCCTATATTTTTTTATATTAATTAGATTAGAGTAAAATATTTACAAATTACGTAGCTTTCAAAGCTTAAAAGAAAATTAACTTCTAAGTAAAATTCTCGAGCCAAAAGTCTAGTTCTACTTTCCTAACATGTAGGTTATGGGCTTCTCCATAAAAAATGACACCATTTTTTGTCTTCCAATTCTAAATGATCCTGCAAGCTGTGATCATGATTTCTCTGAATATAGGATTGCCAAATGTCGTTTGCTGAGATTACCATACCCAAGGGCTGAAGAGTCAGATTTCAGTGTATAGAAAGGGAGTTCCAGCATGTAGTACTAAAACGGCATTCAAAGAAGAGGGGAAAGCTGGTTTCTTCACTATTACTGTTACACATTACACAACTATAGTCTTATAAATGCTTGTTCGTTCTTTTGAGGAAATTCCTAGCGTTCATCTCCGTTAATGATCTCCAAAAAACCCAAAAATTAAAAAAAAATTGTGGCTTTCGCGAATCAAACACACGATCTAACATCAACACTACCTCATCTCTACCATTGCACCACACACTCATTTATGTCTACATATAATATGCAATTGCTTTATCAATATTTCATAAACTTAAATTAGATATTTTGGCTACTAAAGAACTCAAATGAAAAACTTTTAACTAGAAAGTTTTAAATCTTATCAGTTACTGCAACTTTGGTGTGGAATATATCTCCATACAAGATTGTTCAAAGATTTTAAAATTTGTTTATCAAAATATGTGAATTTAAAACACGTATTTGAAACTTTAAATGAATTGAAATAAAAAACTTGGCAACAGCAAACACATAACTCAAGTCGACCACTACTAACTATGTGAACATTCAAGATCGTTTAGGAATTCTAAATTTTGAATTTCAAAATCTATAACCTTAGAACACATATTTGGGACTCTAATTGACTTCAAATAAAAAACCTTTTTAATAACAAAGTTGTAGATTCTATTGAGAACTATAACTTTTGTATAGATCATGTCAACTTTCGAGATTGTTTGATAATTTTAAATTTTAAGTTTCAAAAATTATAAAATTACAACAATATATTGGGACTCTAAACAGTTTTAATTAAAAACATTTCAACTACAAAGTTATAGATAATGTCAAGGGCTACAATTTTGATATAAAGTTTGTCTTCATTCGAGTTGATATGAAAAATTTATGGATTATTTTTCTAATGTAACTATTTATAAAGACGGACATCTTAAGACGTCCGCCTCTGTAAATCAACTTTAGGGGGCGGACACTTAGAACTACCGCCTCCCAAAATCATTGATTAACGGAGGCGGTCATCTTAGGATGCCCGTCTCTGAAAACTGATTTACCAAGACGGACGTCCTAAAGCGACCGTCTACGTTAATCAATGATTTTCGGAGGCAGTCATCTTCTGCAAATATTTTCCTGGAGCCCACCTAAGCATTTACAGAGGTGGTCACTAGATGTGTGCGCCTCCAAAAATTATTTAGTAGTGTGTCATAAAATCATCTTTTTAGTATTGATCCCTATGGCTTCAAATGCAATGCTGCATGTGATGCTGATGATTTCAAGTATGTCAAGACGGGGTCGTGACACGTGTCATCCGATGTGAGAAGCTTGAATAATTATTTGCTAAGCAATGTTGTGTTTTTTATATCTAGGTTTTGTATACCAAGACCATCTTGGTCTTTTGGTTGGTATAAGACACTCCGTTTAGCGAGGCAATATTTCTTTATTTGTATAAGACAATATTTGAGGGAAAAAAATGGGCTTTATTCACCTCGAGGGCACTATTGTCTTTACAATTCTCTTGAGCGTAAATCCCACTGAGGGACCAAACATGCGACCAGAGGGAGAGTGAATGGGAGAGTTAAAAAATTGAACCTAACAACCTCTCTTCTAGTTGTCAGAGTCACACGTACCAACTCGTGATATATTGACCTAGGAACAATTAGGAATTTCTCAATGTTGCTGAAGCAAAGGTAGAAGCACTCAAAAGAAATGCAGCTCACAATCTAACAAGTCGAATAAACCAAGCTTTCAAAAAGATTGCTGCACAAAAAGCAAATGTCCTTAACCTCGCAACCGTGATTACTACTCTAAGCAAAATGAAGTAATTTATTGCTTCAATGATGAGCTAATGATTACTTGAAGTAGTAATTCATTATTGCAAGAAAAAGACATTCGCCCAAATAAGGTACCGTTTAGATGCCAAAAATTTTGCCAAATTTTTCAGATTCCCCGTCACATCGAATCTTTGGACGCATGCATGAAGCATTAAATATAGATAAAAAATAAAACTAATTACACAGTTTAGACGAAATGGACGAGACAAATCTTTTAAGCCTAATTAGACTACGAATGGACACTAATTGCCAAATAACAACGAAACTGCTACAGTTGCATTTCGCCAAAAATTTTGCCAACTAAACAAGGCCTAAAAACCATGCTGGAACATCTGAACAAAATAGATCAGACCTGAAACTCGTAGCAGCAGCGTGTGAACTGAAGAGCAAACTGCTCTCAACAGAGCGCAACGAATCAGCGAAGAGCGGTGAACTCAAGAGCAACTGCAAGAAAAAGACATAAGCTGCTGCTGTGACTGATTTCAAGTATATCTAGGTTTTGTATACCAAGACCACCTTCGTTTTTGGTTGGTATAAGACACTCCGTTTAGCGAGGCAATATTTCTTTATTTGTATAAGACACAATATTTAAGGGAAAAAATAGACTTTATTCACCTCCAGGGCAGATCATCTATTTGAGATACCTTAAGATTATGAGCAGCAGGGCATTCAATTTTCAGAAGAAAAAACAAACAAACCCAGCGTGCCAAAGAAAATGAACAGAATGGAACTATACCAGCTCGCTGAAGACATAACAAACACTGACCCTTGAGGGTTGCCAATAATTGACAATTCATAAATGACGCAATATCAACCGAACTACAGAATTAGCTTATTGTTTAGAAAAATGCTACTGAGGAAAGGATAGTTCCTGACAATCAAAACGTGCAGCAACAGACCAACAGGCATAAGCATGGCATAGCTTGAAGCTTCGAACAATACGAATATCTGAAAGGCGGAAAGGAAAATAAATGGTACTGGACACTCTACAGAGATGGAGGGAAGAGCAACACAAGGAAGACCTGAACTAGCATATGCAGTCAAACCATAGTGTGTTCCTCAAGAGTCAACCACATCCTATAATAATCAATTAATCATAACAAGAATTGAGCATGACAAGAGCATGCCAAAAACCAAAGGAGGCTCAACAACTAACACCAAATCTAGCCCAATCTTGAGACAAGTAACGTACTACAAATATCTGTTTCTGTAGATACAGAAAATTAGATACAGAACACATCTCTGTTTAGCAGATCGATACTCCCTAATCCAACCATAACATTCACCAATCCATTCTGCCTGTCTGATTTAGCATATCAATACTCACTAACCCAAACATAGCATTCGGTGTTTGATTTTTGTCTGTCTGTTTTAGCAAACCAACCATAGAATTCACCAATCCAAAGCCAGGGCCACTGGGCCTCGAGCATACACAGATAGCAGTATATGAGAAAAATAGTGGTGGTGTTTGTGGATGCAATGCGACAGCATTGCACCAAGGCATATTGCAAGATTGGGTTCCCCTTAGGAGAGGTCATTCGAACTTGTAACACAGGGATCAACAGTAACGCAACAAGTGCATTGAGTAACAGAAGATAAACCAGAGACTGAATATCATTCCTGATAACCAAGATGCTAGTGGTTCATATAACTGCATACTTGAGAATTGATGCATCAGAGACTAGATGCTTATATACAACACAAAAGCACAAAGCACACTACAGAGTAGACATGATTGTTCATACCCAAAAGACACTACTAGACTAGTAGATCATATAGACACGGTTGCTACTTAATTACACATCAGGAAGACTAGATACAATATAGCAGCATGAGCACTAAACACACTACAATACTAGCATATATATATATATATATATATATATATATATATATATATATATATATATATATATATATATATATATATATATATATATATATATGTATATATATATGGAGAGTATACTCTATAGCTAGCTACAAAATAAGTTATTTTGTAGCCACCTCTATTTACGATAATTTTATATACTAATTTACAATAATGTCAGTATATATTTACGATAGTTGAATTACTATAACACACGGGGATATTTACCATAATGTTATAGTAAATCATATAGTAAGGAGTTACTATAATCTCGTAAATTAGCATAGCAATTATTGTAACTCAATGTGGCTACAGAATAAGTTATTTTGTAGCCAGTTGTAGGGTAATAGTATATATATATATATATATATATATATATATATATATATATATATATATATATATATATATATATATATATATATATATATATATATATATAACAACTGGCCTGCTAGGTAATTTTAGCCAATTTCTAGCTAGATTGGTCGTGCATATGTTATATGTATAGTAGTTGGGTCACACCACACCTAATGGTGATGGTTCTCATAGATTTGATTTGAAGCGGAGGCAGCAGTGCACAAAAAGAGCTGAACCTCCTGTCGTGAGCGTGATGGCCATCAGACGATGATCAGAGGCGGACCCTGGCGTCGTTTCCGCGACGTCTGGCGGCTCTGGCCACCTGAACCTGAACGGCAGCCGCGACGTCGCGAGGCAGCAAATTCGGCCACGCCTCCATGGATGTCTTGAAGAGCACCTGGTTGCGGTATTTGCCAAGGAGCCTGGCGCCGGCAGCGACCTTGGCAGCGGCCTTCTTGAACTTTTTCTTCAGCTTGGACACCTTATCGGAAAGCTCTGTGGCATCCACGCCACGGCGAAGGAGCCCGCCGTCGTCGAAGATCTTCTTGAGAAGCACCGAGGCCTGGGGGGGCACGCCCAAGTTGTCCCTGCGGAGCTCGGCAAAGGTGGAGAGGACCTTGCGCTCGTCGTCGGTGTCCCACTTTCGGTACTTCCTCTTGGGCCGGCTGGTGGCCTCGTCATCGTAGCCGTCGCCGCCGCCGCCGCCGCTGAAGGGAGGGGCTGGAACGACGCCGCCTGGTGCGCGGACGGACAAAACAGAGCACGGCGACGGGCACCGGTGCGGCGCCGCCGTCGTCCGCCGGCTCGTGGTCGTGGCCGCGCTCCGCTTCCGTTGGCGAATGAAGCTGCGGTGACGACGTTTGGCGAACGGACGGGCACGGCGGAGGGCACCGGCGAGGGCAGACACCGGTGCCGCGGAGCGCTCCTCTGCCCGCCCCTGGCCTCGTGGCCGCCACGGCTGACGGACGAGCCTCGAACGATGACGACGGAGCTGGTGGAGAAGGTCGCCGAGGACAGGATGACGAGGGTGTTGGTAGCGGATTGATCGGATCCAGAGGAGGAGGACGAGGAGGAGATGGTGATGGCGGCGCACTGGCCGCGTGGGCGTGGGGAACGGAAGTTGGGGATGGTGGGTGCCATGGTGGAGATGGGTGACGGCAGGGGTAGGTGTGTGCCATGGTGGAGTATTTATAGAATCTGGCTGGGATTGGGAGGAGCAGGATCCCGACCCCGCACGTGCGCCCGCGCTATTCTCCCGCCAATAAGCGCCGGCGGCGGTGATGAAATTTTGGATCCTGGACTGGAACTCGAAGAGAGGAGCCGCCACTGGAGGCGAGCGGGCGGGTGCAAGTGTGCGTGGGTTGGCCCTTGGCCGTGGCAAAGGCTAAAAAAAGAGGAAAGGGGAGAGGGGGCGGTGTCCACTTTCTATAAAAATGCTAAAATGCATGTTCATGTCTACATTCTGAGTAAAATTAAATTTCTGGGAGCACGGCTATGTTTCTATCCGAAGAGAGGATTTACGCTGAAATTGGCGGGCACGTGCTCCGATCCGTGTATAGGCAATTCGCTGCCAGAACGTAAAATTAAAAATGTAAAATTATTCGTTTCAATTCAAATTGAGAGATTGCATCGGCCATTTTCTATATGAGCAAAATTCTTTTTGTCAATCACTAGCTACACGTTTCACTTTTTTCGTTAAGAATCTTCATATTACGACCGTATTTCCTTGGTAGACAATTCTTGACAAGAATAAAATTTCACTAATGGCACTTGGAGGATGAGAACCTCCGGTCATTGTCACGCAGCTCATGGGTCATGCGGGTGTGTGATTCAATAATGACTAGGGCATACCTTATGCACCATGGATAGGTTGTGGTGGATCCATGGAGCGCGAGCTAAGGGGTTGATGGCGACCGCCTCGGTGTGGGACGGTCATGGGGGCAGGAGCTGCAAAAGCGATGTCGTCGATGGCAATGTCAGCACCATCTCCAACGCGCGGGGTGGAATGGGCGTCTATGGCCATGACGTCAGAGTCCAAGGTGTCATTTGTGGAGTGGGAGCGTGGCCTAAGGCTTCTAGAGGCTTGGGCTTGAGGGCAATGCCAGGACCACCACCTTTTGGGGCATAGGGTGGTCGTCCATGTGGAGTTGGATCAAGACGCGGTGGAGTCCTCAACCGCCAAGGTAAGGTAAGGCTAGTGATGGCGGACTTAGGGTTAGGGTTTTCCGACAGTGTCTTGGATGGAGATTGGAGAGGACATGTGATGATGGTTGCGGCTGCCTCTGTGTCGGATGCCTCGGACACCAACCTCGAAGTTGCCATGGCGATTGGGCCTTTGGTGCCACAGAGTGCCCGAGAGAAAGCAAACCAAAGGGACGAGGGACTGTGTTGGATGTCTCGAACATCGACCCTGAGGTTGGCATGGGGACTAGGCCTTTGGTGCCACGCAAGTGGCCGAGGAGAAAGCAAACCAAAGGGAGAGGATAAAGAAGACGAAAGGGTTGAAGATGGGAGAGATGAAGGATTGAGGGAGGGGCTACAGAACTACGTAGACTTGAGTAACTAGTGCACCAAAATCAATATTTTTTCAGATACGTGGACATGAGCATAGAGTGTGTTCATGATCCCGACTTTGATGTCCTTTTTACGTTACAAAGGGGGCACGACTATCTATTATATGTGTCTTCTTGAGATCCACTTGTGATATGTGTTTGTGATACGTGTTTTGTTATAGATAACACGTCACAAATGCATTTTATCTGCTCATGTCGCTAATATTGTATCAGAGAGAGACGCAAATGGTTGTTCCATCTTTGATATTGTGGCTACTTTGTGCTATTCTCACATTAGTGTCCGGTTTCGGTTCCTTTTAGACCTCTGTACTAAGTTGCATTTAATCTATAAAAAAGGAACAGTGTCAAAATATATAAGGGGCTTAAGTGTTTCTACCCATGTTTTGAAGCGAAATAGTGATTTTACCCTTTTTTAACTTTGGGGTTTTACCCTCGCGATTTCAAAACAAAGAGAGACTTTACCCCTGTTCTGTTTGGACAAAATGACAGTGTTAACTTTTGGACAAAATGATAGCTTTGCCCATGTATTTTTACCCCTGTTTATTTTTCTATTTATGATTTTACCTCTCTTTTCAAATAAACGATAAACAATTTGGCAAATTTGATATGGATTAGTCAATTCAATTAGTTCAAATCTCGACAAAAAATTAGAAAAAAATCTCGACACACAGTAACCGCGAGCTAGTGCCCGTTTACTTTCCTGCACGGGCACTGCAACTGCAAGCAAAGAACAAAGATTACACACACATGTGGATGACTCTGTTTGTGCAGGGGAGCTCCATCATCCCGCTGAGCAAGCAGTTGGAGCAATTCACCCGCCGTGCAGTGCAAGATCTCCTCGCACGTTGGCAATGGGGCTGCCGACACCCTGCCGTCGCGGTCCCTGTTCCTCGTCAGCACCGGCGGCAACGACCAATT
This sequence comes from Saccharum spontaneum, assembly GCA_022457205.1. Taxonomy (NCBI): domain Eukaryota; kingdom Viridiplantae; phylum Streptophyta; class Magnoliopsida; order Poales; family Poaceae; genus Saccharum; species Saccharum spontaneum. The sequence goes on from CM039600.1 coordinate 6,795,722, forward strand.
CGCCTTCTTCTCGCGAAACCCAAACCTGGACCTCCGCCATTGAGACCCGGACCTCCGCCCTCAGATCCCTCGCCTTCGGCGAGTGCCGCACTCCGACACCAGTGATGGTTCCGCGTCTGGCCGCTGCATCCGCATCCACATCCGCAATCGGCTTCGGGACCGTATCCACCAGCGCCTGCCTCCTATCCGCGCCACCCGGGGTTTAGGGAGCACACCACCGTGTCCCTGTTACTGCTGCCACGCATACTGCTGCTGGGGGGCAGGGCGGGAGGTGGGGAAGCCGCTGGCCGGGGAGAGGCGCTGGCACCACCATCCAGGGAACGCCGTGGCGAGGCCTAGCCGCACGCCCGGCCCGGGACTGCACTTGCCCACGCTGGAGCCGCTGCGCCTGGGTGGTGAGGTCACAGGGGAGGGGAGGGGGAGCGCGGTGAAGGAGAGGAGCCGCCGGGACCGACCTCGGGAGGCGCGCGCCGCCCTACAGTGACAGCCGCCGGAACCCTAGGCGATGCAGTGGGTGTACCGCTTGTATCCCACGACGCGTTGCGCGGCCGAGGAGAGCGAAGATGCACTGGTGTGGGAGAAAAGATCAGAGGGGTATGTATGTCTTTTCACATGGGTGTTTTTTTTTTCTTTTTTTATCTTTTTTTGGCCATTGAATCCACTCATCCTAACAGTGTTACAAAATAGGGGTAAATGACTGCTTCATTTTAAAATAACGAGGGTAAAATCATAAAGTTAAAAAAGCAAGGCTAAAATCACCATTAAAGTTTGTAGTAAGGACAAAAACATTAAATTCCCAATATATAAACAGGCTCTACATATCCTACTTACTTAAAAAAAAAGTGTCAAGGCTACAGTCCAAACAACATTTTTTTCCAAAAAAGCCTCAGATTTGCTTTACTCCTGTATCTAGTAAAAGTTTTGGCATTCACCCATCACGACAAATATTTTGATCGGTCGGCTTGGGTACGATCCAAAACCAAAATACTATAGCTCAAGAATGCCCCTGCTTGCCAACCAGAAGTATTCGGGCACCCCTTCCGAGCACTTGAATTCAAAAAAGTGCTTGCCAGTTTCCACAACTCTGAAGTTCACTTTCTACGGTTATCTCTAAATTCAATATGCAAGGTAAAGGTATATTTGTAGGGCATTTCATTTCACTAGTCAAAGGTTATGTAGAGAAATGCTTGACCGGTTTAGTATAGATAGTCGTACTATCAAGAGAGGCTTTCTTGTGAGCTGAACGGTTATCTAGTGCCACTAAGTGAGATCTAACTTGCGTTGCAATTAGATTGAGTAGTGTGGAAAGGAGCAAGTGAAACTTAACCTTTGCAAAATGGTTTTGAAAACATGAACTCAGTGCTACAGGAATAATTGTTGTCACATTGGACAACATTTGGGAGTTAGCATGGTTGAAAAAGGTTTTCACACCGAGCTCAAAGAACTATTTTTAGTGCACCGAAGGTTTCATACCGTAGTCTAACAGCGCGAGGGAAATAGTGTTTGTTAGCACCGGAGCTCTCCTGTGTGAGCACCGAAGTGCTCACCCGAGTGATGGTCCAAAGAGCCTGTTTTTGCGTGGTTTGGAGGCATAGAGAGCATCAGAGCTCTCCGATGTGCACGGAAGTGATCTTTTGGAGAGGGTTTTCGGCGTGTTGTTTGGGTTGTTGTGTGCACTGGAGCTTTGCCTGAGCAACGGCTAGTTTTTGTAGCCATAGGAATTTGACCATTGGAGCTTTCTAGTGTGAGCTCTGGTGCACCCACCAGAGGTCTCCGGTGCACACGCAGAAAGTGCACCTTTCTAGCAATGGCTAGTTTTGGCTTGGGCTCTATATATAGAGGGGTATGGTCAGGTGTTTGAGGGTGCTGGGGACTTCATAAATCCTCCTGCACATATGAGAGAAAAAAACTAACTCCTCCACTCACTTGCATAGTTGAGATTGTGATTCGACGTGAGATTGGAGTGATCTAGTGCATTTGCTTGAGAGGGATAGCATTTGGTGGCACTAGAAGGCTTGATGGCTTGTGAACTCCATCATATAACGCACGGAGATTGTGTTGTGCTCTAGAGTGAGATTGATTGTTGAGGGGTATTGTGCTCGCCCCATGGGAGATTGCGAAGAGCAACTCTAGTAGAAGTGAGGTGTGAAGAGCACCAACTGATTCGTCCAGAGTGCCAGAGCTCATGTTGGAGCACATTTGGTGGTGAGTGCGAGCTTGCAGGCTTGCTACTGGCAAGAGGATTGACAACAACGTTGGGCTTCCCTCAATGGGGATTAAGTGGCTGGCAAGCCACCAAACCTCAGGATAAAAATCTTCGTGTCAACATTGCCTTCTGTAACGTTCCGAAAATTCAAATCTTAAAACCACTCGCTCAAAAATATGTTCAAAATCTATTTTGAAAACATAACTCATTTGAGCTCTATTTAAATTCCCTTTCTACTTAAATTCACCTCATATATATCCCTCTGTCCCCTGTCCAAATATACATCCCGTACACCGCCACAAGAATATCTCGTGCTGCCCCCCACCGCTCTCGTGTGCGCTCCGCTCATCCTCGCCCGACAGCACCCACGTGCGCTGGCCCTGCCACTATGGCGGCGGCGCACTTGTGCCCGGACCACCCCCATCACAGTGCCCGTGCACCACCTCGACATTGTGGGCCCCACCTCCCCCTCCTATCTCCTCCTCGTGCAACAGCAGCGTCAATAGATAGAGCAAAGCAAAGCAAGTAGTAGACGCAGGTACACCACGCACAGCAATATACCAGAGCACCAACATTAATGGAGCACGCGGGACGTGACTGCTCGCTACTCCTGGCCACGTCGTGCTGCCCCTCGCTGAATCCTCCGCATCACCCACGTCGCTGCGGCCATCCCCGCCAGCCTTGCCCGCCTCGCCAGGTGCGACGTCAACGAGGCCGTCGCCTCAGCGCCACCGCCACCCACTGCTTGCCTTGTCCCGTTGCGCTGCAAAGCTGCTGCCGCACGCTGCGCTGCGCCACGCACGTCGCCCGTCCTCCAGCTCTGCCGTGGCACTACCGAGGTGCTGAGCGAGCCGTCCAGTAGAGGCTCTGCCTCGGGCCACCTATACAAGGGCGCACCTGGGGAGCTCCTCCACCGCGCCATCGAGCTCTCCGAGCCGCTCAGCTCAGCAGCCAACCCGCTTCTCACTCAGCATCTTCCACCTCGCATCAAGCCTTCTCTCTGTTCATACACAGAGAAAGGACGCCCACTCGATCTCCTCCAAGCTGCAATCGGCCGAGGTAGCTAGCCTACGTAAACCTCCGACCTCTCTTCTCCCTCCCCATGCCCTTGGATTCGAGAATGGTGGCCGAAATCGCCCGCTAGCCGAGCTCCAGCAGTCATCCATGGCGGACGTGTGCCTCAGGAGCACGACGACGCCCTTGCTCTGTCCCTTTCTGTGTTCCGTATCCCTCTCTCCCTCTGTTGTGTTCCTACGGGCCCAGGACCAAAAGGCCGAAGCCCGTTTAGAGCAAGCAAGCACGGAACACCACTCCAGCAACCACCAGCAAGCCAATCACGTGCATGCAACTATGAATGTTCATTTTGTATCACACAAACAGCCACCTTCTAAAATCTAAATCTCCTCCGTTCGGCCTCCGATTCCATCAATTCTTCTTCCTAAATTCATCTAAAATCGATATCTATCTCTCATATAAATTTCATAATTTTAGAGCTCATTTGAGTAAGTGCTTTTATTTAATTGTGTTTGTTTGTGCGTTCTAACTGACGGAGTGAACAAAACGGAGAACGAGGACATCGGAGATGAGTATCATGAGTTCGACGCCGAGGACCCGGACTGCCAGCAGGAGTTTCTCGAGGACGCCGATGGAGACAAGTCCAATCTAATCTTCTTTGATGCATGTTGATTCTATTTATAGACACAACTATAGAAGCCGTTTTAAATATTGCATGTACGATATACGTACGATGTATTTTTGCTGCTTAGCTAAAACTAGTTTGAGTATCCATCCTTGAATTGATATGACCCGGTGTTTGCCTTGTTCAAACCTAGGGTTTAAATATTATGTTATGATGAAATATCATTATTTAGTATGCTTAGGACTTGATACCCATCATGAATACTCCACACTGTATTTTCTCAAACACAATGATTTTAAAAGAAAAATTGTGTGAATTGTGAGAATAAGTTGTGGGTATTGTGAAAGGATTAATGAACTAGTATAGATGGTGATTACTCTAGAGATGGAGCGGATCGGATCCCTTTTGTGGGATGCGTGGTGTCGTGGCTTGTACCTTTTGTGGTTAAGCTTGAAGATATCCGTCTTGCCTCGATTAAGGACTGAGTTGATGATTCATCTCACCTAACTCATTTTATCGTACAGCCACTCGACCTTGTATGTGGCAAGGCTTAGTCTAAATCCCCCTAATTGGTGTGGCAATCACCTAGAGACAGGTGTGTAGCGAGACACTAAGAGATGTATGTGGAAACTGAGAAATTGTATGAAATGTAATGAGCTCTGTAAATTATTGTATTATGATATTATTGCCTTAGTGTGCCCGTGGTGAGCGCCAGTATTCAGCTATGGAGGGTAATGGCTCTGATGGATCTGTGCTTGCACGACAGTGTTAAGTTACAATATCCTACTTATAGTGAAAGTGTACAACCTCTGCAGAGTGTAAAATTTATCTGGATAGTCGTGTCCGCGGTCTCGGACGGGTTATGATTTGGTTTCACCAACTAGATGGGTTGGGATGAGTGGAAACATGAGAGTGTGTGCAATTTTGAAAATGAATGGTTGCCTGCCATGTGTTGTGGGAACAGAGTGTTCAGCAGCACTTAAAATTGTCACAAACCCTAGATGTCTTTTGCAAATGTATTTATAAAATGAAACCTTGCATGTGTCTAAAGATAGCTTTATGCAAATAAGACCAAGTTTTATCCTTGATATATATCCATATGCATTGGACTTGTTGAGTACTTTATACTCACCCTTACTTTGTTGAACAGTGGAAGACCTAGATTTCAATCCCGAAGCTGCGTTCGAGTAAGGTCGTGTCTACACCCACTTAGCCTGTGTCATTGGGATTCATCAGATGTGTAGTGGCGAGCTTTGTTTCTGGGTCTGCTGGACGTCTAGACCTATGTTATGTTCTGATTACTTTTAATTGTGGCATGTCTTCATTATCCACACTTATCGAGACTACTGCGCTGTGACTTATCTGATGTAATAAATGTGTTACTAGTCTCTTGGGACTAGTTTTTGTATCACATTTGAGTTCCTAGATAACCAGGGGCGCTTCACCTTCCCATTGGTTTGCAATTCCCTAACGATTGGTTGTTTTACTTGTTCATACTTGTGCTAGTGTTGTTGCTCTTGTAAGTAGTTAGCTTGTGTAGCTAAGTAGTTGATCTCTCGTAGTGCTAGTGTAGTGTTAATAACTTGTGCTTTGTGCGCTTTGCTTACTAGCATCAATATGAGCTTGCTTGACTAGTTTCATAGGTTTAAGTGACTTTGTTAATTAGAATTGTTTAGGTGAGCTCCCACTAGCTAGACACCTTAGTTGCTTCAATTAGGATCTTTTGTAGGTACTAGTGACATAGATAGAGGGTAGTAGTATTGGCTAGACCGATTAGTTTATTTCCACATTTGTTTCGGTTAGCTATAGTAATTAGGACTATTCATCCCCTCTAGTTCATCATCTCGACCTACAACTACACGAGGCAAGCTACACAACTGTTGATACTTCTTAATGACTAGTGGAGGAATCCGCAAGTGCACAAAACTATCGTGTAGCACTTCGCTCGGTGAGTACCGAGTGTCAAATTTATATTTTTCCCAAAGGAAGACGAGAGGATAGTTTTTATATGACCGCTAGGATTGCTAAAGGAAGAATGTGACCTTAGCCTAGGTAGTTGGATGGTAATGGTGTATGTGAGTGAAGAAATGGGTGAACTGATAATCTAGCTAAACTAGAGATAGGATAGCTAGGTGGGAGAGCGAGCAATTTATCTTAAGTAACAAAGATACACTAATGACTAGAAGGAGTTCCTTAGTACTTCGAGGCACATCTCACCTACCAACTAGGAGAGTTAAATAGACAAGATCTGCCACGAGCCCTACGATTTAATAATTAGACCTATCGTAGTGGAATACAGAGGATGGACAAGGCCATCACCACTTGCCAACTACCACAATCTATCTGGAGGCCTAGCCACAGGTAATTTACAGCCTAAGCACCTCGCTTAATCTATAAACTTACTACTTTGATCTGAGCTCCGATGAAATGGGACCAAAACACCCTAACTAGACGGTAGAACAGGTACTAATGAATGACTACTAAACAAAAGATAACCTATGATACTAATGCTAAGAGCAAGCACCTAAGCTTAACATATGATAATAATGCTAAGAGCAAGCACCTAAGCTCACTAATGATGAACAATAATGAACAAGTACTTGAACTAAGCAAAGCAATAATACTAAATAAAGTACTGAAAGTAAAGTACTAAATAAAGTAAATGCTAAATAAAAGAATTATAAAGGAGCTATACTAGACCCAGAAGACTCTTCCGAACTCCGAAGAAGCTCTGCTCTAACTCTACTTCCACTCCTAGCTACTACTCTAGAGCTACTCTAACTCAGAGAGCTTGGAAGAAGGTTGAAGTGCTTGAATGTGTATGGGGCACTTCTCCACCGAGCTCCACACCTCCTTTTTAGTGTGTAGAGAGGGTGGGGGTACTTGTAGGTAGCCAAGGGAGGACAGTGGTCCCCCTAGGGCATTGGGGGCACCTAGGGGCATCGACAGGCCCTTGGATCCACTGCCTCTTGATCGTAGCGCCTTGGTTGCTCCTCAAAGGCGGTTGCTTTGGCAGGTAAGGCGGTTGTTCGGGCAGTAAGGCGGTTTGGAGGTCGGTTGGATCCCTCCAAGTGTATGACGGTGGACCCATGGATCCAAGGCACCTCCATCTCGGCCCTTAAAGGAAACCGACGTTGGATCAAGGGTGGAGAGGACTTGGGGAGTCCCTCCCATGGATCAATGATGTGGTAGCGCCACATGGGGGGTCGAGCGGTGCCTAGGTGGCACCGCCCAATGTGGCCATGTGGGCCCATGGCCCCCTGCCATGTCCACTTTCCTCCAATGTGCATATTTTGCACTATTTTTGCCAAAATTCCTGTATACAAATATTTTCCATGTACAAGTGGAACTAGGTGAATTATAAAGCAAATTCAACACATGTGATGATGATTTACCTCACTTTATCTTGCTTTTGGGTGAAATGTTGATTGTCAAAATGGGTGTTAGTGACTGTCAACAACAACTAACCAAGCCACAAGAATAAAGCAATTACTCGAATTACAATACTCAGCAAGAGCGTTACTACAACTACACAAGCACAAGTATATGAATGAAAAATGCAAGTGTAGAGAGGGGAAACCACAACGAGCAAGAGACACAAGAATTTTCCACCCGAGGTTCGGTTGACGTCCTTGTTAAGGCGATTCCTTGGATTCTCGATTCTCCACAAGCCAAAGAAGCCCTCAAGCTTGATCCCTGGCCCAACGTGGGTGACTCCCATAGCTAGGGCACTGAATAGGGTATAAACCCTATCCAAAGCCATTTTCTTCTTTTAATCCGCTAACTCCAAATGTGTTCCAACATGAACACAACACCTTAAGACTGAGTTTGCTTTTCAAAAACATTTTTCAAAGAATTTTCACTTGCTTTCTCACCATGTCACTAGGTCTAATGCTCGTACATTGTTAATCCTCCCTAGTGGCACTTAGACAATGTTGGTATTATTAACGCACACAGAAAATTCCGCAAGCCCATGGATACCGTTATAGCTTTCATCCAGGAGTATTCTAGAGTATCGTATTTATCCATAGGGAAACAATGGTTAAAGAAACTGATAGATCACCATCATGCATCTACTAACTTAATACACCAACTAGACTAAAGTGGGGTAAGTGATAAATGATAGGAGTTATGCATAATAACACACACATAGGAGAATTCCATGACAAAAGAGTAGTTTAGCTAAATTGAGAGGACAACAGGAGAGTTCAAGGTTCCTATATACTTCTCTATTACTTTGGTTCTATGATAACTATAGCATAGATAGATATAGCGATTACAAAATAACACTTTGGAGCAACAGTACCTTTCCGACTCTCAAGGGGGGTGAGAAAGCGTAGTCGGGGGAAGGCTGCCTAAAGCTCTATGAACACCAATCCGAATGTGGTGGATTACAAATGTCTAGTCAAAGTTGTCACCTCTGGGGCTACCACAACTATTCGTGGGATTGGGCGCAATCTCAGGTAACCCGTAGCCTAAACACCATATCTACACTATTGATTACTACTCTAATCGCATATGACAACTAGAGCACTCAATACGAGCGGAGATCCCATGCGAAAGTATAACAACTATACTAACCACACACATGAAGGCATAATAGTAAATAGAGAAGATAAATATATTAAAACATAAGTCTTGCCAGGGTAAGATACAAAGATATACCAGACCTTCGAAGAATTCTCCAGAACCTGAACGTAGCTCGACTCTCTCTAACTCTCAACTAGAACTAATCTACTACATTGGAGAGTCTAGCCCTAATTCTCCTGATGTGGTCTTGATCTGAAGAGATGAATATGAATTAGGGTTTTAGGGATAGCTCCAGGGAGGGGGTACAGGGCTGCTTATATAGGGTGGGGGGTGCAACGTGAGCCCTCGGATCAAATTGACTTGAAGAACGACGTAGATGCATCTTAAGAGGCGGTGGGGAACTGATGTACGAAGGAGAGGCTGACCCATGGGTCCCACATGCCGGCCAGTATGAGGGTGGGGCCGCCTGACCCCACATGGAAGCCTCTCAGGCTTTGCTTCAGTGATTCACCTTCTGGAGTCATCTAGAGTCTTCCCCCATAGGTTTCGTCGCGGATTTAATATCTTTTTATTCTGGGCTCCAAATGTAGCAAATAATATATCCATTTCAATTGTCTCGACGAGCTCTTCACAATGGTCACTCCAATTCATCATTTGGGATACTTTTATTTGATGAAAAATTAAATATTCCTGCAAGACAAGTGAGAGCACCAAAACTCATGGAACTAGTTAGAGCCAAACCCTATAACTATAGTCTGTGATTCGTTTCATATCAATTTTATGCAATAGTTTATGGTTATATATGGTGTTTAATGACTGTCAATAGACAACTATAATGACATTAGCGTTCCCCTCTATAAAGTACGACTATCCTAAACCTGACCGTGCACTCTATTGCACCTTGGTCATAAAAAATGAAACCACTACGCATATACATCTCCTCTCCATGGCTGAGCACTTGCTTCATGGTCATGATCATCATCTTCACCATCTCCTAGCCTTTCTCAACTCCATCATGTAGACCTAGCTCAATCATCTCCATTAAAAGCATTAGCCCACTAGTTGTCACTCAATTACCAAAACAAAACTAGTGCTTTTCAGCGTGCTAACTCCAAATGTTCCCAAACTTGAACACCACCACTTAAGCATTGAGTTAACATTTTGAAAGTTTTTTGAAGAACATTTTCACTTGCTTCCTCACCATGTCACTAGGCCTAATGCATATGCAAAGAATGTCATCACCTAGTGGCACTAGATAAGAGTAGTCACTTTAGAGCTCCCCTCTTAATAGTACGACTATCTATCCTAACTCGACCTTGCATTCTATTGCACCTTGGCTAGCAAAAGCAAAGCCCTATTCATATACCTTTGCCTTTGGGCTTGCTTTCCATCTTCTTCCAAGGTTTAGCACTTGCTTATGGTCATAATCATCATATCCATAGTCTCCTAGCCTTGCTCAACTCCATTATGTGGACCTAGCTCAACCATATCTGTTGAAAGCATTAGTGTAGTAGTTGTCACTCAATTACTAAAACCAAACTAGGTCTTTCAAACTTTCATCTTCACCCAACCCTTTGCTACTTAATCCACCATCATTGATCATCTTCCAAATTGATACTTGCACCATTGTTGTGGCAACATTGATTTCACTTGCATCGGCACTAATAGAGCCTCTACATTCTACCAAGGCCATGTAGTCCTTTTTTCAATACTAGAACAGATAACTAGTTCCATCTCACTACATGAATGACCTAAATCTGCATAGAAACTATCTACACCACATGCAAATTGCTTCAAATCGAACCACTGACCTTGTAGTATGGGTAGCAGTAGAACACTTGACCTAGGCTCCATGATTTCTTGTAAACTCATTGCACTACCTTCATCCATCCACACTTAGTGCATTCAATCAGCGGTAGACCCACTTCACCTCATGGATTCGAGGCCAACACCCATGATTCAATAGCCACGATGTTGATCTGATGGAGGGATGAAAGTGCATCTAGGCCCTGAGTTTTATTTGGTGGATTGAATGACAACATAATTAAGGACTAATGTATTTCATGAGATTTATAGGTGTTTACTCCCAGGTTCATTATAGTATGATGGACTCACATTATATGTTGAAATAACTATTAATGAATATTGAGTCCAAGCGTGTGTGTCAAGTGTAGATGACTGAAAGCCCAAGTTTGGTTTTAGTAATTAATGACGCCAAGTTGCTAATGCCATGTGTTAAGTGGTTTAAGTTAGGCATAAGTAACACATGTGATGAAGGTGCATGTGGCATGGAGTGGTGGCCACAAGATCACATAGAGATGGTGCATGGACATGAAATGATGGTCATGGTGATCAAGCATGAGGAGATGGACATGGAACAAAGTGATCAAGGCAAAGGTATAATCATAGGGTTTGCTTTTGTCGGTCTAAGATGAGTAGAGAAGTAATTGACCGGATTTAGGATTGATAGCTGACTATCAAGAGGGGCAATCACGGTTAGCTCATGAATCAAGTGCTACTAGGTCATCATCTTGAGCATATGCACTAGGGTCTAGTAGAGAGCTAACGTAACGCTTTGAAAAATGATTGTGAAAATGCTAACACTTATGCACATGGTGTTTTACACATGATGGGTTGGCACATTTGCGAAGGCGGCGGTGTTTGAGTGGTAGAGAGGGGTTTGGGGTTCGCTCTCCCTCCCGCTGAGCTTGCGAGCGCGGGATTTAGGCGTTTTCGGGGAAATGAAATGACTATTTTCCATTGCGCCGGAGGTTGAAAAAGTGGTGAAAGCACGAAGGTGTTTCATGAGCCAAAACATGTGTTTTAGTGATACACACATGAAGAGTAGCTCATAAGTGACAAGGGCGATCAAGCGGAACGAGAAAACGACGAAGATTCGCTGAGTTGTGAGCGACAGACCCTAGCGCCACGAGCAACAGACGCGGGCACACAGCGTCTGACGCCAAACCCTAGCTCAGCCTGTGCACGCGGGTGCGACAGACGCGCTGACTGGGAGCGACAGACGCTGCTCGAGCGTCTGTCGGTCAAGCCTAGCTCGGCTAGCAGAGGAGGAGGCAACGGACGCGTGGGCGTTCGCACGACAGACGCTGACGTCAGCGTCTGTCGGCTTCATGCTGAGAAGGCAAGCGGCTTTACACTGCATCAAACGCTACAGGCGCGTCCGACGCCTAACCGACTAACGCGTCCGACAAGCGCGAGCGAAAACTGGCTCACTGGACCACGTTTGTCACGGTTGAGCCGCGTCTGTTGCTTAGCGATGGACGCGTCTGTTGCTTAGCGATGGACGCGTCTGTTGTGTGGATGCCGAGCATGTTTGGAGACTCGACCGTTGGAGATCAACGGCTCTCGTTTGAAGCTAGTGACACGTGGCAGCGAGCGGAGCAACGGACGCTGGGGCAACATCTGTCGCCCCCGAAAATCGTCTAGTGAAGTTGATAATGGCTAGCTCTTGAGTGAAACGTTATAAATAAGAGGTGGCCGGCCCTTGGGGGTTCTCTCTTGCACATTTGAGATATTGAGGCACACTTTGAGCTAGAGAACTTCCCCTCCACTCATCTCCTTGCTTGGTTGCATACTCTAGAGAGATTGAGTGAGATTCAAGTGCATTGCATTGAGACTTGCATCTAGTGGCACTTGATTCTTGAGTTTGCTACGGATTGCTTGTTACTCTTGGGTGTTTCCCGACACCCTAGACGGCTTGGAGCAGCAGTGGTGTTGAGCTCATGATTGGAGATTGTTTCGAGCCTCACCAAGCGATTGTGAGGGGTTCTTGAGCCTTCCCCGTGGGAGTTCCTGAATTGGCTACTCTAGTGGAGCTCGTGGCTTGGAGGATCCCCATCTTGTGAGTGGATGTGCGGCACCCACTGAGGGTTCAACTCTTGATAGTTGATTAGCTCGCGATCCATCAAGTGGGTGCATCGCCACAACGAGGAGTAGCTTTCCGGGAAGCAAGTGAACCTCGGTAAAAAATCTTGTGTCATCTTATTGCCGAGGATTTCATTTGTGTTTGTGATCATGTTGATTGATTGGTACATTGGACATATCTCTTCTCATCAACGTTGGTATTCTATTCAAGCTCACTCCTTTACTTATTGTTCTTTGCCTTGTTTAGCTTGAGTAAAATAGCTTATCACTTAGGGGTAATTAGTTTAGAGACTTAGCATTGTTGGTGTGAACTAAAGATCATAGCCTTGCACTAGAATTGTATTTGTGGCTTGCATAAAAGTAGTTGAGCTAGTGCTAGAATTAGCTTTGCCATCTTATTTACTAACTTGTTGTTTAGTAAAGCTTGTAGAAAATTTAAATAGGCTATTCACCCCCCTCTAGCCATTTGAACCTTACAATGACACATGAGAATCTGCATATGGATTGGTCTCACTCTTGATACTTGTTTGTTCTAATCAATATGAAGAAATGATTTTCATATTGATGGCCAATTGTCAATGCTTGAATGGTTTATAAATAAAGATCATCAAGAAGGAAGCTCATAGAAATAATCTAGTTCAAGTAGAAGACAACAATACAAATGAAATGGTCCCTTTCAAAAAATACAAATGAAATGGTATTCAATGTGTGCTTAAAGTTGATTCAAAGCAAGATGTGACTTGATGGGTTCATAAAGTGAAGATAGCAAAGAAAGGGCTTTGAGGTACCAAGCGAAGGTGAAGGACAAGTGATGGCTTGGAAACCGAGTGACCATGGCTAGGGTGAAGAAGAGAGTTCTTGCATTGAGTCAAGGTACTAATCAAGCTATGTAGAGCCATGTTGAGGTGGAGGAACAAATCATTATTGAAGTATGGAAAATGACTTGTGGATGCAAAGCATAGTCTTGACTATTTTAGCTCAAAGCAATGAAGGTGTGAAAGCCTTCAAATGATCAAAGCTGAGGGCACTATTTGAAGAAAGATAAGCTCAAGTGGTATTAATTGTGAGTCTTCATTTCTTGAGTATATGTATGTTGTACTATTAAAAGGCATGCAACACTAAGCGCTAGATGTGATCTAAAAGTGCTTAAAATCAACCTAAGTGAGAAATCTGAGCAATTAGCATAGTTAAGATAATTGTTTGTGAGCAGGCTGAGAAAACTGGCTAGGCCGATTTTTCTTCTTCGAATGTCCAACAACTAGTTGGTTTGAAAATTGACTAGGCCAATTTGGGTTCCAACAACTTGTTTTTGTGGGAGGTCTATTTATACCCTCCCACAGCCTTTGGCAAGTGAAATCTCTAGTTTGGTTTTGGTGAATTGATGAAACCCTAGGTGCTAACCATGTGCTCTAAGTGATCATGAGATAGGTTAAGCACCAAAACAAGTGGTAGAGCAATCGAAGTCCAAAGGTGGTGGTGTTGGACATGTGATGATGATCAAGCTCTTCATTTGGAAAAGAAGAAAGAGAAAAACAAAAAGCTCAAGGCATAGGTGAAATCTTTTAGGAGTTTTTGGTTTGGTGATCGAGACACTTAGCGAGTGTGATCACATTTAGGATTGATAGACATACTATTAAGAGGGGTGAAACTCGTATCAAAATGCGGTTATCAAAGTGCCACTAGATGCTCTAACTCATTACATATGCATTTAGGATCTAGTGGAGTGCTAACACCCTTACAAATGTTTGTGAAAATATTCTAACACATATGCACAAGGTGATTCACTTGGTGGTTGGCACATTTGAGCAAGGATGGTGAAGTTGGCGAAGTCAAGGAGGTGATTGTCACTGAAAACAGTGACCGGACGTAGCTCTCGGTGTGACCGGACTCGGGGTCCCTTGAAAGTCCTATGTTTGGTGTTGGTAATTAGTGACAATACCTAGTACTAACTACATAGCAAAGACATGTGTGTAGCTATGATGTGGTTTGTGCAATGACATGGTGAAGCAAGGATCAAGCATTGGTGATGTGATCAAGTGCTTGCCATGATGGAGTTGGATGAAGGTGCAAAGCCAAATCATGGAGCTCAAGGCAAAGGTATATGACAGGGTTTTTTTATTTTGCACCCAGGGTGTGGATGGCTTAGGATCGATAGCCGTACTATAAAGAGGTGAATTTCCGGGGCTATTGATCACTTAAGTACCACTAGATGAGGATTTATTTGCATATGCATTTAGATCTAGTGCTGAGCTAACTTAACGTCTCGAAAATGATTGTCAAAATGCCAACACACATGCACATGGTGATGTATACTTGGTGATGTTAGCACATTTGCGAAGACGGTGGTGTTTGAGCGGTAGAGATGGGTTTAGGGCCGTCGCATGCTCGGCGGGATTCGGCGCTTTTGTGGAAGTGAAACGCCTATTTTCCACTGCATCGGACGCGAAGAAACGGAGGCAAAAGGAAGTCACTAGGGTGACCGGACGCTGGATCGGATGCGGCTAGCGCGTCCGGTCAGCTCATCCTGCGTGCAGAGGCAGTGCTCGCACTGGCGCGTCCGGTCGGTCACGGGACCGGCGCGTCCGGACAAGCCCCAGTGAAGTTGCGAAGGATGCGAGGTCGATCAGACACGATGGCGCGTCCGGTCGATCACGGCACCGACACGTCCGGTCAAGCCCCAGTGAAGTTGCGAAGGATGCGAGGTCGATCAGACGCGATGGCGCGTTCGGTCGTGTGTGGGTGCTTACTAGAATCGACCGGACGCTGGCACTGTAGCGTTCGGTCAGTTTCAGCGGCGCGTCCGGTCGCGTGGTTCGCAACGCGAATTAGTGGCGACCGGATGCTAGGGCGCGTCCGATCAGTTTTGATCGACGCGTCCGGTCACTCTAGCGTGTGAACGAGTACTTTTAAGTGACCGTTACGATCGAACGAACGAGATTCAAAGCGAGACACGTGGCGTTCATCGAGAAAGTTGCGCAGGCGTGACCGGACACTATGTCCGCGTCCGGTCACAACGACCAACATGTCTGGTTAGTGCGCAGACAGCTGCAACTTGTTCCTAACGGCTATTTCATGTTAGGCTGCTTATAAATACTTGTTGGCCAACTTTGGGGGAGTGGCTCTTGGACATTTTGACTCTCTAACATCCTCTTGAGCTGAGCACATCCCCTCCCACTCATCTCCCTTGCTTGATTGCCTAATCAAAGTGAGATTTAGTGATCTCAAGTGCATTTGCTTGTGAGTTTACATCTAGTTGGCACTTGGATGTTCTTTTGCTGCGGGATTCTTATTTCTCTTGGTGGTTGCCGCCACCTAGACGTCTTGGAGAAACGGAGGAGGTCCGACACGTGTTGGTGATTGTTCGTGGCTGGCTCCGATGAGCTTGTTGTGAGGGGTTGTTGTGGTTCCCTGACGGAGCGTCGAATTCCAACTTTAGTGGATTACTCGTGTCAGAACTTCTCACCATTTGGTAGGTTCTTGTGGCGCCTTTTGAGAGGCTCGGTGTGATACCGATTAGCCACCGAACCACGTGGTGTAGAGGGACACAACGGGGACTAGCATGCCGGCAAGCATGTAAACCTCGGGATAAATCTTGTGTCTTAATTGTGTTCGATCAATTGGATTTCATCTGGTGATTGGTTACTTTATTGACTATCTTGGTATTTACTTTGGTTGGCTCAATCATCGCCACTCGGTATAACATTCCAAATCCCCTCTTGCACTTACTTTGATATCTTCTTGTTTAGTTTGTTATTGTTCCTTTTTGTTGCTAGCTTGTGTAGTTCTAGTTGTAGTAGATTTGTAGCTTTGCTAGCTTGCGGTTTGTCTTGTGGCAGTTGTGAATCAAACTAGAATTATCAATTGGATAGGTGGCTTGCATTGCATCACCCCATTAGGCTAGGCAAAACTCGTATCTCGCCATTTGTATTACTAATTAAATTTCTTGAGTGATCTTCGTAGAAAGTTTTATTAGGCTATTTATCCCCCTCTAACCATCAATACCTTTCATCCCTGTGTCCGGTCATCGCGGTAGAGATGGGGCAGCTCGGTCTCCACGACTGGACGTTGCACAATAAAAGTGACCGGAAGCGCAGGGCATGTGTCCGGTTAGTGGCTAACGTATGCTGACGCAAGCATTAGAGCAAGGCAGAGGTGACCGGACTGACGCGTCCGGTCATTCGTGACCTGACACGTCCAGTCGAGTTTTATCAGCTCTGGATGCTTACTAGAGTCGATCTGACGCTGCACAGTGGCGGTGAGCTGCGCGTCCAGTGGCAGGGTGAAAGCTTAGGCACACGCGGGCTGAAGTGAGCATGCGCCGCAAACCCCCACCATGGCGGCCGGCGATGTCGTCCGCGTGGCCGACCTCCCGGGGCGCGGTCGCGGTCTCGTGGCTGTCCGCAACCTCCGCTAGGGTGAGGTGCTCCTCGCTTCCTACTGCTCGGCCTGCTTCCGCTCCCTCCCTGCCGCCGCCACGATTCCTTGCGCTTGCTGCCGAGCCACGGCCTTCTGCTCCCCGGCCTGCGCCGCTGCTTCGTACTCCTACTCGTGCCTCATCTGCGCCGCCGCCGTGCGCGGCGCAGCCCCCCAAGAGCCGCTCCTCTTCCCCCTCTCCGCCTACTCGCTCCCGAAGCCCACCCTCGGCTCCATCCTCTCCCTATCCTCGGCGCCGCCCCGGCCCCCGGGCCTGCTTCACGCTGCGGTGTCGGCCCTAGCGCCGGCGAACATGCCGGCCGCCTTGGCGCCCCACGCTGCCATGAGGATGGTCGCTGGAGCCAAGAGGAGAAGATTGGAGGATGGGGAAGATGGAGAGCGGCTCCAGGCCTAGGCCCAGGACCGAATCAGCACCCTCCCGGACGGCGTCCTGGGCGACATCATCTCCCTCCTCCCCACCACCGACGGTGCCCATACGCAGGTGCTCTCCTCCCGCTGGCGGCCCCTATGGCGCTCCTCTCCTCTCAACCTCGAGCTCGGCACTGTGGACGTCCCCGGTCAGCCTGCGGCCGATGAGCGCCTCACCCGCGGTGAGATCTCCCGCATCCTTTCCTCGCACAAGGGCTCCGGCCGCCGCCTCTCCGTGCACATGCAGTCCTTTTTAGATCGGCTTAACAGCTTCTCTGCGAGCGTGCGACTAGAAGACTGGCTCCAGTCCCCCGCCCTAGAGAAGCTCTAGGAGCTTGGGTTCCACTACGGATCTTCAAAGAAGGAGATTCCGCTGCCACCATCAGTGAGCCGCCTCTCTTCCACTCTTCGCGTTGCCACCTTTGGCGGCTGCGGTGGCTTCCCTGACGCAAGCGGCCAGCCACTCCACCTGCCGGTTCTCCAGCAGCTCAGCCTCTTGGATGTCACAATCTGTGACACTTCTCTAAACTCCCTACTAGCTAGCTGCCCTGCCCTGCAGAGCTTGCTGCTATCTCACATCATTGGCTGCTCTCGAGCCCAATTTGTGTCTCCTACGCTTAGAAGCCTTTGTGTGAGAGTGCCAAGTGTCTTGCATATCATCCTCGAGGATGCCCCTTCTCTTGAAAGACTGCTGCTTTTTCCACATCAATGTTTTGTTCAGAATTCCACGGAAACAGTCATCAAGGTGATCTCAGCACCAAAGTTGCATTTTTGGGGGCTATTCTCTAGCGACAGACCCCAGCTCCAGTTTGTTGAATCCACAGTTTTCCAGGTATATTTGTATCTTCTCACTTTCACTTTAGGAGGTATTCTTCTTACCTTTTGTGTGTTCTGTACTTATCTTAGGGATCAAGGCTTGTTAGCTCAATGACTGTGGTGCCTAGTGTGAAGATTTTAGCTTTGGTGAATATGCATCTTGATTTGGGTATGGTTATCAACATCATGAGATGCTTTCCTTGCTTGGAGAACTTGCATATCGAGGTGGCCAAACCTACTACTACTACTACCATCTCCATTAATTCTTTTGGTACTACCTACAATTACATTGCTACTTTTTCTAGTGCTAGATTCTCACCACTTTATGTCGATTGTGCTTTTTTCCAGACTACTACAAAGTCAGGAGAGAAAAATTTGTGGCGCAAAAAATACCGGAATCTTGTCATTCCACTAAAGAAAATTGTGTTGTTAAAGTACAGAGGCAACAAATCACATGTTAACTTCGCCACATTCTTTGTACTCAATGCAAGCTTGCTAGAGTCAATGGTTTTTGAGGTAGAAGATGGTAAAGGTCTTGGCAGTGAATGGATTGAAAAGCAATGTAAACATCTCTAGATCGAAAAAAAAGCTTCTGGGATAGGGCGGCGGTTTGATTTCGTGAAGCATGCAGGGCATATGCCCCTTCACCAGCTGGGTTATGTGCTAGCACATGATTTGTCAACATGTGACCCCTTTTGCAAGTTTTGACCAGTAGTCTCTATACTCTGCATATACTCTGCATCTCTGTTCCTAGAATATTGTAATTTCTCACACTGAAGTACTATGTAAAAATTAAATTTATGATATGTATGCATGTGGATATGGATTTGATGTAATGTTTGACTCGAACCCCAGCTATGGACCATTTGTATTGCTTATTGGCGCATAGCTAAATGCATCTCATTAGAGTATGTAAAATGTGGATGAATTGTATTGCAAGTCTGCCAATAAATCTCATTTAGTTTTCCTAAACTTTTTCCTAAACTTTAACCACAGTATGGATGAATTACAATCCTTATAATGTATATAGCATAAGCTAATTTGAATATAATGTGCAAGAATTATAGAGCCTGTTCACCTGGCTTATAATCCGTCTTTTTCAGCTTGTTTTTTCAGCCGGCACAACAAATCAGCCAACAGTGTTTTTCAGTCGGCTTATCAGCCGAACGGGGCCATAGTGTCCATGAAAGAGGGGTGCGGTCGCCTGTGCATGCCGCCCACGCCGGTGGATGCCACTGTGGGCGGCCCTGCTATCACGTCGGCCGTCGCTGCGGGCGGGAGGTCGCGGCCGTGCATGGCGCGGCCTCGTGGTCGTGCGCGCTCCCCCGGTGCCCACCGCCCTTCTTCGTGGGCCGCACACCTTGTCTAGCTGCTGTTTGGGCCCACTCATGCGCCGTGCGCCGACGGAGCTGGACCCAGGGGCTGGAGACTTTGGCTCTGGGCCTGCCACCCCTGAGTGCTCCGCTCGTTTCGCCCGACCCAGCGGAGGAGCGGAGAGGAAATCTCGTTTCGCCCGACCCAGTCCGGGACGATTCCTTGGATGCCTCTGGAGGGGAGAGGATTCTGACCGTACTTGTCACTCAACGCCAACCAAATATTAAACTGGAAAAAATTCTTATTTGTATCTCCAAAATTTTCCAGGATTATTTCGCTGCCTGAAATGGATTATTTCGCTCCCTCTGCTGGATGGCTGGTGTTAGACATTTACTTAAAATCGACGTGTGGAATACGTTTTCATTATGACTTGGTCTTTACTTATGCTGGCGTGAGAGATTGGTTTCTTATGGCTAAAAAAGTATCAATATTTATCATACTAAATAAATATCATTAAATTAATTACTAAGCTTTGCTGGTCGCTGAAAACTCGGTGACTCGGGAGGAGCCAGCTGTCGCTGCTGAAGACTAGACTCGGGCGGAGCGGATTGGGGGCGTCCCGCGGAAAACCGGCACAGTCGGGGCGAGGCGAGAGCAGCTCCGACTCTCTATCGGTCGGGCGAGGCGTTGGAATCTCGAAGAACTGGACCGGCCGTCTCCGGATCACCCCGCCGGAATTGCTCCTCTCACGCCACGGCAGGTCGGTGTTGTTTGTGTCCGTTTGATCCGTTTGTTTTTTGTTTCCTTTTGTTTTTTGCCGTCCAGTTGGTTCTCTCTCTTGTGTGGTTAGGTGATGAAGCTGAGAGCACGCAGGCTCACTCTTGCTCCAGGGACTCTTGCAGCAGCCAGTGAATGACCATCCCGCGGGGCCGCCATTGCAAGCGCGACCGGTCGATGGACTGCAACCAAATTTTGGTTAAAGAATTTATGGGTTACGAAATGTGTTTTCATATAAATTAATTTGGAGCCACACATGTGAATAGTTTTCAATGGAAGTAGTTGCATTCTTTCTTGACAACCGTGATATATATCTTAGTCTACACTTAGATTCATGGAACTTTCGATTGAATGATACTTTATGCGGATGAATAGAGACACATAGGATGTTGAACGGGTACCTTACTGGTGCGGCTTCTTCATATAGCGCATTGTTCATCATTGTCAAAGAACATAAAGTATTCAACACAAATTTAAAGAGGAATGATAAGGGGCTGCCGGAATCTCCTCCAAACACGGTCTCAATCTTATCAAGAAAGAGAAGAGCATGTCGTCGTCTAATGCAAGCATGGATGGGGCTGTGGTCAGATGTGGGAAAACGACGCATCTTGTATCTTCAGCGCAGGTGTTGTTGTTTCAGAGCTCCTTTTCAATTCCAAGAATTTTATTCCATCGATATCTCTCGTGATTGTAGACGATTTAATTTTGATCATCTCATATAGAATTACTACAATCTAACGATACCCTATAGTTGGATACTACATTAATTGATGTAGCAGTACTAATAACTTGGATTTTTCTTTCCAAGTCTCAACTGTAACCTTTTTTAGGGCATATTCAAGTTTCAACTCTAACTTAAATAGCAAAGCTCCTGATTGACCAGTTTTAGGTCCAAATATATGGTACACACGATTTATCCAATCCCTTCAAGAAGTACTCTTTTTTTAAAAAAAAAATCCATTTCCTTACCAGACAAAAGTACCGATATGCACATCATCTATGCACAGGTAAACGTCAACGTAGTATGACCTCGGTTTACCTTCGTATCATCATCCATTTCCTTTGCTCATTGAAGGGATCATCCATTTCAATTATGGTAACTTGGATGATTGAATGAGATGGCAGTAACTCACTGATATCATTATGGTAAATTCAACTATGGTAACTGCATAGTGCATTTGTGGTAAATTATTGGCATCTATTTATCGTAATTGCCCTTGACACATGCAAGGATCGACATGCAGGCGCTCGCTGGAATCCTGAATAAATGTGCTGATCACTAGCACTCGCCATAATTACCGCTAATTAATGCGGCTCCTATGCGCATGCCTTGGTGGGCTTGCCAGGGACCGACCGGAATAACATATTCTCTAGCCAGCTATATATATATATATATATATATATATATATATATATATATACATGCTATTCTACACCTAGGTGTAGAATAGTATTCTACATCAAGCTGTTATACTGAGGCCTTGTTTAGATCCCAAATCCCACCCCAAATTCCACTATGCAAAAAGAAGATTCCCATCACATCAAAATGTCAGCACATATATGGAGTACTAAATGTAGATGAAATTAAAAACTAATTGCACAGTTTTGTTGTACTTTGCGAGACGAATATTTTAAGCCTAATTAATCAATATTTTGGACAATTATTACCAAATAAAAAACAAATTTGCTACAATGTGACGGGACATTTACTATGCAATTTTTGCATCCCAAATTTGGGATCTAAACAAGGCCTGAACAATATTAGTAATGTTCATTACTCGTGTTTTAGTATTGTTCAGTATTTTTGAGGTGCTGGGTGTAGTACTGACTGATACTGAACGTGGTTCAGTAGTACTCGGTATTTTTCAGTTCAATTTTGACTTGTGGTGTAGAATAATATTCTACACTAGGGTGTAGAATAGCGCTACCGTGTATATATATATATATATATATATATATATATATATATATATATATATATAATATATAGTATATATATATATATATATATATATAGGGAGAGTATACTCTATAGCTAGCTACAGAATAAGTTATTCTATAGCCACCTCCATTTACGATAATTTTATATACTAATTTACGACAATGTCAATACATATTTACGATAGTTGAGTTACTATAACACGTAGGGATATTTACCATAACGTTGTAGTAAACCACTTAATAAGGAGTTACTATAATCTCGTAAATTAACATAGTAATTATCGTAACTCAAAGTAGCTACAGAATAAGTTATTCTGTAGCTAGCTATAGGGTAGCAGTTCTATATATATATATATATATATATATATATATATATTATATATATACTACAAATAGGTATCGGAAGCCCCAACCAGCCATCCCACCCAGCCCTCAACGAAGCTGACGCACGCGTAGATGGGGGACCCAATCGATGGGACGCATAAAATCCTAGGTCAGGCTACGCAACGCAAAAAGGTTTTTATCGCGACAATGTATAAAATCTAGTGGTTGCATGAAATAAAATCAATTCGTTACTGCATAAAAAACATTTCTAGCTGACACATGCATGCAGTGTATCCATTCTAATATCTTCCATTTTTTCACGATAATTCCTCAACGAAGCTTCCGATTCTAAACGGTTTTCACCATTGAACTCCTAACATTTTTGTGCACGATTCAAGATCCACTATGAATATTTTTTGAAAAAAATAAAATTCATAAATTTGAAATTTGAATCATGGCACGTGATGGCCGATTGGATGCATAGCATCAATAGTCAAGATGTGTAGAAAAGTTTTTGACACTGACGTTGCATAGAAATTAGTGGCTCCATGAACAAGAAATAATTTCGTTACCGCGTAAAAAGCTCTCCGCGATATGAACATTCCACCTGACACAACCGTGATTACCTTCACCAACATCATGACACGTGATGGCCGATTAGATACATAGAATCACTGGTCATGATGCGCAGAATGGTTTTTGGCACCGACATTACATATAAATTAGTGGTTGGATGAATAAAAATTAATTTGTTACCACGTAAAAATATCTCCGCGAGATGGACATTCCACCTGACACAACAATGATTGCCGCCACCAACATCATGTGTTTTCACTATGGGGGTTGTGTAATTAACATGGGAACGAACAATGCATAGAACATAGAGGTTGTAATCGTAAAACATGTAGACGATCTCGTCTTCTCCAAAATTTGAAATTTGAATCAAGACATGTGATAACCGATTGGATGCATTAAATCAATGGTCACAGGAAAGTTTTTAGCACTGACGTTGTATAGAAATTAGTGGTTGGATGAACAGAAATTAATTTTGTTACCGCCTAAAAACTTCTCCTCGAGATGAACATTCCATCTGACACAACCGTGATTATCTCTGCTAACATCATGCGTCCCACTATGGGGGATGTATAATTAACATGAAAATAATGCATAAAACCCTCACAAATAGGTATTAGGCTTTCAAAAACTGTAGGGGATGTTTATTTAATAGAGGAACAATGTATAGAAACCTAGGAGGTGTTTATTTAATAGAGTAACAATGTATAGAAACCCACAACCCCAAGCTTCCCTCTAGGGGGATATATAATTAATAGAGATACAGTGCATAGAAGTATACAAAACACTATCCACAAAGTGTGGACTATCCATAATGGTCCCAACTCACCCAACATGCATAGAAACCCCGTCAAGGATGTCTAGCATGGTCTCCTTCTCCCTTGGTGTCAGTGTAACCCCTCGGACCAGGTCCAGAGCCATAATGTGAACATTTGTCCTTTGCCTGTGCTTTTGGTAAGCCGTCCAGATGCCAGTTGATATACCATCCACAATGGCCTGTGCATGGTAAACTCAATCTGAAGGCCAAATGCCTCTTCTCAGGTTCAGATTAGCAGATTTCAGTGGATTCGATGAGGTTGTAGCTCTTGAGGAGTAGCACATGCCATACAGTTATGTCAGACAAATGGAAACATGTACAAAATCAGACATCTATAAAATCAGACACCGTGAACTGGAGCTCACCGGGCGGCCCAGTCTCCTTGGCGTTACTACGCCTGCACGAAGTGGGCCGCCGCCGCTCACCGTGAACAACGAAAAAACACCATTCATCAGAATCAGACATGTATAAAATTATCTCAGTAGGTAAACATGTTGATTGGCACAAAAATGCATATGAAACCATACTTGCTTGTATTGCTAGTTGTTCGTATTGCATAAAAATAGTTGCACAAAGGCATAAAAATTCTAGAAACAACCAGTGTAGCTCTACATCCTCGTCAGCCTTCTGGAGAAGATGCAAGGAGGATGACACACATGCATAAAATGCTTTAGTGGCTTAAGTGGATTAAGCAATCACATAATAATTGCAAGAACCAGTGACTTTGCCATGGAACTTAAAGCCACAGAAATTTGAGTCTTTCTTGCATACACTCATATGCATGCAAGCACAGGCACATTTGCAACTAAACATAGAACTGACCCTAGCATCTTTGATATCATGGTTTCACCATGCATACAACCTCATGCTTGCAAGCAAAAAAAAATACTATCATTTTTTCTTTGGAATTTGAAATTTGAATCCAACTCCACATAAATGTAAACATCAAGAAACTTGTGTGTATCTATATATCCTCGAACAATAAACAAGTTTTTGGCACAGATGAAAAGAATCATGTAGTCATCTTGCAAGTTATGTGTGCCAACAATGCGCAAAAAACCATACAACGGCAAGAAAGGTATAGAATCATGTTTTAGCATGCGCATACTCCTATTCATGAAAACTAATGTCAACTACATTAATGCAAATTAATGTGAGCAACACTAATGCAAAAATCACGGCAAGCGTAAAAATAGTAGCACAAGCGTATAATTTTCTAGAGCTAGTGGCCATCCCTGCAAATAATCTAATTCACAATTTGGATTCCGATCACATAGACACATCCAATCCCATATACCATCACCCCCCCCATCCATCCACCATAACCCCCCCCAACCTCCCCAATCCCCACCCCCCCCTCCCCCATAATCCACATCACATCCCCATCCCCCCCCCAT
>CM039600.1:6820882-7003432 GCA_022457205.1 Saccharum spontaneum
GGACGCGAAGAAACGGAGGCAAAAGGAAGTCACTAGGGTGACCGGACGCTGGATCGGATGCGGCTAGCGCGTCCGGTCAGCTCATCCTGCGTGCAGAGGCAGTGCTCGCACTGGCGCGTCCGGTCGGTCACGGGACCGGCGCGTCCGGACAAGCCCCAGTGAAGTTGCGAAGGATGCGAGGTCGATCAGACACGATGGCGCGTCCGGTCGATCACGGCACCGACACGTCCGGTCAAGCCCCAGTGAAGTTGCGAAGGATGCGAGGTCGATCAGACGCGATGGCGCGTTCGGTCGTGTGTGGGTGCTTACTAGAATCGACCGGACGCTGGCACTGTAGCGTTCGGTCAGTTTCAGCGGCGCGTCCGGTCGCGTGGTTCGCAACGCGAATTAGTGGCGACCGGATGCTAGGGCGCGTCCGATCAGTTTTGATCGACGCGTCCGGTCACTCTAGCGTGTGAACGAGTACTTTTAAGTGACCGTTACGATCGAACGAACGAGATTCAAAGCGAGACACGTGGCGTTCATCGAGAAAGTTGCGCAGGCGTGACCGGACACTATGTCCGCGTCCGGTCACAACGACCAACATGTCTGGTTAGTGCGCAGACAGCTGCAACTTGTTCCTAACGGCTATTTCATGTTAGGCTGCTTATAAATACTTGTTGGCCAACTTTGGGGGAGTGGCTCTTGGACATTTTGACTCTCTAACATCCTCTTGAGCTGAGCACATCCCCTCCCACTCATCTCCCTTGCTTGATTGCCTAATCAAAGTGAGATTTAGTGATCTCAAGTGCATTTGCTTGTGAGTTTACATCTAGTTGGCACTTGGATGTTCTTTTGCTGCGGGATTCTTATTTCTCTTGGTGGTTGCCGCCACCTAGACGTCTTGGAGAAACGGAGGAGGTCCGACACGTGTTGGTGATTGTTCGTGGCTGGCTCCGATGAGCTTGTTGTGAGGGGTTGTTGTGGTTCCCTGACGGAGCGTCGAATTCCAACTTTAGTGGATTACTCGTGTCAGAACTTCTCACCATTTGGTAGGTTCTTGTGGCGCCTTTTGAGAGGCTCGGTGTGATACCGATTAGCCACCGAACCACGTGGTGTAGAGGGACACAACGGGGACTAGCATGCCGGCAAGCATGTAAACCTCGGGATAAATCTTGTGTCTTAATTGTGTTCGATCAATTGGATTTCATCTGGTGATTGGTTACTTTATTGACTATCTTGGTATTTACTTTGGTTGGCTCAATCATCGCCACTCGGTATAACATTCCAAATCCCCTCTTGCACTTACTTTGATATCTTCTTGTTTAGTTTGTTATTGTTCCTTTTTGTTGCTAGCTTGTGTAGTTCTAGTTGTAGTAGATTTGTAGCTTTGCTAGCTTGCGGTTTGTCTTGTGGCAGTTGTGAATCAAACTAGAATTATCAATTGGATAGGTGGCTTGCATTGCATCACCCCATTAGGCTAGGCAAAACTCGTATCTCGCCATTTGTATTACTAATTAAATTTCTTGAGTGATCTTCGTAGAAAGTTTTATTAGGCTATTTATCCCCCTCTAACCATCAATACCTTTCATCCCTGTGTCCGGTCATCGCGGTAGAGATGGGGCAGCTCGGTCTCCACGACTGGACGTTGCACAATAAAAGTGACCGGAAGCGCAGGGCATGTGTCCGGTTAGTGGCTAACGTATGCTGACGCAAGCATTAGAGCAAGGCAGAGGTGACCGGACTGACGCGTCCGGTCATTCGTGACCTGACACGTCCAGTCGAGTTTTATCAGCTCTGGATGCTTACTAGAGTCGATCTGACGCTGCACAGTGGCGGTGAGCTGCGCGTCCAGTGGCAGGGTGAAAGCTTAGGCACACGCGGGCTGAAGTGAGCATGCGCCGCAAACCCCCACCATGGCGGCCGGCGATGTCGTCCGCGTGGCCGACCTCCCGGGGCGCGGTCGCGGTCTCGTGGCTGTCCGCAACCTCCGCTAGGGTGAGGTGCTCCTCGCTTCCTACTGCTCGGCCTGCTTCCGCTCCCTCCCTGCCGCCGCCACGATTCCTTGCGCTTGCTGCCGAGCCACGGCCTTCTGCTCCCCGGCCTGCGCCGCTGCTTCGTACTCCTACTCGTGCCTCATCTGCGCCGCCGCCGTGCGCGGCGCAGCCCCCCAAGAGCCGCTCCTCTTCCCCCTCTCCGCCTACTCGCTCCCGAAGCCCACCCTCGGCTCCATCCTCTCCCTATCCTCGGCGCCGCCCCGGCCCCCGGGCCTGCTTCACGCTGCGGTGTCGGCCCTAGCGCCGGCGAACATGCCGGCCGCCTTGGCGCCCCACGCTGCCATGAGGATGGTCGCTGGAGCCAAGAGGAGAAGATTGGAGGATGGGGAAGATGGAGAGCGGCTCCAGGCCTAGGCCCAGGACCGAATCAGCACCCTCCCGGACGGCGTCCTGGGCGACATCATCTCCCTCCTCCCCACCACCGACGGTGCCCATACGCAGGTGCTCTCCTCCCGCTGGCGGCCCCTATGGCGCTCCTCTCCTCTCAACCTCGAGCTCGGCACTGTGGACGTCCCCGGTCAGCCTGCGGCCGATGAGCGCCTCACCCGCGGTGAGATCTCCCGCATCCTTTCCTCGCACAAGGGCTCCGGCCGCCGCCTCTCCGTGCACATGCAGTCCTTTTTAGATCGGCTTAACAGCTTCTCTGCGAGCGTGCGACTAGAAGACTGGCTCCAGTCCCCCGCCCTAGAGAAGCTCTAGGAGCTTGGGTTCCACTACGGATCTTCAAAGAAGGAGATTCCGCTGCCACCATCAGTGAGCCGCCTCTCTTCCACTCTTCGCGTTGCCACCTTTGGCGGCTGCGGTGGCTTCCCTGACGCAAGCGGCCAGCCACTCCACCTGCCGGTTCTCCAGCAGCTCAGCCTCTTGGATGTCACAATCTGTGACACTTCTCTAAACTCCCTACTAGCTAGCTGCCCTGCCCTGCAGAGCTTGCTGCTATCTCACATCATTGGCTGCTCTCGAGCCCAATTTGTGTCTCCTACGCTTAGAAGCCTTTGTGTGAGAGTGCCAAGTGTCTTGCATATCATCCTCGAGGATGCCCCTTCTCTTGAAAGACTGCTGCTTTTTCCACATCAATGTTTTGTTCAGAATTCCACGGAAACAGTCATCAAGGTGATCTCAGCACCAAAGTTGCATTTTTGGGGGCTATTCTCTAGCGACAGACCCCAGCTCCAGTTTGTTGAATCCACAGTTTTCCAGGTATATTTGTATCTTCTCACTTTCACTTTAGGAGGTATTCTTCTTACCTTTTGTGTGTTCTGTACTTATCTTAGGGATCAAGGCTTGTTAGCTCAATGACTGTGGTGCCTAGTGTGAAGATTTTAGCTTTGGTGAATATGCATCTTGATTTGGGTATGGTTATCAACATCATGAGATGCTTTCCTTGCTTGGAGAACTTGCATATCGAGGTGGCCAAACCTACTACTACTACTACCATCTCCATTAATTCTTTTGGTACTACCTACAATTACATTGCTACTTTTTCTAGTGCTAGATTCTCACCACTTTATGTCGATTGTGCTTTTTTCCAGACTACTACAAAGTCAGGAGAGAAAAATTTGTGGCGCAAAAAATACCGGAATCTTGTCATTCCACTAAAGAAAATTGTGTTGTTAAAGTACAGAGGCAACAAATCACATGTTAACTTCGCCACATTCTTTGTACTCAATGCAAGCTTGCTAGAGTCAATGGTTTTTGAGGTAGAAGATGGTAAAGGTCTTGGCAGTGAATGGATTGAAAAGCAATGTAAACATCTCTAGATCGAAAAAAAAGCTTCTGGGATAGGGCGGCGGTTTGATTTCGTGAAGCATGCAGGGCATATGCCCCTTCACCAGCTGGGTTATGTGCTAGCACATGATTTGTCAACATGTGACCCCTTTTGCAAGTTTTGACCAGTAGTCTCTATACTCTGCATATACTCTGCATCTCTGTTCCTAGAATATTGTAATTTCTCACACTGAAGTACTATGTAAAAATTAAATTTATGATATGTATGCATGTGGATTATGGATTTGATGTAATGTTTGACTCGAACCCCAGCTATGGACCATTTGTATTGCTTATTGGCGCATAGCTAAATGCATCTCATTAGAGTATGTAAAATGTGGATGAATTGTATTGCAAGTCTGCCAATAAATCTCATTTAGTTTTCCTAAACTTTTTCCTAAACTTTAACCACAGTATGGATGAATTACAATCCTTATAATGTATATAGCATAAGCTAATTTGAATATAATGTGCAAGAATTATAGAGCCTGTTCACCTGGCTTATAATCCGTCTTTTTCAGCTTGTTTTTTCAGCCGGCACAACAAATCAGCCAACAGTGTTTTTCAGTCGGCTTATCAGCCGAACGGGGCCATAGTGTCCATGAAAGAGGGGTGCGGTCGCCTGTGCATGCCGCCCACGCCGGTGGATGCCACTGTGGGCGGCCCTGCTATCACGTCGGCCGTCGCTGCGGGCGGGAGGTCGCGGCCGTGCATGGCGCGGCCTCGTGGTCGTGCGCGCTCCCCCGGTGCCCACCGCCCTTCTTCGTGGGCCGCACACCTTGTCTAGCTGCTGTTTGGGCCCACTCATGCGCCGTGCGCCGACGGAGCTGGACCCAGGGGCTGGAGACTTTGGCTCTGGGCCTGCCACCCCTGAGTGCTCCGCTCGTTTCGCCCGACCCAGCGGAGGAGCGGAGAGGAAATCTCGTTTCGCCCGACCCAGTCCGGGACGATTCCTTGGATGCCTCTGGAGGGGAGAGGATTCTGACCGTACTTGTCACTCAACGCCAACCAAATATTAAACTGGAAAAAATTCTTATTTGTATCTCCAAAATTTTCCAGGGATTATTTCGCTGCCTGAAATGGATTATTTCGCTCCCTCTGCTGGATGGCTGGTGTTAGACATTTACTTAAAATCGACGTGTGGAATACGTTTTCATTATGACTTGGTCTTTACTTATGCTGGCGTGAGAGATTGGTTTCTTATGGCTAAAAAAGTATCAATATTTATCATACTAAATAAATATCATTAAATTAATTACTAAGCTTTGCTGGTCGCTGAAAACTCGGTGACTCGGGAGGAGCCAGCTGTCGCTGCTGAAGACTAGACTCGGGCGGAGCGGATTGGGGGCGTCCCGCGGAAAACCGGCACAGTCGGGCGAGGCGAGAGCAGCTCCGACTCTCTATCGGTCGGGCGAGGCGTTGGAATCTCGAAGAACTGGACCGGCCGTCTCCGGATCACCCGCGCCGGAATTGCTCCTCTCACGCCACGGCAGGTCGGTGTTGTTTGTGTCCGTTTGATCCGTTTGTTTTTTGTTTCCTTTTGTTTTTTGCCGTCCAGTTGGTTCTCTCTCTTGTGTGGTTAGGTGATGAAGCTGAGAGCACGCAGGCTCACTCTTGCTCCAGGGACTCTTGCAGCAGCCAGTGAATGACCATCCCGCGGGGCCGCCATTGCAAGCGCGACCGGTCGATGGACTGCAACCAAATTTTGGTTAAAGAATTTATGGGTTACGAAATGTGTTTTCATAATAAATTAATTTGGAGCCACACATGTGAATAGTTTTCAATGGAAGTAGTTGCATTCTTTCTTGACAACCGTGATATATATCTTAGTCTACACTTAGATTCATGGAACTTTCGATTGAATGATACTTTATGCGGATGAATAGAGACACATAGGATGTTGAACGGGTACCTTACTGGTGCGGCTTCTTCATATAGCGCATTGTTCATCATTGTCAAAGAACATAAAGTATTCAACACAAATTTAAAGAGGAATGATAAGGGGCTGCCGGAATCTCCTCCAAACACGGTCTCAATCTTATCAAGAAAGAGAAGAGCATGTCGTCGTCTAATGCAAGCATGGATGGGGCTGTGGTCAGATGTGAAAACGACGCATCTTGTATCTTCAGCGCAGGTGTTGTTGTTTCAGAGCTCCTTTTCAATTCCAAGAATTTTATTCCATCGATATCTCTCGTGATTGTAGACGATTTAATTTTGATCATCTCATATAGAATTACTACAATCTAACGATACCCTATAGTTGGATACTACATTAATTGATGTAGCAGTACTAATAACTTGGATTTTTCTTTTCCAAGTCTCAACTGTAACCTTTTTTAGGGCATATTCAAGTTTCAACTCTAACTTAAATAGCAAAGCTCCTGATTGACCAGTTTTAGGTCCAAATATATGGTACACACGATTTATCCAATCCCTTCAAGAAGTACTCTTTTTTTAAAAAAAAAAATCCATTTCCTTACCAGACAAAAGTACCGATATGCACATCATCTATGCACAGGTAAACGTCAACGTAGTATGACCTCGGTTTACCTTCGTATCATCATCCATTTCCTTTGCTCATTGAAGGGATCATCCATTTCAATTATGGTAACTTGGATGATTGAATGAGATGGCAGTAACTCACTGATATCATTATGGTAAATTCAACTATGGTAACTGCATAGTGCATTTGTGGTAAATTATTGGCATCTATTTATCGTAATTGCCCTTGACACATGCAAGGATCGACATGCAGGCGCTCGCTGGAATCCTGAATAAATGTGCTGATCACTAGCACTCGCCATAATTACCGCTAATTAATGCGGCTCCTATGCGCATGCCTTGGTGGGCTTGCCAGGGACCGACCGGAATAACATATTCTCTAGCCAGCTATATATATATATATATATATATATATATATATATATATATACATGCTATTCTACACCCTAGGTGTAGAATAGTATTCTACATCAAGCTGTTATACTGAGGCCTTGTTTAGATCCCAAATCCCACCCCAAATTCCACTATGCAAAAAGAAGATTCCCCATCACATCAAAATGTCAGCACATATATGGAGTACTAAATGTAGATGAAATTAAAAACTAATTGCACAGTTTTGTTGTACTTTGCGAGACGAATATTTTAAGCCTAATTAATCAATATTTGGACAATTATTACCAAATAAAAACAAATTTGCTACAATGTGACGGGACATTTACTATGCAAATTTTGCATCCCAAATTTGGGATCTAAACAAGGCCTGAACAAAATTTAGTAATGTTCAGTACTCGTGTTTTAGTATTGTTCAGTATTTTTGAGGTGCTGGGTGTAGTACTGACTGATACTGAACGTGGTTCAGTAGTACTCGGTATTTTTTCAGTTCAATTTTGACTTGTGGTGTAGAATAATATTCTACACTAGGGTGTAGAATAGCGCTACCGTGTATATATATATATATATATATATATATATATATATATATATATATATATATATATATATATATATATATATATATATATATAGGGAGAGTATACTCTATAGCTAGCTACAGAATAAGTTATTCTATAGCCACCTCCATTTACGATAATTTTATATACTAATTTACGACAATGTCAATACATATTTACGATAGTTGAGTTACTATAACACGTAGGGATATTTACCATAACGTTGTAGTAAACCACTTAATAAGGAGTTACTATAATCTCGTAAATTAACATAGTAATTATCGTAACTCAAAGTAGCTACAGAATAAGTTATTCTGTAGCTAGCTATAGGGTAGCAGTTCTATATATATATATATATATATATATATATATATATATATATATATACTACAAATAGGTATCGGAAGCCCCAACCAGCCATCCCACCCAGCCCTCAACGAAGCTGACGCACGCGTAGATGGGGGACCCAATCGATGGGACGCATAAAATCCTAGGTCAGGCTACGCAACGCAAAAAGGTTTTTATCGCGACAATGTATAAAATCTAGTGGTTGCATGAAATAAAATCAATTCGTTACTGCATAAAAACATTTCTAGCTGACACATGCATGCAGTGTATCCATTCTAATATCTTCCATTTTTTCACGATAATTCCTCAACGAAGCTTCCGATTCTAAAACGGTTTTCACCATTGAACTCCTAACATTTTTGTGCACGATTCAAGATCCACTATGAATATTTTTTGAAAAAAATAAAATTCATAAATTTGAAATTTGAATCATGGCACGTGATGGCCGATTGGATGCATAGCATCAATAGTCAAGATGTGTAGAAAAGTTTTTGACACTGACGTTGCATAGAAATTAGTGGCTCCATGAACAAGAAATAATTTCGTTACCGCGTAAAAAGCTCTCCGCGATATGAACATTCCACCTGACACAACCGTGATTACCTTCACCAACATCATGACACGTGATGGCCGATTAGATACATAGAATCACTGGTCATGATGCGCAGAAAGGTTTTTGGCACCGACATTACATATAAATTAGTGGTTGGATGAATAAAAATTAATTTTGTTACCACGTAAAAATATCTCCGCGAGATGGACATTCCACCTGACACAACAATGATTGCCGCCACCAACATCATGTGTTTTCACTATGGGGGTTGTGTAATTAACATGGGAACGAACAATGCATAGAACATAGAGGTTGTAATCGTAAAACATGTAGACGATCTCGTCTTCTCCAAAATTTGAAATTTGAATCAAGACATGTGATAACCGATTGGATGCATTAAATCAATGGTCACAGGAAAGTTTTTAGCACTGACGTTGTATAGAAATTAGTGGTTGGATGAACAGAAATTAATTTTGTTACCGCCTAAAAACTTCTCCTCGAGATGAACATTCCATCTGACACAACCGTGATTATCTCTGCTAACATCATGCGTCCCACTATGGGGGATGTATAATTAACATGAAAATAATGCATAAAACCCTCACAAATAGGTATTAGGCTTTCAAAAACTGTAGGGGATGTTTATTTAATAGAGGAACAATGTATAGAAACCTAGGAGGTGTTTATTTAATAGAGTAACAATGTATAGAAACCCACAACACCAAGCTTCCCTCTAGGGGGATATATAATTAATAGAGATACAGTGCATAGAAGTATACAAAACACTATCCACAAAGTGTGGACTATCCATAATGGTCCCAACTCACCCAACATGCATAGAAACCCCGTCAAGGATGTCTAGCATGGTCTCCTTCTCCCTTGGTGTCAGTGTAACCCCTCGGACCAGGTCCAGAGCCATAATGTGAACATTTGTCCTTTGCCTGTGCTTTTGGTAAGCCGTCCAGATGCCAGTTGATATACCATCCACAATGGCCTGTGCATGGTAAACTCAATCTGAAGGCCAAATGCCTCTTCTCAGGTTCAGATTAGCAGATTTCAGTGGATTCGATGAGGTTGTAGCTCTTGAGGAGTAGCACATGCCATACAGTTATGTCAGACAAATGGAAACATGTACAAAATCAGACATCTATAAAATCAGACACCGTGAACTGGAGCTCACCGGGCGGCCCAGTCTCCTTGGCGTTACTACGCCTGCACGAAGTGGGCCGCCGCCGCTCACCGTGAACAACGAAAAAACACCATTCATCAGAATCAGACATGTATAAAATTATCTCAGTAGTAAACATGTTGATTGGCACAAAAATGCATATGAAACCATACTTGCTTGTATTGCTAGTTGTTCGTATTGCATAAAAATAGTTGCACAAAGGCATAAAAATTCTAGAAACAACCAGTGTAGCTCTACATCCTCGTCAGCCTTCTGGAGAAGATGCAAGGAGGATGACACACATGCATAAAATGCTTTAGTGGCTTAAGTGGATTAAGCAATCACATAATAATTGCAAGAACCAGTGACTTTGCCATGGAACTTAAAGCCACAGAAATTTGAGTCTTTCTTGCATACACTCATATGCATGCAAGCACAGGCACATTTGCAACTAAACATAGAACTGACCCTAGCATCTTTGATATCATGGTTTCACCATGCATACAACCTCATGCTTGCAAGCAAAAAAAAATACTATCATTTTTTCTTTGGAATTTGAAATTTGAATCCAACTCCACATAAATGTAAACATCAAGAAACTTGTGTGTATCTATATATCCTCGAACAATAAACAAGTTTTTGGCACAGATGAAAAGAATCATGTAGTCATCTTGCAAGTTATGTGTGCCAACAATGCGCAAAAAACCATACAACGGCAAGAAAGGTATAGAATCATGTTTTAGCATGCGCATACTCCTATTCATGAAAACTAATGTCAACTACATTAATGCAAATTAATGTGAGCAACACTAATGCAAAAATCACGGCAAGCGTAAAAATAGTAGCACAAGCGTATAATTTTCTAGAGCTAGTGGCCATCCCTGCAAATAATCTAATTCACAATTTGGATTCCGATCACATAGACACATGGGTGTAAGGAAGCAAGAAAAAATTAACACACAAGGTCTTGCATGCTGCCAGGCGTTTAATTTAACAGGTTATGTGTGGTGGCCATATGATAATCGTGCATTGGAAAAATAACGTGAGAGATCACCTTCGTCGGCAGATTTATATGTGCACGTGACCTTGATCCATCACCTCAAACAGTTCATTGGACGCCGCGTGCTGCCCAGGATATGCCGTCAGAGCTTGTAGCCTGGCGCCCAGTGGTCGGCCGCTGCATCCGGGTGCCCTTTCTGCTCATGGCGCGGCCGCCGGTGGCTCTGCACCTACCAATATCACAGTTCAGTTGTGCATACAACTCTATTCTTACCAGCATACAAACCAATGATTTTTGCCAAAAAAATTGAAGTTTGAATCCTCGCATATAATTCACAACATGTGCAAATGCACATAAGCATAAATATCGATGACTCCTTCTTGGGAATTTGAAATTTGAATTTAACTTGTGTGGAAACCCATGCAACTAAGCATAGAAATCGCCCAACATCTTCGAAATCACAATTTCACCATGCATAGAAACCTATGCTACAGCAGATTCAGAAGAACTACACCCACAACAGTCACTTTGTACAGACTACAAAGTAGATAATTAATAAACTAAGGTGGCAATTCATGAGAAATCAAAACAAACAAAGCATATTTAGATTGTATCAACATACCTGCTGAAGGACAGAATCCAAAGCTACAATACCCATCGCAGCAGTTCTCAACCATTTGTCATCTGAACATGGTCATACAATTTTGTTTTTTCTGAACACAGAAAGAAATGGGACAAACATGGCAGTCCAAGCTACGGGAGCCAAATGACAGGTCTCAGCCTAACATGAACCAGTGAACCAAAATCACGGCACAATTGAAGACACGGCTACTAAAAAAAGAATGCCTTTTATGTTCAGAACGATAACAAGATCCAGTATTTTTGCAGCAGTGCTGGTCCGCCAAGAAGTTCTACCCTAGGAAGGATACAGGTTGCAAAGCATCACCGGCATACTACAGGAACAGAAAAAGACAGCGGCGGCGCAGCGTACCTCGGCGAGTGAGCTCGGAGGAGGCGAAGCCGGTGGAGGTGATGAGCAGCGAGACGAACTGGCCCACCGCGAGCCCCACGAACACCTCCCGCCGCAACCACCTCGGCGGCGGCACCATTGCTTTGCTTCTCCCTCTGTCCCTCTCTCTGTTGTCCGTTCGAAGTGTTCGACGAACGCGAACAAACCAGGACGGCGGATATGACAGCGGCGCCAAGAGGAGCAGACGACAACGCCGATAGGGAAGTGGAGTGCCACCGACCGGATCTGAGCATGCGGACAGAGATGCAATCGTGCTCAGGAGAAGTAGCGGGGACCCACCGTTGTCGATCCCCTAGGGCCGGGACCGGGACCCTGCGGCCCTTTGCCGTGCAGCATCGAGCTCCGCCAGAGGATGCACATCCCCGAGCGGACCCTATTGGCCCATGCGCGGTCGGGCCTGCGTGCTACGGACCACCGCCGGCCTGCAAGGTCTGCCCCGGCCCTCCCCTTGGAGCGCACGGAGCCGCAACCGCGACTCGATTAGCTCCCGCGCGATGCAGTAGACCGCGTCGCCCCTCCGACACTGCTCCGGCGAGGGCCCGACGCTCTAGCCCAGCTCCGTTCCTGCTCCAGCGAGCGAGCTCCTGCCCAGCTCCGGTCGAATCCACGCCGGCCTCGCCCGCCGTCGGCTGTGCGCTCGCCCTGCCCTCGTCAGCGGCTCACTCCGGTGGCGCCCCGCCCTCGTCTGTCGACCACTCCGCCAGGACCCGCGCGAGATCCACAGGCTGTGCAACCTCCACCAGGAGACACGAGCTCCTCCAAGCTCCAACCGCGAGCGGCCGGCTGCCCCGGGCTCGTGTCGACGGCTGCCGCCACGCCTGCTCGCCTCCACATGCGGCCACGCCCCGCCGCCCCGAGCTCGCCTCCACGCCAGGCCGACTGAGAGGAGAAAAAAACGAGATTCAAATAAATTTGAAACAGGTGTCCGTGGTTTTTGTTGAACTACGTGGCCAGGTTTGGGCTGGGGCCAGGACCACGCGCTGGGACAGGTTGGAGATCCGGGATGCTGGCTAGGTGGAACCATGTACCTGCACTTTGAGCGGGCTTCCTCTAATTATTGAAAGCCCTAAGCTCTAAATAACATACCTATATATCTATATCTATATCTATATCTATATCTATATATATATATATATATATATATGCTATTCTACGTCCTAGGTGTAGAATATTATTCTACACCATGGACCTAACCAGCTAGCTAATCAGACCTGCACCGCACCAAACCGGCCGCGCCCCTCGCATGCACGCCTCTTCCGCATCGTGCACACTTCCGTCCCGTGCGCCCGACCCCTCCCCATGCACTCTACAATCCGCACCCCGTGGGGCCGCTCCATGTACCATGCGGGAGATGAAAAGGAATCCGCATGCACCTGTAAGCTCGCACATCTGCACTCCAATAAGGTCACAGTAGCGTGACATGCATCCACCTCCGGCTATGCTAGAGAGTAAAAAAAATCAACAAATTAAATATGTTCGTGCTACTGGGTGAATGTGACCGTAGTCCATTGATTTTTATTTGCATGCATGCATATTAAAAGCAAATTAATCCATGCGTTACTATTTTTTATTTTACTTGCATGCATCTATATTTTTAGAAGAAATTACATGCTAATAGCTTGGTACAGCTGCCAAGAGTAGGATAAATTCGTCAAGTATTTTGTCAGTATCTTTGAAGTATGGCAGTATGTTCAAGTACTTTGTTAGTGTTTTTATCAGTTTCTTGGTACAGCCGGTGCTCGGCACTATAACTTCAGTAGTTGTCAGTATCGTCTAGTAAGTTGTTAGTATCGTCTAGTAGTTGTCAGTATCTTCTAGTATTGTGTCAGTATCATCAAGAATTTTGTCAGTATCATCAAGAATTTTTATCATTTTCTTGGTACAGCCGGTGCCCGGCACTATAACTCCAGTAGTTGTCCGTATCGTCTAGTGGTTGTCAGTATCTTCTAGTATTTTGTTAGTATCATCAAGAATTTTTGTCATTAGCTTGGTATAGCTGGTATTATAACTTCAGTAGTTGTTAGTACCTTTAAGTAGTTGTTAGTATCTTCAAGCATTGTGTCAGTATCTTTAAGTATTTTATCAGTATCTTCAAGTATCTTGGTACAACCGGTACTATAGTAGTTGTTGGTACCTTTAAGTAGTTGTCAGTATTTTCAAGTATTCTATCAGTATTTTAAGTATTTTGTCAGTAGCTTCAAGTATTTTGTTTGTAGCTTCAAGTATCAGTAGTTAATACCTTTAAGTAATTGTCAGTATTAAGTATATTTTTGTCAGTATCTTCAAGTATTTTGTCAGTAGCTTTAAGTATTTTTGTCAGGAGCTAGTACCTTTAAGTAGTTGTTAGTATTAAGTATTTTTTGTCAGTACCTTTGAAGTATTTTGTCAGTACTGTAACTCTAGTAGTTGACTTTGTTGGCTTCAGTAGTCCTTAGTATGTCTTATAAGAGTATCTTTCATTATTGTTGTGCATATTCCCTGAACAATGTTTTTCATTCACATTCAGTATGCTAACTCAGTATTCCTGATAAAATTCAGGATCCTAATTTTATATTCCATTTTTTAACGAGTATTCCCATCATATACATTGTTGCATCATTCAGTATCATCAGTATTCATTTCCTACTCCTACTGCTTGATGTGAAGATCATCATTCAGTGGATTCAGTATCGTATTGCTTCAGCAGGAGGGTCCTGCCAAGAGAGCGGAAGGGGCGCCGCCTCCTCGTGTCCCATCGCTGGATGCACGGGAGGGGCCTTTTGCTACCACCGTCACTACCAGACGCGGCATGGGGAGGGCGCCACCGCCGGTGGTGTGTAGGAGAGCGCCAGCGTCGACGAGCATTTTCAACGGGGATGCGAGCTTTTACCACCTCAGGTCGCAGCAGATCCACTGCATACGCTCCCATTGCGGACGCACCAGGGGATGCCGGAGAGGACCCACCGCCGCCGCCATCGATGGGGATGGGGCGACCACCATGGCCGGAGGTGCTGAGGGAGTGACCTGCTTCTCGTGCTTGAGATCCGCTGCAGGAGAGGGCCCGCCGCTGTCCGAGTTTGGAGCCACAGCCGGCAGCCGAGGGACAGGAGCGGCTTGGGCTGCGCCGCCGCTGATGGCTGCCGTGCCCGCGGATCAGGGCGCGTGCCGCCTGGTGTCGCCGTTCGCAGAGGGATGGTGCGCCCCGCCGTTGTGCCGCGGGTCGGGGAAGAAAGGGCCGTCGTCCTTTTTTCTTTTTTTTTGACGAGGGGGGTGGGGGCGATGGAATGCCGGGACGGGTGCGACCGAGTCGGGTCGGGTGGTTGGGAGATCTGGTTTGGGGAGTCTGACGGCGTGGGGCTGGCTGTGTCTTGGTGTAGAATAGTTATTCTACACCTAGGGTGTAGAATAGCGCTGCCGTGTGTGTATATATATATATATATATATATATATATATATATATATATATATATATATATATATATATATATATATATATATATATATAAAGGTAGTACATGGGAATAAAGGGCAGCACTTTAATTACTGAATCTAGCAACACAGGAAAAAATAAAAAAAAACATTTTGCATAAAAGCTTAATATAGATAAGTAATCATTAATGCTTAAAGTTAACCTGTCATCTATTAAGCACTCACTTTGATTAAGCACGTAGTATAAATTGAGGCAACTTCTCCATCGTCATCAAAGGCCCCTCCCACCTTTCGTACAATTCTGTCGGTTCCACTCATGTAAGGGCAAGACTCTGCCACATGATAGCGACTGACTCTAACCCCGTTGTCAGCACATCCTTACTACCTTCAACATCCTTACTACCTTCAACAACGACCTACCATTGGATAGCCTGCTCAGCTTGGCGGTCACAATGACTTATCCGGGTCAGAACGACTAATTGTGCGTTCAACATGACTGAAGGGCAGACCCTTGTTTCACTATCGTCATCCGTCATCTCTCATTTCATTTTATTAAGACATGGTTCCTTTTCACGATAATATAGC
Source organism: Saccharum spontaneum (assembly GCA_022457205.1). Lineage (NCBI taxonomy): Eukaryota > Viridiplantae > Streptophyta > Magnoliopsida > Poales > Poaceae > Saccharum > Saccharum spontaneum. Next base: position 6,836,230 of record CM039600.1, read on the forward strand.
CACATCTCGCATGTGACAGGCTTCTCGAGGATATAATGCAGCAAGGTTTCCAACCAACTCCTACCACTTAATACAACAATACTTATAACATATACTCCCTCCATGTTGGTAAAAGAAGTCGTTTTAGACAACGTTTGAGTCAAACATTGGGAATATAAATCATGAATAACTTTTAAGTTGTTGAGTTTGGAAATGTGAAAACAATATGAATAGATTTGTCTTGAAATATACTTTCATAAAAGTATACATATATCACTTTTGAATAAATATTTTTATAGAAAAATGAAGTCAAAGTTATGCTTTGGAGACCGTGTCGTTATCTAAAACGACTTCTTTTACCAACATGGAGGGAGTATAGAATTAATTGCTTTAAAGGTAGGAGACTTATAATGCTTCATCCTCCATTCTAGCACTCGTTGGATCCTTCAATCCAACACCATCTTGGGGTTCAGCTCAACATCATGTCCTTCTTCCGTTCAAAACCCAATAAACAAAGTAATCATGCAAGCATACCAAAGTTCATATAAACACCTAGAGCTAATTAACTTAATCCTCATTAAGACATAACATATAAGAGGGCAAGCACATCAATCAAGAAACAAGTCTCATAAGATCACACCGTACCTCGGGACACCAACACACTAACTCAAACTATACTCACATTTGCAATCAGCATGAACAGTCCAGAAATAACATCATTCCAGAAGCTACACAATTCCAAATGACATGCAAGCGGATAATCTGGAAAGCTTATGAAATTGTATACAATTCATTTATAATCACCTAAGCCTAATTCTCAAGTTTAATAGGTCGAAAGGATGAAACTACAGAATCTGGTCTCCCCCAAACAAAGAGCAACCAACTCTAGGACCTGACTTTAAACATCTATAACTCCAAAAACTACTTGACCAAATACCACCAAATTTTAACACAAGCTAGATACATGAATTATATACAACTTTGTTATAGACAAGATTAACATGGGGTAACTTAAATTGCCCCTAGAACTGTCGAGAAACTAATAATTGTAAGAAATAATTATTAACATATGTTGCAAACATATAATTTGGACAAAACCAACTTTACCAACATGTCACACACATGACTAATGAACACCCAAAAACATAGTGTCCATTGCTAAATAAATTATTTTAATACATTTCTTAATTTATCTAGATAATTAAGTGGAATTATGAACACCTATTAAAATTGCACAATAAATTCTACCAAAATTACAGTGGCCTAAATATGCTCCCAATAGTCTACTATCCAAATTTCAAACCATTTGGACAAGTATACCAACCTCTATGAAAAAGACAAATAGCTATTGCAATAAATCATGTGAGAGCAAGTTAAACCTAGAACTCAATATTTTCTATGAACACATGGCCATATTATGAATCAACATGATAGATCAACATCATACTAAGGTAATGAAACAACATTTTCCATTTTATCATTTATATATTATTTATAAGCTATTTATGCATTTTCCAGTTTAAGATTTATGCATTTTGTTCAAGTTTGATATCTACTAGTTGGCTAGTTTCTCTCCCTAGTGTTTCTTTTCAAGCTTGATCGATTGCCTTGACATTGAGTTCCATTCTATAGGATCTATTTCGCTATCCCCAGCACCGAAACTGATGGAGCACGCTGATTGGGAGCTGGGAGCGCTTCTGTCATTCTACGCGACTCTGATCTGTGCTTCTGTTGCAGATCATCCCGATCTGTGCTTCTGTTGCAGATCATGGGTATGTCCAAATACCCTCCCATGAGTCTTTCTTTCAAGTGCTGAAAACTAAAATTCTTTAATTTCTTTTGGTGGCGATAAGCTTCTAATCTGCAACTTGTGCACTAGTAGTACTCCCATTTGCCTCTTGAGAATTGTGTGTATATATAAGTTGGTGGAACATCAGCTTGGACTTAGAGGTTTTCCATTTTCCTGATATAATAGTCAATCTTTCTCTAGTGCATGCCTACCTAGCCTTTTGGACTTAGATCTCAATATTTACTTCCTGGTACCTTTGAGTCACCATGCATGCCTACCTATCCTTTTGTACAGTAAGTGTGCAAACTCTTATAAAAAATACAGGAAGTGTGCAAGTGTAGACTCTTATAAAAAATACAGTAAGTGTGCAAGTAACCTACAGTAAGTGAACCTTTTGTTTTTTTCTCAGCTAACCTGCAGGGAATATAGCTAGCCATTCAGTCATCATGTGGCATTGCTCTCCTATACACTGTACCATGTTACAAAGGACTAAAAGGAGAAAGCTTGGCATGTCATTATGTGTGTTGATTGAGGCTCAAGTTGAGTTCTCATTTTTGATATAGGAGCTGGGCCAGATGAAGGACAAGGCCACCATTGATCTTCTGCAAGCCCGAGCTCGTAAGGCAAGGATCTTATTTCTTCCTCTTCACTGCAAGCCTGAGCTCTGCAATATTGCCTATTGTTCCAACGCGGATGGCTGTCTCTTGCTAGTTAAAAAATTAAGCTTGTTTTTTCATGAGATGGTTTGGAGATAAATTTAAGCTTTCCTCGTAACAGCTCTAGTTTCCTATATTTTTGAGCTTTCCTTATAACAGCCCCTGTTCTGAAGCCCATTTTTTATTTTGACCATGAGTTCTCAAGCCAAAGGCAGAGTTTGCCTCCATTCTGTCAAGAGGACTTTGGCAGCCTTAGTCAAGCAGAAATCTGTAACTTTGAGAAATTTTGGAAACACTTTGGCAGCCTTAGTCAAGCAGAAATCATAGCTATCACATAGTAATAGTACCACATTTAGAAATCATAATCTTCACAGAAAGACAAAAATCTCATACTTTTTTTTATAACAAACACTTTTATTTCAACAGGAACGAGGCTGAAAGCAGCCGTGCAGTGATATTGTTTACAGACTGCAGTACTGCAGTGCAACCGGTAGAGGGCAAACACACACTGGATACATTTGTAGGTTGAGAGTGTAAGTCTGTCAAAGCCTGTCTCGCTGAAGTATCTGCTGTTTGGTTTTGCAACCTTCTAATCTTGTAAATGCTTGTGCTTCTCTGCTGGGTATATATAGTTGATGAGTATAGGGCTTGATTCTCCTATCCTTGGTCTGATGCATTGAAGAAGTGCACCAGTTCGTGGTTGTCTGTCAAGAAATTAATGCGTTGTAGATGCAGCCCTCCTTGGATAGGAAGAGTTCAAGTCAGGCGCGTCCAGCTGGGTAAGTTGCCGTACCTGCAACAGTAGGAAAAGCTATACCTTGCAGTGGACAGTTGACATGCACATTCTGCTGATCCTGTTGTTCAGCTGCATGTAGAGCTGCATTCAGTGTGGCAATGTATCTAGCTACCGCCTGGTGTAGTTGGCATGGTGTCCAAGTTTTTCTCTGAAATATTTGATCATTCCTTGATCTAAAGCATGGCCTTTCAGCTGGTGCTTGACGTGGTTGTAAATTGTACTAAAAATTGTTTAGCAGGTTCTGAGGTTCTGAGACCGAGTACCACTATGAGTACGGTGACGTGACGACGACGACGGGGAGGAGTAGGGAGGAGTAGCTGGTCTCGTTCTACGCTCAAGATTGGTTCATGATGGAGGAGTTAGGGCGTCCGCTACCGTCTCTCTAATGCTGTTCCAAATGTTGAATTCCACCAAGTGGCGATGGCGATGTAATAATGAGAAAACCTTACTCTTGTACTCTTTTATTCGTGTATAACTATGTATTGACTGAGATTTGAGCAATATGACGGACCGTCTTGTCTTATTACACTATGTATCTATGGGTTAAGTCACACTTGCCTTTCGACCTTGCATTCTTTTATCCATGGCTTACCTCTATTATAAATTGCTAACACCATCTTATGGGATGAATTGTGGATGGAATCTACCGTTGAGCTACCTGTCCCAGACAGGCCGAAGCGACACTTAGAGGAGGGCTTGGAGGCATGGAGGACCAACAAGGGCACAAACCAAGTCAACTTCGAGTCCATTTCGGTTGAGGAGAAGTTAGCACTAAAACAGTTGGGCGATCTGGGACTCTAAAGAAAGATAATGAGAAGACCTTTCCATTGAGTGTTGTTGGAGGCCCAAATTCATCTCGTCCGAAAAAGGCCTTGTATGGAGTTGGAACCCATTAGGGGTGCGTCCAGGGGCTCTTGCATGACCCTAGAGACTTTAAATCGTAGCCTTTGCAAGAGTTAGGGTTTGGGTTTTTCTTAGATTATTGAGACCCCCAACTCTTGAGATTAATCATTCATCTGCAAAATTTGGTTGCAATCTTTCTTGTTCTTGCTTGTGCTATAGATCAATAGCCACCTCTACCATTGCCGGGTTGGAACCGGATCCAATTGTGTCTTGTGTCATGACTCGAGCCTTTTGAAAGATCACTCTTCCTCTCCTAGCATGTCCTCATACCGACGGTTTTGCGCCTCCACCTGTCCTGCGCGAGGATGTACTGGGTGGAGGCCGTGAGGCTATGGTCCCTCTAATTGTGGCTAGCACGGTCGTCGAGAACCTAAGCAGTGTCCAAGGCTTGGGGTAGCAGTTGATAGGAGCTCCCACGCAGGTACTGCGCGTCACGCATCACGCGGATAAGAGCCGAACGTGACACCGACTGCAGACATACGGCCACAGACGTCTCCACTTGCAACTCCAGGAAGGCGTCGACAGCTGGCAGGGTCATGTTCTGGACGGTTCCTGCAAAAGACGCGGGTTTAAGATTCTAGCTTTATGGAAGGTGTAATAAAAAATAGCAGAAATAGCACCGTGTTAGCGAGCGACAGGACCCATGTCGGCAGCTCGGGGGGCCGATAGGCCTAGGTGACATGGACATGTTGTGCCAGCCCTAAGGGGTGGCAGAGTGTGCGCGCGAATTGGGCCCAAGTCCAAGTATATAATACCCCATATCTTTTAGTTATAGTCTGTTAGAATTTAGGATTAATGAAAAGGTGTAGGAGTCATGGGCCTTTTTCTTTCCCGGAGCCAAGGAGCCAAGCCGCACACTCGCACATAGCGATCGCGAGTTGCCACTTCCGAACTTCTGGCGAGATGGCGGGAGAGACGCAGCGTCGCTCACCAGTTCACCACGTGATCACCGACGCCCGGCCCTAGGTTTTTTTCCTTGTTCAATTATGAGACATCTGGTTTGTTTAATTTTTCCTTGTTCAATTTTCTTGACGACGAATATATTGCTTTTTTAGTCTACATGGTTCTTTTTTAGTCTACATGGTTTCTATAATAATCAAGCATGATAAATTAAAGATATATTATTAAATTTGCTTTATGTTTACAAGTAAAATTAGCCTATATATTATAAGATTTTATGGTATAGAGGAGCCATCGGACCGTGGTTGTGGCGCTGATGGAATTCCTGGGGCGGCCAACAGTCCAGTCGTATCGGCCGGCCATGGTGTACATTGTACTGGTGCATCACTTCATTGCATTGGCGCCACTAGTACTTCAGTCCCTAGAGACGTTGCTTCCTAATCTCAGTTTCAGTACAAGTAGATTTTTCTTTTTTATCTGGATTCTCCTCTCCATCGTGAGTGTGTTTAGCTCTAAAAAGAAATAGAGAGCCACTGCCTAAGAATGAAACCAAGTTTGCAAGCAGATTTAGCAAAGAAGTTCAAAGGTCCTTACATTACAACTAGTACTTATTACAGCCACAAATTTTTCAGTCTGAACTCTGAAACGTCAGGTACCCCTCCTACTCCTAGCAGGAACACAAGTGCAAACAAAAGCTCCCTAACCATGCTTGCTAGAGCTTTTCGTTATTTAAGCTTTTCCAAAATGGTGTTAACTTGCTACTGAACCTACTGTTTTTTATCCACTTTTTCCAAAATGGTGTTAACTTGCTCATGACGAGTCTAACTCCATTGCTTCTTCGTCTTGCTGATGACAAGTCTAACTCCATTGCTTCTTCGTCTTCTATGAACTCTGCTGGGTCTTCTTTCTCAAACCCACCTTCTTCTGGGTGCTCGGAATCTAAAGCCAGCTCAGAACAATCAAGAGCAGAACAAGATCGTGTGGTCGTCTTGTATTCACCTCCATGATAGCTACTCCTATGAGGCATTAGTTATTCCTAGAGTGACCTGCCTTTCATTATCGGTTAATCCAGGAAGAACTAATGGCTTATAGGAGTAGCTATCATGGAGGTGAATACAAGACGTCCACACAATCTTGTTCTGCTCTTGATTGTTCTGAGCTGGCTTTAGATTCGGAGCGCCCAGAAGAAGGTGGGTTTGAGAAAGGAGACCTAGAAGAGTTCATAGAAAACGAAGAAGCAATGAAGTTAGACTTGTCATCAACAAGACAAGACCAAGAAGCAATGGAGTTAGACTCGTCATCAGCAAGTTAACATCATTTTAGAAAAAGTGGACAAAAAGCAGTAGGTTTCTCAAACCCACCTTCTTTTGGGTGGTCGGAATCTAAAGCCACCTCAGAACAATCAAGAGTAGAAGAAGATTGTGTGATCGCTTGTATTCAGCTCCATGATAGCTACTCCTATGAGGCATTAGTTCTTCCTGGATTGACGTGCAATGCACAGAAACAACGGAAAACATCAAAAACACCCCATGAAATGGAACACACAAGAAGTAAATAATATGTTAGCAGGAGATAGCATAAAATAGATAAAGACAGATGTTCAATCCTGACGGGGAATCTTTTTTTGCATAGTGCATTTTTCAAGTGATCTAAACACAGCCTCAGACGCAGAGATAAGAGACAACGAGAACAAAGCCAATGTGACGTGTACGAGAGTACAATCATATATTACCTTGTTCTTTTGAGCATAGTAGTGTTTTTTTCTCACAATAAACCAGTACTTTTAGCCACAACAAACCAGCGAAGCCAAACGCCTGATATATGGGTGGGTAACAACATGGTCGATGCTTTGTTTTGTGATAACTACTTTTTTTCGTTGGTTTATTGTATCTAAAAATATTGTTCGCTGGTTTATTGTGAGAGAAAAATACCGCTGGATAGTTGTGTGAAATTGTGATTAATAATAACTACTACAAACCGTGCACTATAAATTTTTGGAAGTTTAATTGCGCACAGTATGGGTTTGACCTATGTTTTGTACGGACCCACGAGGGAATTTGAGTACCTGAAATTGAGACTTTTTTCAGCCTAATTTCTGTTCAGTCTTGGAACAAAATTTTAATTTTAAAAAAACAACGAATTTTGCAGGAGAAAAAAAAACAGCTAATATGTTCAGCGATGTCAAGGAAGCACAAATTCAAAATTTAAAAACAGCACTCCGATGCAAATTTAAAATTGAAGGCCTCGAATCTTCGATTGTCGACCATCTCAGCCGTCTATCCCCGTTCAGACGGCCGAAACGCGCATCAAAATCAAACGGACAAAAATATCCCCAATCCCCTAAACCCCGTCCCATTCCCCCACCAACACCAGCTCTCCGTCCGTCATCCACCACCATCCATGGCGTCCTCCCCGGCGTGCCACCTCCGCCACCCGCCTCGCCTCCGCCTCCTCCTCCCGTTCTCCACCTCGGCCCCATACCCGTGGCTCTCCGCCTGGTCGCACCCGCGCCAGCGCAGCCGCCTCCGCGCGCCGCCGTCCGCGCTCGACCTCCGCCCGGAGCCCTCGCCGTCGTCCGACTCCGACTCCGACGACGAGGACGCCGTCGGCACCGGCCGCGCCTCCGGGCGCTCCACCATGTCCCTCATCCTCAGCCGCCTCCGCCGCGCCGGCTACTCCCCCGAGGACCCCCGCGCCGCCGCCGCCGCCCCGCACCACCCACCGCGGGGGTCGGTCGAGGACGTGTTCCGCGCCGACGACGGCGTGCTCCCCAACGCGCGCGGCGGGTTCGACGCCGACGAGGAGGAGGAGGGGCGCGCGCTCGGGGACGCTCGCTTCCCGTGGGAGCGCCCCATGCCGCCGCCCGAGGCCGCGCCGTGGGCCACGCGCTCGCCGACGTGGATGGCCGGGCTGACGCTCCCCGCTGCCGAGCTCAGGCGGCTGCGGCACGCCGCCATCAGGATCAAGTCCAGGACCAAGGTCGGCGGGGCCGGGGTCACGCGTGAGATCGTGGAGAAGATTAAGGAGAAATGGAAGACGGAGGAGGTGGTCAGGGTCAAGGTCTCCGGCACGCCGGCGCTCAATATGCGCCTCTTCCACGAGATACTTGAGGTTCATTCCCATTCTGCCACAATTGTGTTTGCCTAGAACTAGAACTAGAACTAGCTTGTATTGGTTGAAGTGTATAAGTCAACTAGAGTGGCAGTATGCGATTGTTCTGGAGTTTTAGCATTCATGTCATGCCCAAGGTCCAAGCTGTGGCTATAATCGCATAGCCATAGTTTGCATTCATGCCTAAGGGGTCCACAGTTACTGGGGTTTTAGCATTTCTTTCAGAATGCACAAGAGGATTGTACACCTTTGCACACTAAGGAGGAGAACATGCTAATGTGTCTTGAAACAAATCCAGAACTTATTTACTATTATCTGTGCACTTCGCAACAAATGCTAAGCAGTGAACTACAATCAAAAGCCTACTCTACCTATCTAATTGTCTGAACTCATCTATGGTATGTGTTACTCTGTTAACTCTGTCAGCCCAATGTCCAAGCTGTTGCCTGTTAAAATTTGTGTTTGTCACTACGCAGTGGCGCCCTGAGTTACCCCGAGTTAGGTTGTACAAGTAGAATACCCATAGCTCCGTAAGTCGGTTACTCTCAGTGAGGTACAGGATAATAATCAGTTGCATCTTGGCAGTACATGAAAACTCTAAATGATTGATGTTTTTTATGTTAATTGTCAGTTCTATCAGTGCACTTATTATGGTTCTTTTACATTTTGTTTCGAAGTAAAACCTAATTTTGATCGTGTGCTATGTTAAGAATTTCAGATTTCATCTAAACACATATGGCAAGGTTAGGTTGTACTATAAGATTTGTCGCCAAGGGCCAAGACGGCGCTCAACGTAAGCAAATAGAGACCCAGCAACAACTATTCTTCAATGTTCAATCAACGAGATTACTACCTTCATGCTTCCTTCACATTTGTTTTTACATGTGGTATTAGTTTTGTCCTAAATTAAACATTGTATCTTCGACTATCGATTTTAAAAATATATATATAGGTTCATGACACAAGATTTATATTTCTATATTCAATATGACAAGTACTTTCATAGTATGTAATTTATATGTTGAAAAAAATATATAAGGATTTTTCAAATAGATAGTCAAAGATAATAATGTTTGACTTAGAGCCTAGCTCCGGTGTGCCGAAGCAAATCGAGACGCGAAAAAGCGGACTGACAACATCGGAGCAATGGGACATTGGCTGTAGTCAAACCAAAAATCATAGTTTAACGAAGGAGAACAAAAAAAAAAAGTCATGTACTCATGTTGGAGTTCGCCTCATCACTCCCTTGCTCTCGTTGGCTCCACCCAGACAAAGGTGATTTCTTATTCCATTCAGACGCAGAGAAGTCGATGCAGAGATAAGAGACAACGAGAACAAAGCCAATGTGACGTGTACGAGAGTACAATCATATATTACCTTGTTCGTTTGAGCATAGCAGTGTTTTTTTCTCATAATAAACCAGTACTTTCAGCCACAACAAACCAGCGAAGCCGAACGAACAGCCTAATATATGGGTGGGTAACAACATGGTCGATGCTTTATTTTGTGATAACTACTTTTTTTCGTTAGTTTATTGTAGCTGAAAGTATTGTTCGCTGATTTATTGTGAGAGAAAAATACCGCTGGATGGCTGTGTGAAATTTTGATTAATAATAACTACTACAAAACGTGCACTATAAATTTTCGGAAGTTTAATTGCGCACAGTGTGGGTTTGACCTATGTTTTGTACGGACCCACGAGGGAATTTGAGTACCTGAAATTGAGATTTTTTTCAGCCTAATTTCTGTTCAGTCTTGGAACAAAATTTTAATTTTAAAAAAACAACGAATTTTGCAGGAGAAAAAAAAACAGCTAATATGTTCAGCGATGTCAAGGAAGCACAAATTCAAAATTACAGATTCACAGCACTCCGATGCAAATTTAAAATTGAAGGCCTCGAATCTTCGATTGTCGACCATCTCAGCCGTCTATCCCCGTTCAGACGGCCGAAACGCGCATCAAAATGAAACGGACAAAAATATCCCCAATCCCCTAAACCCCGTCCCGTTCCCCACCAACACCAGCTCTCCGTTCGTCATCCACCACCATCCATGGCGTCCTCCCCGGCGTGCCACCTCCGCCACCCGCCTCGCCTCCGCCTCCTCCTCCCGCTCTCCACCTCGGCCCCATACCCGTGGCTCTCCGCCTGGTCGCACCCGCGCCAGCGCAGCCGCCTCCGCGCGCCGCCGTCCGCGCTCGACCTCCGCCCGGAGCCCTCGCCATCGTCCGACTCCGACTCCGACGACGAGGACGCCGTCGGCACCAGCCGCGCCTCCGGGCACTCCACCATGTCCCTCATCCTCAGCCGCCTCCGCCGCGCCGGCTACTCCCCCGAGGACCCCCGCGCCGCCGCCGCCGCCCCGCACCACCCACCGCGGGGGTCGGTCGAGGACGTGTTACACGCCGACGACGGCGTGCTCCCCAACGCGCGCGGCGGGTTCGACGCCGACGAGGAGGAGGAGGGGCGCGCGCTCAGGGACGCTCGCTTCCCGTGGGAGCGCCCCATGCCGCCGCCCGAGGCCGCGCCGCGGGCCACGCGCTCGCCGACGTGGATGGCCGGGCTGACGCTCCCCGCTGCCGAGCTCAGGCGGCTGCGGCACGCCGCCATCAGGATCGAGTCCAGGACCAAGGTCGGCGGGGCCGGGGTCACGCGTGAGATCGTGGAGAAGATTAAGGAGAAATGGAAGACGGAGGAGGTGGTCAGGGTCAAGGTCTCCGGCACGCCGGCGCTCAATATGCGCCTCTTCCACGAGATACTTGAGGTTCATTCCCATTCTGCCACAATTGTGTTTGCCTAGAACTAGAACTAGAACTAGCTTGTATTGGTTGAAGTGTATAAGTCAACTAGAGTGGCAGTATGCGATTGTTCTGGAGTTTTAGCATTCATGTCATGCCCAAGGTCCAAGCTGTGGCTATAATCGCATAGCCATAGTTTGCATTCATGCCTAAGGGGTCCACAGTTACTGGGGTTTTAGCATTTCTTTCAGAATGCACAAGAGGATTGTACACCTTTGCACACTAAGGAGGAGAACATGCTAATGTGTCTTGAAACAAATCCAGAACGTATTTACTATTATCTGTGCACTTCGCAACAAATGCTAAGCAGTGAACTAGAATCAAAAGCCTACTCTACCTATCTAATTGTCTGAACTCATCTATGGTATGTGTTACTCTGTTAACTCTGTCAGCCCAATGTCCAAGCTGTTGCCTGTTAAAATTTGTGTTTGTCACTACGCAGTGGCGCCCTGAGTTACCCCGAGTTAGGTTGTACAAGTAGAATACCCATAGCTCCGTAAGTCGGTTACTCTCAGTGAGGTACAGGATAATAATCAGTTGCATCTTGGCAGTACATGAAAACTCTAAATGATTGATGTTTTTTATGTTAATTGTCAGTTCTATCAGTGCACTTATTATGGTTCTTTTCCATTGTAGAATTAACTTGAAAAATGAGCATTACATCATGTTGCTATTATATTAAGTGTGGATAATATCATGGAATATTTGGATACATCTAGTACAGTATATTTTGTGTACAATTAGGTCTTTGAAAAACTCTTATCTTTTAAATCTTATGAATTGTTCGCAAAATATTTTATTATGAATTGAGTTGTTTGCAAAATAATAATAATAAAACACTAAGTTGAATATAGTGGCCTTGATTGGTTCTCAACTCAACTCTGTTCAAATATTTGAAGTGCTTGTCATCTAACATCTCCTCTTCCTTTTTTTGGTCTGTGATTAGAGAAAAACAGGAGGATTAGTAATATGGAGATCAGGGACTTCTGTTTCTCTGTACAGGGGCGTAGATTATGATGAACCGGTACCCACTAAGGGGTCAAAGAAGAATTCACAGTCTATTTCTATGAACTCCCCAATTAAAGGGTCTCCTAATCCTTCCTTGCTACCAACCGAGAAAGTGAACAGTGTACAAGATAGCAATGGACCTTTAGTTTCTAATGCCGGGAAAGAGGAAATATTTGTGCAAGCACCAGAAATCAAGTATGAAGATGAAATTGACAAACTATTGGATGAACTTGGCCCAAGATACACTGACTGGCCTGGATCTGACCCGTTGCCAGTATATGCAGATTTGCTTCCTGCAACCGTGCCAGATTACAAGCCCCCTTTCAGAGTTTTGCCATATGGTGTCCGGCCATCTCTTAGCCAAATGGACACCACCAATTTACGCCGTCTTGCCCGGGGACTGCCTCCTCACTTTGCTCTCGGTAACTTCTGTTATGCACTTACGCTTTAGTTAAAGTATGAACTTGTCAATCCATTGTACTATCTTGTGTTAATTTCACCCTTACTAATGGATGTTAGGACGAAGCAGACAGCTCCAAGGCTTAGCTAATACTATGGTAAAGTTGTGGGAGAAAAGTTCTATTGCTAAAATTGCTTTGAAGAGAGGAGTACAGCTTACCACCAGTGAGAGGATGGCTGAAGATATTAAAGTAAGTACAGAAAGTGTCTCTTCTCTTGTTAGATTTGTACAATTTGGTTAGCATATGTAAATATTTATATCCTAGTTAGAAATGTTAATTGATCACTAGCAACAGACAACAGACATTACGATTCGAAGTCCTTCCAGGTTTTCTTTTGCAACTGTCATATTCATCCATTTAGTGCAGCTTGAAGTTTGTATTTTATTTCTTAGTCTTACTAAATGAGCATTATTGCTACCTATGTACTCATTTGGGCTTTTGATCATTAAAAAATGCTGGCTGATTTTGCATGAAACATTCATAGATTTCTATGGAAGATTACATCAATGAGAGCTTTGGTCCTGTGGAACATAGATTATGAACCAAAATATTTATTAATGTTTACATTTGGCTCCCTGTTATAGAAACAATCTGCTACTGCTGTTTTTCTCTTCACTTATCCATTTGTTCAAGTTTTTAGGTAGGTCTTGTAGTGAACTGCTGATTCATAGCTAATGTGTTTTTCTAGTCCACATCAGAAATTAACAGGTGGTCTTTTCACTTATCCATTTGTTCAAGTTTTTAGGCAGGTCTTGTAGTGAACTGATGATTCATAGCTAATGTGTTTTTCCGGTCCACATCAGAAATTAACAGGTGGCGTGATGCTTTCAAGGAACAATGAATTTATAGTCTTCTACAGAGGAAGGATTTTTTGTCCTCAGAACTTGCAGAGGTGCTGCTAGAGAGGGAAAGATTACCAAAGTCACTTCAAGATGAAGAGGAAGCACGGCGAAAGGCAGCGTCTTATTTTTCTTCAAGTGCTGAGACATATGTACAGCCTACTGTAGCTGGTACTCTAGGAGAGACTCTGGAGGCTAACTCTAAATATGGAACTAAACTCGATGAGAATCATGTGGACAAAATGGCAAGAACTGTTGAAGCTGCAAGACATGCTGACCTCGTAAGAAAGCTAGAGTGGAAGCTCTCACTTGTAAGTGAACAAGCTTGAATAGTCTAAGTTCACTTTGTTAGATTCTATCTTATCTTCTGGAAACTTTTTTTTAATCTGTGCCTCATGATGTCCAAAATATGTCAAGAACTTATATAGGGCAGAGTGCAGATGCATAGTTTTAGTATGGCAAGTAGTTTAGGGCGTGTTCTTTTCTCTTCTTGTTGGTGGCTCTTGTTGGGTTTTAAATCTAGGCTACCCCAACTGGCTTGGAACTAAAAGGCTTTGTTGTTGTTGTTGTTGTTGTTGTCATAAGTAATATACAGTCATGTGGCATCTAAGCTTGTGTGGCTAATTCTTGTATGCATTGTATCATTGGAAGATGCAAGTTATATGATTTGGTTCGAACCAATTTCACTTTATTTATGTACAGGCACAGAAAAAGATGGATGCTAGAGGAATGATTTTTCATTACTTGGCTAACCCTAGAAGGGTAGCTATATAGTTCCATACATGGGCCACATGGGCCTTAGCCTCATGGGCCTACATATACTCCAACACCCCCCCGCAGTCTGAACTACCGTCGCAGCGGAGTTCAAGGCTGAACAAGAAAGAACACACACAACCCCCCCACAGACGCAACTAGCCACCGGTGATGTTGAGGCTGGAGCGAAACTCGGCGAAGGTCGAGGACGGGAGGCCTTTGGTGAAGATGTCCGCGAACTGGGAGGTCGTCGGAACATGAAGGACCCGTACCTCGCCCATGGCCACCCGATCACGGACAAAGTGGAGGTCGATCTCGACATGCTTAGTCCGCTGGTGCTGAATGGGATTGGTGGAGAGGTAGACCGTACTGACGTTGTCGCAGTAGATCAGTGTGCTCCTGGAGGGTGGAGTGTGCAACTCAGCAAGCAGCTGCCGGAGCCAGGCGGCCTCCGCCACACCGTTAGCCACGGCGCGGTACTCCGCCTCGGCGCTGGACCGGGAGACCACCGGCTGGCGCTTGGACGACCAAGACACCAGGTTGCCACCCAGGAAGACGGCGTAGCCGGGGGTGGAGCGGCGAGTATCCGGGCACCCGGCCCAGTCAGCGTCGGTGTAGACGACGAGGTCGGTGGAGGAGGCCCGGTGTAGGAGGAGGCCGTAGTCGAGGGTGCCCCGGAGGTAGCGGAGGAGACGCTTGAGAGCCGTGAGGTGAGGCTCCCGGGGATCATGCATGTGGAGGCAGACCTGCTGAACTGCATAGGTGATGTCCGGCCGGGTGAAGGTGAGGTACTGAAGGGCCCCGGCAAGACTCCTGTACGCAGTGGGATCGGCCACCGGTGGTCCCTCAGCCTCAGACAGCTTGCCCTGAGTGTCGACCGGAGTGGAGCAGGGCTTGCAGTCAGACATCCCAGCCCGCTCCAGGATATCCCGAGTGTACTGCCGCTGGTGAAGGAGTCCAGCAGGACGGTGCTCAACAGTGACACCGAGGAAGTGGTGGAGCTCACCCAGGTCCTTCATCGCAAACTCCTGCTGGAGAGCTGCAATGATCCGGCGGAGAAGTGGCTCGCTGGAGGCGGTGAGGACAATATCATCAACATAGAGTAACAAGTATGCAGTGTCGGCCCCATGGTGGTAGACGAACAGGGACGTATCAGACTTGGCCTCCACGAACCCCAGGGTCACCAAGAAAGCAGCGAACCGGTGGTTCCACGCCCGAGGTGCCTGCTTGAGGCCATAGAGGGACCTGTTGAGCCGGCAGACCATGTCAGGACGGGTGGTGTCGACGAACCCCGCCGGCTGACTGCAGTACACCGTCTCGGTAAGAAGGCCGTGGAGGAAGGCGTTCTTGACGTCCAGCTGGTGGACGGGCCAAGACCGAGCAAGTGCCAGCGATAGCACGGTACGGACGGTGGCCGGCTTGACCACCGGGCTGAAGGTCTCATCGTAGTCGACGCCAGGGCACTGAGTGAAACCCCGGAGGACCCATCGAGCCTTGTAGCGCTCGAGAGAGCCGTCCGCTCGGCGCTTGTGAGTCCAAATCCACTTGCCGGTGACGACATTGGCGCCCGGCGGCCGGGGCACCAACTCCCACGTCTGGTTGGCGAGTAGCGTGGCATACTCCTCTTCCATCGCGCAGCGCCAGTGAGGGTCCAGCAGGGCGTCGCGGAAGGAGGAGGGTACCGGAGAGACCACCGCGTCGCCGGTCGAAGCCTCGAGGGCACGAGGCGGCAGGGTGCCAGCCGCGTGTCGTGTCACCATCGGGTGAACATGCCGCGGGTGTCGGTGAAGCAGCGGCGGGTGGTAGACCGGCGGGGCACCACGGGCCGGCGGAGACAGTGGCGGTGGTGTCGGTGTCCCCGGTGGAGAAGGGACCACGAGCGGCGGTGGCCGCGGCCTGCGCTGGTATACCCGTATCGGCGCGGCGAACCTCGACGGAGGCGCCGGAGCAGGTGCCGAGACAGGATTCGGCGTCGGCAACCGGCACGACCCCCCCGGGGCAGAAGCGGGGGACGAAGGCCCCGGGTCTGCACCAACTGGAGAGGACGGGGCCGCGCCGGAGGACGAGGGGCCCGGACTCGCAGGGGAGCCAGGACCGGTGGCCGGCACTGAGTGCGGCGAAGCGGTACCTGCAGGAGACCATGAAAAAGGCGGCTGGACCACCGGGTCAGTGGGAAACAGAGAGGGTGGGTCAGTGACCGGAGGTGTAGTAGTGCTGGAAAAGGGAAAGACGGACTCATCGAACACCACATGGCGCGAGATGAGAACACGTCGGGAGGTAAGGTCAAAGCATCGGTACCCCTTGTGATCCGGGGAGTACCCGAGAAAGACACAGAGCGTGGAGCGAGGGTCCAACTTGTGAGAAGAAGTGGCAGCAGTGTTGGGGTAACAAGCACACCCAAACACGCGGAGGTGGTCGTACCGAGGCGGGGTACCGAAGAGGGCGTGGTGAGGTGTGGGAGCGGGACAGGCAGCGGAAGGAAGGCGGTTAAGAAGGTAGGTGGAGGTGTGCAGGCCCTCAGCCCAGAAGCGAGCAGGAAGAGAGGCCTGAAACAGAAGAGTGCGCACGGTGTCGTTGGTGGTGCGAATCATCCGCTCTGCCTTGCCATTCTGCGAAGAGGTGTATGGGCAAGACATGCGCAACTGAACACCGTGAGAGAGGAAGAAAGCTCGGGAGGTGGAGTTATCAAACTCGCGACCATTGTCACACTGGACGGCCTTGATGGTGAGACCGAACTGAGTAGACACCCAAGTGAAGAAGTGAAGGAGCGTGGTAAACGTATCCGACTTCGCACGTAGAGGAAAAGTCCATGAATAATGCGAAAAATCATCAACAACCACAAGATAGTACTTATAACTAGAGATACTGATAACAGGAGATGTCCATAGGTCGCAATGTACAAGATCAAAAATGCGGGCCGCATGAGAAGAACTAGAAAAAGGAAGACGAATATGTCGGCCCAATTGGCACGCATGACACAGTTGCTCATCATGAGCTCGAGTACATGGAAGACCAGAGCTACGACTGAGCTGTATCAGGGCATCACGTCCAGGATGGCCGAGGCGCTGGTGCCAAGTAGTAGAGGAAGTAGAAGCGGCGAAGGCAGCTGACAAAAGGGACGGCGAAGAAGACAAATGCGCCGCCGGGAAGCGAAGGGTGTAAAGGGGCCCGGTGCTGTCACATCGGAGCAGAGGACGCCGGGAAGCCAAATCCTTTACAGTAAGACCAGAAGAGTCAAATTCCATAGAACAAGAATTGTCAGCTGTAAAACGACGAATAGAAAGAAGGTTATGAACCATAGAGGGAGCCACAAGAACATCAGGAAGGCGAAAGGAGCCATGAGCACCGGCGGTACCCACAGATGAGACTGGAATACAAGAACCATTTGCGACCATAATGGACGAAGGAAGAGAGGAAGAGGGAGAGTGAATCGACGAAAGTATACCGGGGTCAGGAGTAGTGTGGTAGGTGGCCCCCGAATCGGCGATCCACTCGGGTCCGACCGGAGGTGTCAGGCTCATGGTGTCGAACGAGCGAGCCAGGGCCGCCTGGTCCCATCCAGAGACCCCCGGTGGAGGCCCGGAAGGTCTAAAGGGAGGAACCCACGAAGCAGCAGGCGGCGAAGCAGGGAAGGCGCCGAGTGGAGGACCAGCGGGAGGTGCGCCGGTGAGCATGGCCACCGGTGGACGCGAGGCGGTCCCGGTGGCGTGGTAGGGCCACATGGAGATGCGCCCAGACCACGGGTTCTGGAAGGAGGGCCATGGTGCCCCCTGTGGTCCACCGGGTGCCGGGGCCTGTGGAGGTGCACCCCGGCCACCTCCGCGACCCCCTCCGCGACGACGACGGCCGCCACGACCCCCCCACCTCCGCTCGGCCCGGAGGGAGGGGGACCCAGAAGAGACGACGGCGGTGGAGCAGACGTGCACGGCGAAGTAGCAGCGAGAGCCGTCGAGGACCCCGGGGAAGCAGTGGAACCCGGCTGGAGGCCCTGCGTGAGCTCCTCCATGACGAGATCGTCACGGACCTCCAGGAAGGTGGGGAAGGGCCGCTGGCGGGTGATCCACGTCCGGAGGTGGGCGTAGCGGTCGCTGAGCCCCCGGAGGACGTTGAGGACCAAGATGCGATCCTCCACGGGCCACCCGAGGTCCCCCAGCGAGTCAGCCATGGCCTTCATCCGACGGCAGAACTCACCGACGGAGAGGTCACCCTGGACGAAGGTGCGGAAGCTCGCGTCGAGGCGGAGAGCCCTGTCCTCAGCGTTGCCCAGGAACTGACCCTCAAGGGCCAGCCACGCCCGGCGCGCGTCAGGGGAGGTGCGGACGAGGTCGTGGAGGTCCAGGGAGATCGTCCCTAGGATCTAGGAGAGGACGATGCTGTCGAGTCGGAGCCACGACGACGTCTGGGCAGTGACCGGGGCGTCGAGGAGGACGTGGTCGTCGAGGGCATAGCGGCGAAGGGTGAGAACCACCAGATCCCGCCAACGGGCGTAGGAAGGAGACTCCGTCTCGAGGACGACCGGGACGAGAAGTCGAATGTTCTGGACCCCCCCGGCCTGGTAGTGGAGCTGGGCCATGAGGGGATCAGCCGGGTCATGCCAGATGACGGTGGTGTGGGAGATGGGACGCCCGGGCGAGGCAGAGGAGATGGCACCAATGTCCCGGGAGGCGGGCGGAACGAGAAGCTGCTCCGCCTCGGCGATCTGGCGAGCCAGAGCGTCGGCCGCGTTGCGCTCGCGCTCCCACACGAGAGCCGCCGTGCGTACACGAGCCTGGCCTTCCGCCGCAGCAGCATGGGCAGCCACAAGGGCGGTAGCGAGAGTGGAGTCCGTCCCCGGGGCGCGTAGAAGATGAGGGCCACCGAGAAGAAGATCAACAGAAGGAGCAGTGGCACCGGCACCGGCACCAGCGGGGTCCCCCGGGTCAGCTGTGGGACGGAGGAGCGGCTGGACAGCGTCGGGCTGGACCACCCCCGCAAGCGCGACGTCCTCGGTGCCGTCCCCCACCGTGCCCAGGTCAGAGGAGGTGGCCAAGGCATGGGCTGCCGCGGTGCCCTTAGTAGCAGTAGCCGCAGCCTCAGGTGAGGAAGGGAGGGGGCAGCGCTGGAGGGCGGGGTCAGCAGCCAGAGGGGGGCGGGTGGCGCCTGGAACAGGGAGCAGAGGGGGGCGGGCGGCGCCTGGAGGGGCTGGATGGTGGCCGGCGGCCAGGGGCTGGCCGGAGGGTGGGTGGTGGCCGGCGGCCAGGGGCTGGCCGGCGGGAAGAAGGTGGCCGGCGGCCAGAGGGTGGCCGGCGGGAAGCAGGTGGCCGGCGGGAAGAAGTTGCGGCTGGGAGGGAGATGCCGTGCCTGGAGAGGAGACCACAGGGGCGCCGGCCAAGATCTGGGCCCAGGATGGAGAGGAAGAAGAGGGGAAGTAGGAATAGAGGGAAGGGGGAGGGGGAGGGCCGCCGGCCATGGTGGCTGGACCGGCGGCGGCACCTCCAGGAGAGGGGCGGCGGCTGGGAGGCAGGGGAAGAGAAAAAAACTAACCCTATGCTCCGATTACCATGCTAGAGGAATGATTTTTCATTACTTGGCTAACCCTAGAAGGGTAGCTATATAGTTCCATACATGGGCCACATGGGCCTTAGCCTCATGGGTCTACATATACTCCAACACTGGAGAAAGCTGAAAGGGTACTAGGAAAGGTTGAGACAGCCCTGAGGCCAACTGAAGATTCCAGATCTGAAACAATAACAGATGAAGAGAGATTCATGTTTCGGAAACTTGGTCTAAGGATGAAGGCATTTCTGCTCCTCGGTAATTCCTTTGTCTTTTTTCTTTGTGTTGGATTTTTGCACAGTTACTGGGAAACAGTGAGGACACATATGTCCTATTAGTTACATTTTTAGTCTGTTGCTACCTCAGATTGCCTGTCTCTTCAACCCTTCATTTTTTTTATTCTTAGTTGCTGATGAACAAAGATACTGAGTAGCATAGATGTTGCACGCATTAAGGTATGCATGTTTTATGAAGATGTAGGTCAAATATATTACAGTTGTAGCACCTAATGAAATGTAGAATTCTGCATTCCTAAAATAGCAGTTAGAAATGAATGGAGGGAGTAATTTATATTTCCATTCTCAGGGTCATTGGAATATTGGATTCTTCTGATTTTGTAGTGACTGATTGAGAAACTATTTGTATTCCTTGCAATTCCTTATTTTTTTTGGAAGCATTACTGCACCTCTTTGTTTTAATAACCTGACCATTTATATTACTGACATGAGATCTAGTGTCCTTAAATGATTCCTGTATCAGTTTCTTTCTTTATTTTTTTGGCTTCATTTTTATTGCTAATGTTAATTCTCTCCACCACTTGCAGGGAGAAGAGGAGTTTTTGACGGCACAATTGGTGAAGATATTAGTGAAAGCAAAGTCTTTTGCAGACATGAAGAGGATAGCACTATCACTTGAAGCCGAGAGCGGGGGAATTCTAGTTTCAGTTGACAAAGTCTCCAAAGGCTACGCCATTGTTGTGTTCCGAGGGAAGAACTACAGACGCCCTTCTTCGCTCAGATCTAGAAATCTCTTGTCAAAGTTGAAGGCTTTGGCCAGATCCATTGAGCTTCAGAGACATCAGTTATACTGTTTTGATTTTGTGGTGGTTTACTCAAAGTTCAGCTTACATATGTTGGGTGTTCCAAACAAGGGAACATATTATGCTTACAGCACCATATCCTATGTTCTGTTTTGATCATTGTCATTTATCTGGCATACAATTTTGTAACGACAAACCTTCATTCGTCTTCATCCTTCTTTTTCCTTCACTTAAAACATTCTGGCAATTTTAATCTTGTGACAGGCCCTGAGTCGTCATTTTGCAAAGCTAAACAGAAAGGTGGAGCAGCTTAAAGCAGAACTGGTGCGTACAGCAGCCAACCAATTTTTTCTTGAGTGAAATGTTGTCATGTCATATATATATAATAATATTTATGATGCCATTATTTGTATATATTGATTCTATTTCAGGTCCAGATGGAAGATGTGAAGGACCAAGGAGACGAGGAGCTGTACGCCAAACTGGATGCCGTGTATTCGAGCGACGAGGAAGACATGGAGGTGAGTGTGACGAATTTTTATTACGGCCACGCATGCTCAATTGAGCTCATCTCGTCAGTACCCCGTTGAGATCCTGGTAAACGCTCACGGTTTCGCCGTGTAGGATGAGGACGACGAGGCCTACCTCAAATGCTTCGACAATGAGGTCGCCGGTGCTACCGCCGAGGATGGCAGCGAGTCCGTGGACGACAAGGCCGATTACCTGACTTAGACGACGAAGCTGGTGATTACTCCGACGAAGACGACGATGATGGCGTGGACGACGAGGCTTTCGGCTATGACGATGAAGATGATGAGGCGGCTGCCGGAGTCTCTGACGCAGAGTTTCGCGCCGGCGAAGTAGGTTTCAGTTCTTCTGACAAAGGAGACCACGGGTTAGACGAAGGTGCTGGCTTGTTTGAGGAATGGGATGGTAAATGTAAACAAGGCAACGAGTGATAGTAGGCAGCACTCGCACACCGAACAGCCACCTGAACTGGCGAGCTCTCATACCGCTCTGTAGTCTTTACATCACAATACAGCACGTAAATGAGTCCTACCGTTCGTTTGATGCATCGCCGTCAGCACGTCACGGGTTCATCCGGCTTAACTGGCTGGCAGGCGCGTGGTATACGCCTCGGATCCGCGTGGCAGGTCCTGGCAGGTCCTGCTGCTGGCAAGGCATGGTTTTGTGAAGTTCTCAAATTCCGTGCAGTCACTGTCTGACATGTACTGTGTAGTCACTATCTGACATCATGACATGAGAATTTCTCGATTCGAAGTGGCTTGGCGTGACGCAGTGAGCAGCGGGTGATCTAGTTGCAAGTTTTTAGTAGTAGTGCCACTGAACCTTTCTTGAGAGGGAAGAGGATCTATCAATCTGTTTTATTTGGCATCATCATTGTGCTACTTGAATGTTTAATAACATGTGTGGTATATGCAGAACTTGCACTACCAGTTCAGAAGCATACAAGAGCCAACAGGAAGCATATAGATAGCATTACTTTAGTTGATATAGCTCAGTACTTCCATCTTCCAATCCGAGATGCATCAAAGACACTCAAGATTGGGGTCAGCATACTGAAGAGGAAATGCCGACAATATGGGATACCTCGTTGGCCTCACCGGACAATCAAGTCACTTGACTCCCTCATTCATGACCTTGAGGTAAACCTGATGGTATTTCTGAATTTTCCAGGGAACGACTGTCACAATTTGATGCAGCTGTAACTTGTTGATGCAACACAACTCATATTTTGTTGAAAATACGAGCTGCAACACAACTCACTTGACTCCCTCGTTCAACAAAATATGAGTTGTGTTGCATCAACAAGTTACAGCTGCATCAAATTGTGACAGTCATTCCCTGAAAAATTCAGAAATACCATCAGGTTTACCTCAAGGTCATGAATGAGGGAGTCAAGTGACTTAATTGTCTGGTGAGGCCAACGAGGTATCCCATATTGTCAGCATTTCCTCTTCAGTATGCTGACCCCAATCTTGAGTGTCTTTGATGCGTCTCGGATTGGAAGATGGAAGTACTGAGCTATATCAACTAAAGTAATGCTATCTATATGCTTCCGGTTGGCTCTTGTATGCTTCTGAACTGGTAGTGCAAGTTCTGCATATACCACACATGTTATTAAACATTCAAATAGCACAATGATGATGCCAAATAAAACAGATTGATAGATCCTCTTCCCTCTCAAGAAAGGTTCAGTGGCACTACTACTAAAAACTTGCAACTAGATCACCCGCTGCTCACTGCGTCACGCCAAGCCACTTCGAATTGAGAAATTCTCATGTTATGATGTCAGATAGTGACTACACAGTAAATGTCAGACAGCGACTGCACGGAATTTGAGAACTTCACGAAACCATGCCTTGCCAGCAGCAGGACCTGCCACGTGGATCCGAGGCGTATACCACGCGCCTGCCAGCCAGTTAAGCCGGACGAACCCGTGACGTGCTGACGGCGATGCATCAAACGAACGATAGGATTCATTTACGTGTTGTGTTGTGATGTAAAGACTACAGAGCGGTACGAGAGCTCGCCAGTTCAGGTGGCTGTTCGGTGTGCGAGTGCTGCCTACTATCACTCGTTGCCTCGTTTACATTTACCATCTCATTCCCCAAACAAGCCAGCACCTTCGTCTAACCCGTGGTCTCCTCTGTCAGAAGAACTGAAACCTACTTCGCCGGTGCGAAACTCAGCGTCAGAGACTCCGGCAGCCGCCTCATCATCTTCATCGTCATAGCCGAAAGCCTCGTCGTCCACGCCATCATCGTCGTCTTCGTCGGAGTAATCACTAGCTTCGTCGTCTGAGTCAGGTAATCGGCCTTGTCATCCACGGACTCGCTGCCATCCTCGGCGGTAGCACCGGCGACCTCATTGTTGAAGCATTTGAGGTAGGCCTCGTCGTCCTCATCCTACACGGCGAAATCGTGAGCGTTTACCAGGATCTCAACGGGGTACTGACGTGATGAGCTCAATCGAGCATGCGTGGCCGTAATAAAAATTCGTCACACTCACCTCCATGTCTTCCTCGTCGCTCGAATACGCGGCATCCAGTTTGGCGTACAGCTCCTCGTCTCCTTGGTCCTTCACGTCTGCCATCTGGACCTGAAAAAGAATCAATATATACAAATAATGGCATCATAAATATTATTATATATATGACATGACAACATTTCACTCAAGAAAAAATTGGTTGGCTGCTATACGCACCAGTTCTGCTTTAAGCTGCTCCACCTTTCTGTTTAGCTTTGCAAAATGACGACTCAGGGCCTGTCACAAGATTAAAATTGCCAGAATGTTTTAAGTGAAGGAAAAAGAAGGATGAAGACGAATGAAGGTTTGTCGTTACAAAATTGTATGCCAGATAAATGACAATGATCAAAACAGAACATGGGATATGGTGTTGTAAGCATAATATGTTCCCTTGTTTGGAACACCCAACATATGTAAGCTGAACTTTGAGTAAACCACCACAAAATCAAAACAGTATAACTGATGTCTCTGAAGCTCAATGGATCTGGCCAAAGCCTTCCGCTTTGACAAGAGATTTCTAGATCTGAGCGAAGAAGGGCGTCTGTAGTTCTTCCCTCGGAACTCAACAATGGCGTAGCCTTTGGAGACTTTGTCAACTAAAACTAGAATTCCCCCGCTCTCGGCTTCAAGTGATAGTGCTATCCTTTTCACGTCTGCAAAAGACTTTGCTTTCACTAATATCTTCACCAATTGTACCGTCAAAAACTCCTCTTCTCCCTGCAAGTGGTGGAGAGAATTAACATTAGAAATAAAAATGAAGCCAAGAAAATAAAGAAAGAAACTGATACAGGAATCATTTAAGGACACTAGATCTCATGTCAGTAATATAAATGGTCAGGTTATTAAAACAAAGAGGTGCAGTAATGCTTCCAAAAAAAATAAGGAATTGCAAGGAATACAAATAGTTTCTCAATCAATCACTACAAAATCAGAAGAATCCAATATTCCAATGACCCTGAGAATGGAAATATAAATTACTCCATTCATTTCTAACTGCTATTTTAGGAATGCAGAATTCTACATTTCATTAGGTGCTACAACTGTAATATATTTGACCTACATCTTCATAAAACATGCATACCTTAATGCGTGCAACATCTATGCTACTCAGTATCTTTGTTCATCAGCAACTAAGAATAAAAAAAATGAAGGGTTGAAGAGACAGGCAATCTGAGGTAGCAACAGACTAAAAATGTAACTAATAGGACATATGTGTCCTCACTGTTTCCCAGTAACTGTGCAAAAATCCAACACAAAGAAAAAAGACAAAGGAATTACCGAGGAGCAGAAATGCCTTCATCCTTAGACCAAGTTTCCGAAACATGAACCTCTCTTCATCTGTTATTGTTTCAGATCTGGAATCTTCAGTTGGCCTCAGGGCTGTCTCAACCTTTCCTAGTACCCTTTCAGCTTTCTCCATCTTTTTCTGTGCCTGTACATAAATAAAGTGAAATTGGTTCGAACCAAATCATATAACTTGCATCTTCCAATGATACAATGCATACAAGAATTAGCCACACAAGCTTAGATGCCACATGACTGTATATTACTTATGACAACAACAACAACAACAACAAAGCATTTTAGTTCCAAGCCAGTTGGGGTAGCCTAGATTTAAAACCCAACAAGAGCCACCAACAAGAAGAGAAAAGAACACGCCCCAAACTACTTGCCATACTAAAACTATGCATCTGCACTCTGCCCTATATAAGTTCTTGACATATTTTGGACATCATGAGGCACAGATTAAAAAAAAGTTTCCAGAAGATAAGATAGAATCTAACAAAGTGAACTTAGACTATTCAAGCTTGTTCACTTACAAGTGAGAGCTTCCACTCTAGCTTTCTTACGAGGTCAGCATGTCTTGCAGCTTCAACAGTTCTTGCCATTTTGTCCACATGATTCTCATCGAGTTTAGTTCCATATTTAGAG
Organism: Saccharum spontaneum; assembly: GCA_022457205.1. Taxonomy (NCBI): domain Eukaryota; kingdom Viridiplantae; phylum Streptophyta; class Magnoliopsida; order Poales; family Poaceae; genus Saccharum; species Saccharum spontaneum. The sequence continues at coordinate 6,861,779 of CM039600.1, forward strand.
TTAGCCTCCAGAGTCTCTCCTAGAGTACCAGCTACAGTAGGCTGTACATATGTCTCAGCACTTGAAGAAAAATAAGACGCTGCCTTTCGCCGTGCTTCCTCTTCATCTTGAAGTGACTTTGGTAATCTTTCCCTCTCTAGCAGCACCTCTGCAAGTTCTGAGGACAAAAAATCCTTCCTCTGTAGAAGACTATAAATTCATTGTTCCTTGAAAGCATCACGCCACCTGTTAATTTCTGATGTGGACCGGAAAAACACATTAGCTATGAATCATCAGTTCACTACAAGACCTGCCTAAAAACTTGAACAAATGGATAAGTGAAAAGACCACCTGTTAATTTCTGATGTGGACTAGAAAAACACATTAGCTATGAATCAGCAGTTCACTACAAGACCTACCTAAAAACTTGAACAAATGGATAAGTGAAGAGAAAAACAGCAGTAGCAGATTGTTTCTATAACAGGGAGCCAAATGTAAACATTAATAAATATTTTGGTTCATAATCTATGTTCCACAGGACCAAAGCTCTCATTGATGTAATCTTCCATAGAAATCTATGAATGTTTCATGCAAAATCAGCCAGCATTTTTTAATGATCAAAAGCCCAAATGAGTACATAGGTAGCAATAATGCTCATTTAGTAAGACTAAGAAATAAAATACAAACTTCAAGCTGCACTAAATGGATGAATATGACAGTTGCAAAAGAAAACCTGGAAGGACTTCGAATCGTAATGTCTGTTGTCTGTTGCTAGTGATCAATTAACATTTCTAACTAGGATATAAATATTTACATATGCTAACCAAATTGTACAAATCTAACAAGAGAAGAGACACTTTCTGTACTTACTTTAATATCTTCAGCCATCCTCTCACTGGTGGTAAGCTGTACTCCTCTCTTCAAAGCAATTTTAGCAATAGAACTTTTCTCCCACAACTTTACCATAGTATTAGCTAAGCCTTGGAGCTGTCTGCTTCGTCCTAACATCCATTAGTAAGGGTGAAATTAACACAAGATAGTACAATGGATTGACAAGTTCATACTTTAACTAAAGCGTAAGTGCATAACAGAAGTTACCGAGAGCAAAGTGAGGAGGCAGTCCCCGGGCAAGACGGCGTAAATTTGTGGTGTCCATTTGGCTAAGAGATGGCCGGACACCATATGGCAAAACTCTGAAAGGGGGCTTGTAATCTGGCACGGTTGCAGGAAGCAAATCTGCATCTACTGGCAACGGGTCAGATCCAGGCCAGTCAGTGTATCTTGGGCCAAGTTCATCCAATAGTTTGTCAATTTCATCTTCATACTTGATTTCTGGTGCTTGCACAAATATTTCCTCTTTCCCGGCATTAGAAACTAAAGGTCCATTGCTATCTTGTACACTGTTCACTTTCTCGGTTGGTAGCAAGGAAGGATTAGGAGACCCTTTAATTGGGGAGTTCATAGAAATAGACTGTGAATTCTTCTTTGACCCCTTAGTGGGTACCGGTTCATCATAATCTACGCCCCTGTACAGAGAAACAGAAGTCCCTGATCTCCATATTACTAATCCTCCTGTTTTTCTCTAATCACAGACCAAAAAAAGGAAGAGGAGATGTTAGATGACAAGCACTTCAAATATTTGAACAGAGTTGAGTTGAGAACCAATCAAGGCCACTATATTCAACTTAGTGTTTTATTATTATTATTTTGCAAACAACTCAATTCATAATAAAATATTTTGCGAACAATTCATAAGATTTAAAAGATAAGAGTTTTTCAAAGACCTAATTGTACACAAAATATACTGTACTAGATGTATCCAAATATTCCATGATATTATCCACACTTAATATAATAGCAACATGATGTAATGCTCATTTTTCAAGTTAATTCTACAATGGAAAAGAACCATAATAAGTGCACTGATAGAACTGACAATTAACATAAAAAACATCAATCATTTAGAGTTTTCATGTACTGCCAAGATGCAACTGATTATTATCCTGTACCTCACTGAGAGTAACCGACTTACGGAGCTATGGGTATTCTACTTGTACAACCTAACTCGGGGTAACTCAGGGCGCCACTGCGTAGTGACAAACACAAATTTTAACAGGCAACAGCTTGGACATTGGGCTGACAGAGTTAACAGAGTAACACATACCATAGATGAGTTCAGACAATTAGATAGGTAGAGTAGGCTTTTGATTCTAGTTCACTGCTTAGCATTTGTTGCGAAGTGCACAGATAATAGTAAATACGTTCTGGATTTGTTTCAAGACACATTAGCATGTTCTCCTCCTTAGTGTGCAAAGGTGTACAATCCTCTTGTGCATTCTGAAAGAAATGCTAAAACCCCAGTAACTGTGGACCCCTTAGGCATGAATGCAAACTATGGCTATGCGATTATAGCCACAGCTTGGACCTTGGGCATGACATGAATGCTAAAACTCCAGAACAATCGCATACTGCCACTCTAGTTGACTTATACACTTCAACCAATACAAGCTAGTTCTAGTTCTAGTTCTAGGCAAACACAATTGTGGCAGAATGGGAATGAACCTCAAGTATCTCGTGGAAGAGGCGCATATTGAGCGCCGGCGTGCCGGAGACCTTGACCCTGACCACCTCCTCCGTCTTCCATTTCTCCTTAATCTTCTCCACGATCTCACGCGTGACCCCGGCCCCGCCGACCTTGGTCCTGGACTTGATCCTGATGGCGGCGTGCCGCAGCCGCCTGAGCTCGGCAGCGGGGAGCGTCAGCCCGGCCATCCACGTCGGCGAGCGCGTGGCCCACGGCGCGGCCTCGGGCGGCGGCATGGGGCGCTCCCACGGGAAGCGAGCGTCCCCGAGCGCGCGCCCCTCCTCCTCCTCGTCGGCGTCGAACCCGCCGCGCGCGTTGGGGAGCACGCCGTCGTCGGCGCGGAACACGTCCTCGACCGACCCCCACGGTGGGTGGTGCGGGGCGGCGGCGGCGGCGCGGGGGTCCTCGGGGGAGTAGCCGGCGCGGCGGAGGCGGCTGAGGATGAGGGACATGGTGGAGCGCCCGGAGGCGCGGCCGGTGCCGACGGCGTCCTCGTCGTCGGAGTCGGAGTCGGACGACGGCGAGGGCTCCGGGCGGAGGTCGAGCGCGGACGGCGGCGCGCGGAGGCGGCTGCGCTGGCGCGGGTGCGACCAGGCGGAGAGCCACGGGTATGGGGCCGAGGTGGAGAACGGGAGGAGGAGGCGGAGGCGAGGCGGGTGGCGGAGGTGGCACGCCGGGGAGGACGCCATGGATGGTGGTGGATGACGGACGGAGAGCTGGTGTTGGTGGGGGAATGGGACGGGGTTTAGGGGATTGGGGATATTTTTGTCCGTTTGATTTTGATGCGCGTTTCGGCCGTCTGAACGGGGATAGACGGCTGAGATGGTCGACAATCGAAGATTCGAGGCCTTCAATTTTAAATTTGCATCGGAGTGCTGTTTTTAAATTTTGAATTTGTGCTTCCTTGACATCGCTGAACATATTAGCTGTTTTTTTTTCTCCTGCAAAATTCGTTGTTTTTTTAAAATTAAAATTTTGTTCCAAGACTGAACAGAAATTAGGCTGAAAAAAGTCTCAATTTCAGGTACTCAAATTCCCTCGTGGGTCCGTACAAAACATAGGTCAAACCCATACTGTGCGCAATTAAACTTCCAAAAATTTATAGTGCACGGTTTGTAGTAGTTATTATTAATCACAATTTCACACAGCTATCCAGCGGTATTTTTCTCTCACAATAAATCAGCGAACAATACTTTCAGCTATAATAAACCAACGAAAAAAAAGTAGTTATCACAAAATAAAGCATCGACCATGTTGTTACCCACCCATATATTAGGCTGTTCGTTCGGCTTCGCTGGTTTGTTGTGGCTGAAAGTACTGGTTTATTGTGAGAAAAAAACACTGCTATGCTCAAACGAACAAGGTAATATATGATTGTACTCTCGTACACGTCACATTGGCTTTGTTCTCGTTGTCTCTTATCTCTGCATCGACTTCTCTGAATGGAATAAGAAATCACCTTTGTCTGGGTGGAGCCAACGAGAGCAAGGGAGTGATGAGGCGAACTCCAACATGAGTACATGACTTTTTTTTTTGTTCTCCTTCGTTAAACTATGATTTTTGGTTTGACTACAGCCAATGTCCCATTGCTCCGATGTTGTCAGTCCGCTTTTTCGCGTCTCGATTTGCTTCGGCACACCGGAGCTAGGCTCTAAGTCAAACATTATTATCTTTGACTATCTATTTGAAAAATCCTTATATATTTTTTTCAACATATAAATTACATACTATGAAAGTACTTGTCATATTGAATATAGAAATATAAATCTTGTGTCATGAACCTATATATATATTTTTAAAATCGATAGTCGAAGATACAATGTTTAATTTAGGACAAAACTAATACCACATGTAAAAACAAATGTGAAGGAAGCATGAAGGTAGTAATCTCGTTGATTGAACATTGAAGAATAGTTGTTGCTGGGTCTCTATTTGCTTACGTTGAGCGCCGTCTTGGCCCTTGGCGACAAATCTTATAGTACAACCTAACCTTGCCATATGTGTTTAGATGAAATCTGAAATTCTTAACATAGCACACGATCAAAATTAGGTTTTACTTCGAAACAAAATGTAAAAGCATTTTGAAACAACACATGGGTAGACTCAATTTTTTTGAAAGTGTTGTAATGGCTAAAAGATTTATGTGAGTACTATGAAAGTGTTATTCAAGACCAATCTAGCAATATTATATTTATATATCTAAATTAACTACTTTGAGACCTATTGGTATTAGTGGCGTTGAAGTTTCAAACCTTTTACCTGATTTTAGTTAAAGCATAATATATTTGCATTGTGACTGGCCAGAGGGAGTACTGCATGAGAAATTCATCTAGAATCTGGGCAATTTAATTCTGAAATTTGCGACGACTGTTTCATTGATAAAACGGGAGGGGTGGTTGGCTGCTACTGAAATTTATTAACAATATATAAAAAGGGGAATTTATTAACAACTTTTGCAACGACTGTTGATGGCATGATGAACTGATCATTGCATTGGCGTTTTCAGAACACAGGGCATATATATTAGTACAAAGGTGTCGCCGATGTTGTCTACTGTACATATCTGGCTACAGGTTAAAACGTGTGCTCTGGTGACGAAGGTGTCGCCGATGTTGACGATGAAAGCACCAGGCGCCGCCACCACTGCAATCGCCCATCAGCACGCACCTGCAGTAACTAAATCCATAACGGTGTCATCCATTTAGCACAAAGTCATGATGAAGATACCAGAAAATGATATGACATTGATCTTTTTCCTAACACAAGCAGTAAGCAAGCCATGGAATATACTGGAATATATTCCCACTGATATTTACTACAATCTATGAAGAAATACCCCCACTGACATTTACCACATCACGAGGTACCACAGTGGCATATCAAATTTACTACAATAGCATCCTCAAGTTACCACAATGGAATTTAGCATAGCTTTTCTGTCCAAGCGGTGAGCTGGAGAGACAGTGACCTATTGTTGTATCACTGGTTGGAAGTAGTGGCGGATCTTAAGGGGGGCTGGGTGGGCTCCAGCCCCTCCTAATGACTTGATTTACCACTAAAAACACTGTCGTAAAAACTTCAAATCACCGTTAAATCTTCATGCAAATCAACATCTCCATTGTTTTAGCCCCTCTTGATTCTCATCCTGCATCCGCCACTGGTTGGAAGCCCTTTGCTTACCATTTTGCTGCTGAAATTGACGTGGTAACCATATCGCCTGTGCCTATAGGGGCTCCTCCGATGAACTGAAAATGCGACTATGAGTAAGTGGAACTCATCAAGAGAAAAATAAATTATACTGGTTTTAATCTGCACTCAGCAAGAAATAAATTATACTGCCAAATCAATGAGCTGAAATCTCCTGCTGCCTGATTCCAATGCCAGAAAAGGTGAGCAAGAAGTTGGAATCAGTAAGCTGATAACTCACATATTTACATTTACATGATAAAGTCATCGAAACAAGAAATCATTCCACAGAAAACTACATCTCCGTCTGATAGCTTCATAAGAACAATGTCACACCCGGTATTCCTGGTAACAAAAACACAACCGGTGAGGGAAGAACCACCCTCACGGCTTTGTCATAGAAGGGACCGTATGACCCCGGTCGCGAAAACCCCCGAACCCTGGCTCATGCCCTGACGGGCCAGACGGAACCGGACCAGATCAAACAATCTGGCACTGAGGGCATATTTAACAGATTTTTGGCATCATGAGTTAGGGCAAAAGTCATTTGTAGCATCCGGGTTGTGATGTTGTCAACCTGGGGCTGGATTAAGAGAAAAAAAAGGGTGTCAAACACTAAATAGAACTGAAGCATGTTAGCTACTGAAGAGTTCTCGTGCCGGCAAAATAAAATACACTGATTCAGGTAGCCTATTATAACTAACTTATCCGGCAAGTGAAAGAGAAAGATCAAGATGGTCATCTGCCTCGAGAAAGATCAGAGCAGACTAACATCTTCTATCTGCTCGGTCTGCCACAACAGGGAAACTATTTGTTTGTACAATCAGTAAACCATTCAAAAGAGTAAATCAATGAATCTAATCTAATGGGAACCAGCCCCTAGTCCAAAATTACAAGAATTATGTGGTGTTATATAACAGTAGTAGCCTGTGTAGGAAATCACTGAAGGCATAGTGACCATAAAGAACAATTGCTTTTCCATACAGTATATAGTAAATGATTTACGAGAAACACAATTTGCTATTTATTCAGTATCGTCAATTGAGGCTATTTTTAGAATAATGAGTGAAGATTAGTTAGACAAAAAAAAACTGTAACAGTACAAGGATAGTTGCCAGATTAACATGTTTGGGCCAAACGTAGCTCCATATAACACATGACATGATGAAAATTGTATACCACGCTAAAGAGGGCAGTCGGATGCAAGGTCTAGCATTACTAATTTGCTACTGCATCATGCAAATCGTCAATCCGGCCCGAACATTATGAATCAAACTGTACAGGCAGACACTAGTACAAACCAAAAGCAAATTGACTCCATGCTTATCGAGGGATGCGGATTTACGGGGCTCACCTCGAGAGACTATCACCACCGGAGATGCGACGGGTGCTGGGCCGCTGCCTCCTGATGAACGAGCGCCGCCGTGAGGGGGAGCGGGTCGCACGGCCACCGGACCATGAGGGGAAGCCGCGCGCCACCGGTCGGGGAAGGGGCCAGGCCGTGCTGCGCCGTCGTCGGACACCAAGGAAGGAGTGGACGCCATCGCCACTGCTGGGAGCGAGAAGGGACACACCGCCGTCAACAGGGAAGGAGCTGTCATGCAAGGTGTGGCCGGGGGCGCAGGGCGAGCCATGACATCGTCGGGAGCAGCATCCGCCACTGGTTGGGGATGTGAAGCCACGCGCACCCATGGGGACGCAGATCTGCGCGCGGAGGTGGAGGGCCGGCCGCCGTCGCCGCCAGGACGGTGGAGGGGCCGCCGCCTCGCTGGGAAGGTGGGGATCCGCCACCGTGCAGGGAAGGTGAAGGAGGCGCCGCTGCGATGGGGAGAGGTGGCCGGCCGGGGCAGCGGAGCGTCGAGCAGAGTGGCGTCGCGCCCGCATCGGCGCCGATCCAGAGGGGGGGCGAGCAGGCGGCACCGATGTGCTCGGTGGGTGGGGGCGGACGCGGTAGAGGTGTCGGGGGAGAAGCAGCGAAAGAAGCAGGCGGCGAGGATTTGGGGATTTTCCAAATGGTCAAGCGGGTCTCCTCGTGGCCGGTGGAAGGAAGGGGAAAAAATTACGGGGATTGAATCAATGCATGCATGCATGCGTTAGTTCAACGGGGATCACGGAGCCAAAGCCACGCGCGTGACATGGTGCGCTGGTGAGTGGTGAAGCTCGGGCTCGCCGGTTTTGGACTTTTGGTCCGGCTACAGAATTGGATATTCTGTAGCTAGCTATATATATATATATATATATATATATATATATATATATATATATATATATATATATATATATATATATATATATATATATATATATATATATATATAACACATGTAAGTTTCACAAATCTCAGGAAGAGGCCGTCCAATGATTGAAGGGTTCAAACGGAAATATTTTTCTCTAGACCAAGCATTGATATATGGTACACATACACAGATAGGAGTGAGTATATGCATCCTTTTGACGATTTGAAGCATGAATTATTCGTCATGGGTGGTTCATTCAATTCGTCCATACATTTTGGTGAACAAAACACAATATCAATATGCAGGTTTAGTTTTACTACCCGTACGCAATATTTAACTGCTCTCTTCTCGCAATGAAACATAGCTCATCGTGGTCGATCATCGGGGGACACGCACGGGCCGGCCACACGTACGTACAGTTCCCACTTCCCAGCAGATCCATGCTTGCGACGTCACCGGCGGCCGGTCAGCCGGTGACAGCTAGTGGCAGCGGACACCTCTACCGATGGATCCAATCGGATCGCCGAACTGCACGCGCGCGGCGTCAATGGGTGGCAGTCCCACGCCCAACAGCACACCCGGCCGGCCGCCAGGTGGTTGGCCGCGTGCGCGGCCCCGTCAATGAGCCCGCCACGCGGCTAGTCATCCTCGACGTGCGACTAGCATAGCTTGCTGCCGCCTGGGCTGGCTGCCTGGCCGGCCTATCGAGCATGCGCGCTACAGCTCCGATCCGTCGTCGCGGACTGGCGGTCCCCGTGAAAGCACCGGAAATGATGCATGCGCGCCGCGTGTACGTGGTTAGTTGCTGCCGTGCAGCCTAGCTAGTAGCGCGCTACGCCTGGGTATGGTGTGGTGACCTGGCTAGCTAGTGGCGGCTAGGCCGTCATAGGATGATGATGTTGTCAACTCATGTTCGGTTTAGGTTGTCGGGATACATCAGAGGAACGGACGGCCATTAATCATGCGTCATCTCCATCCATCGTACGTGCAGCTAGCTAGCTACCCGCCGGTCTCTTCTATTTTTTTCAAATCAAAGGAAATACGAAGTAAAAAAGAAAGGTGGCACATCCAGTACCAAGCATGCATGGTACGGTCAGACTGGCTTGTCAGACTCCGCGTCGCCCCCACGCAGGCGACTCGGGTGGCTCCGGAGCCGCCGCCGCCGCCTCCAACCTGAAAGGTCTTGATGGCTAGAGGGGGGTGAATAGCCTTTTAAAATTTTCTACAAAGACAAGCTAAACAAGTTTATCAATACAACAAATAGCGAGATGCGAGTTTTGCTTAGCCTACGGGGTGTTTGCAAGCCACCTATCCAATTCACAATTCTAGTATAATAGCACTCAACCGCACAAGTCAAACCGAGAAGGTAACTACAACTACAACTAGCAAGCTACACAAAAGAGCTACTCTAGCAAAGCTAACTAGCTAGCAAAGATAACTAAGAAAGTAATGCGGAGCTGAGTTAGGAGAGTTTCACCGAGGGGCGAAGTATTGAGCCAACCAATATGATCAACAATGAATACCAAGACAATCGAACACCGGAATCAATCAAACACAATATGAAAGTGATGACACGAAGATTTATCCCGAGGTTCACGTGCTTGCCGGCACGCTAGTCCCCGTTGTGTCCCTCTTCACCACATGGTTCGGTGGCTAATCGGTCTCACACCGAGCCTCTCAAAAGGCGCCACAAGAATCTACCAAATGGCAAAAGGTTGCAATGACACGAGCAATTTACTAATGTTGCCTTTGGCGCTTCGCCGAGGTAGGCACAAACCCCTCACAATCACCGGAGGTGGCCAAGAACAATCACCAGCTCTTGCCAATGCCTCCAAGCTGCTCCAAGCCGTCTAGGTGGCGGCAACCACCAAGAGAAACAAGAATCCCGCAGCAAATCAACCACCAAGTGCCAACTAGATGCAATCTCACAATGCAAATGCACTTGGATCACTCAATCTCACTTCGAATATGCAAAGAAGCAAGAGAGATGAGTGGGAGGGGAGTTGCTTAGCTCAAAGTGCTCACAAGTATGTCAAATGTCCAAGAGAGAGAGCCTTGAGCCGGCCAACGAGTATTTATAGACGTACCCCTTCGAATATAGCCGTTAGAAACTGAAATCAGCAGCAGTCACGCTGACCGGACGCGCTGGTCCAACTGACCGGACACGCCGGTCGCGCAACGGCTAGTTTTCGAAACGTCGATCGGATGCGCCGGTCGCAACGACCGGACGCGCTGGTCCCGACCGGACACGCCGGTCCCGTGACTGACCGGACGCGCCGGTCAACACTGAGTCGCGCAAAACGAACCAACGACCGGACGCGCTGAAGAACTGACCGGACGCCACAGTGCCCGCGTCCGGTCGGAGTCCAGTAAGCACCCTGGACGACCGGACGCGTCCGGTAGCCTGTGACCGGACGCGCCTCGCGTCCGATCAAACAACTGAAAAACGCGCGCACGCCGTACACTGACCGGACGCGTCCGGTCACACAGTGACGGCGTCCGGTCCAGCGTCCGGTCACCACTGTGACCTCCGTTCTCTTCCGTTTGATTTCCGTTTGATTTCCGACTTCCGGCGTAGTGGAAAATAGGCATTTCATTTCCCCGAAATCGCCTGAATCCCGCGCTCGCACGCTCGGCGGGAGGGAGAGAGGACCCCAAATCCTCTCTACCGCTTAAACTCCAACGCTGTCGCAAACATGCTAACACCACCAAGTGATCACGTCATGTGTGAGTGTGTTAGCATTTTCACAATCATTTTTCGAGGCGTTATTAGTTCTATCCAAATGCATATGATCATGAAATGCACATCTAGAGGCACTTAGGAGTTCAATAGCCACGTCATTCCCCTCTTTATAGTACGGCTATCTATCCTATAATGTAACCACACCCACTAGGTGTCTTGGTTACTAAAACACAACCCTTAAGCATATACCTTTGCCTTGATCGCGTAGGGTTGCGTCCAAATCCAAGTGCGGCCATCATGATCACCATGTCCATCTTGCCACCAACCTTGGAATGTACTAATCCTCATATGCTACATTCAACTTAGGCATAGGATTAGTACTTAGGCATTGTCACTAATTACCAACACCAAACATAGGACTTTCAATCTCCCCCTTGTTGGTAATTGGTGACAACCCTTTCACAAAGATATTATGATAAAATTTTGATTGAACCCATGTCACATTGTCCAAGTATATTACCATGTGTAAGAATTATGGACATGTGATCATGAATTCAAATTGATAGCAATGGCTCCCCCTACATGTATGCTATATGTTTGGATTTAGGAAGCGTACATGTTTAGATAGGAAATTATAGGAGCATTGACTACCAATAGGTGCTAAGTGTTTTAGATTATAGACCTTTGAAGCGTGATACCATCGGAGTAGCGATAAACACCATCTTAGCACCTTGTGTAGTTAGATATCACTTGGAAAAGCACAAACATAACTAGAAACCTCGTGAGATCAACATTATAAGCAAGGCTCTAGTACCACTTTGAAAAACATGAAGCAAGAAAAATCTAACTACTTCCTATTCATGCTAGTACTTCAATACACCATTCAATTGTATACTAGCAAAACATCACACAAGCAAAGTATTGGAGAAAAAGAAATGCATAACTATGCATCATACATATGAAGTGCACAAAGAAATGCAATATTCATGTTTAAGAGCTTGCTCCCCCTACTTGTGTGCTCAAAATTTTAGTTGATGCCCTTCTTTTGTCAAATCTATCTTTGTGAACAACATTTTCTCCCCCTTTGTGCTTCTCCCCCTTCGAGTTCTATCTTTGTGAACAACATTTTCTCCCCCTTTGGCACCAATGACCACAAGGGACCAATTTTAGATAGATTACCATGTTGAATTACGGGGTGAGGATCAAGTTTGTGGTTCAACCTAGATTGCTTGCATAAATAAAATGCTTCGGTTTGATCCAAGGGCAAGTTATCTAGATTGAACACTTAGGATCACAAGCTACTTAAACAAGTTATATGCTACCGCTAGATCATACAAGTCATGGAAACAATAGTGGCACCATATAAACTTCAAATTCATTTGATTTTCATGAATGAGCCTAGAACATAAGAAATCATGACTAGATGCATTAAACATGTCCTTAGTATAGAATGTATGACATGTCAACCAATTATACCTTGGGGCTCGAAGGAGAGGCATGTCATATATGGGGTGCATCAACTCATGTTGGAGAAGTCAAGTATGTTCAACTCATTCTTTAGCTTGTGAAATCTCTTCTCATCAAGTGGCTTGGTGAATAGATCGGCTAGTTGATCTTCGGTGCCCACACTCTCAATAGCAATGTCACCCTTTTGTTGATGATCTCTAATAAAATGATGACGAACATCAATATGCTTTGTTCTTTGATGTTGAACCGGATTGTTGGTTAGCTTCACGGCACTTTCATTGTCACATAGCAATGGCACATTCTTGAAATTGATTCCAAAATCCTTCAATGTTGCCTTTATCCACAAGATTTGTGCACAACAACTACCCGCGGCGATGTATTCGGCTTCGGCGGTAGATAGTGCAATACTATTTTGCTTCTTGGATGACCATGAGACAAGTGATCTTCCCAACAATTGACAAGTCCCGGAAGTGCTCTTTCTCTCCACTTTGTCACCGGCATAGTCGGAATCCGAATATCCAACTAGCTCAAAGCTTGCACCCTTGGGATACCATAATCCAACATCTTGTGTATGCTTCAAATACCTCAATATTTTCTTTGTTGCCTTCAAATGACTTTCTCTTGGTGAGGCTTGAAATCTTGCACACATGCATACACTAAACATCACATCGGGTCTTGATGCCGTCACATAGAGTAGGCTACCAATCATTAATCTATAAAGCTTTTGATCCACCATGTTGCCATTCTTGTCACTATCCAAGCTTCCACTAGTGCCCATTGGGGTTGTAATGCCCTTTGCATCTTCCATGCCAAACTTCTTGAGCATATCTTTGATGTACTTGGTTTGGCTCACAAATGTTCCTTCCTTCATTTGTTTGATTTGAAGTCCAAGAAAGAAACTAAGTTCACCGATCATTGACATTTCAAATTCCTTTGACATCATTTTCCCAAACTCATCACAATAATCTTGATTGGTTGAACCGAATATGATATCATCAACATATATTTGCAACACAAACAAGTCTTTTCCAATCTTCTTGGTGAAGAGAGTAGTATCCACTTTGCCCATGACAAATCCTTTAGTTAGCAAGAAGTCCCTCAATCTTTCATACCATGCTCTAGGTGCTTGCTTCAATCCATATAAAGCTTTCCTTAACTTGTACACATGGTTGGATTTCTTGTCATCTTCAAAATCAGGAGGTTGCTCCACATACACCTCCTCTTAAATGTACCCATTGAGAAATGCACTCTTCACATCCATTTGATATAGCTTGATATTATGAGCACAAGCATAGGCAAGTAAGATCCTAATTGCTTCCAATCTTGCAACCGGGGCATAAGTTTCACCGAAGTCAAGACCCTCTATTTGTGTATAACCTTGAGCCACTAGTCTTGCTTTGTTTCTTACTACTATTCCATCTTGATCTTGCTTGTTGCGAAAGACCCATCTTGTTCCAATGACATTATGATCCTTAGGCCTCTCAACTAGTTCCCACACTTCATTTCTCTTGAAGTTGTTGAGCTCTTTATGCATTGCATTTACCCAATCTGGATCTCTCAATGCTTTATCAATGTCCTTGGGTTCTTCCATTGACACAAAGGAAGAGTGAGCACAAAATGATGCCAATCTTGATCTAGTTTGAACTCCCCTTTGTATGTCACCAATGATAGAATCCAATGGATGATCTCTTGCAATGTTAGTTGGTTGAAGCACTTGGACTTGATTGCTTGGATGTTGATGTTGATCATGAGTTGGAGATGATGAACTAGCCACTTGTTGATCTTGTTGCACTTGAGATGATGTACTAGCTTGATTTTGCATTAGAGACCCACTAGCTTGTGTAATTGGACTTTGGAGCACTTGATCTTTGTTGTCATCCACATCAATCACTTGCTTTGGCCTAATATCACCTATATCCATTTCTTTCATAGCATTGGTCAATTGAGTTCCTCTCACATCATCCAAGTTGTTTTCCTCATCTTGAGAGCCATTTGTTTCATCAAACTCAACATCATGAACTTCCTCAAGTAAACCACTAGCCAAATTCCAAACTCTATAAGCTTTGCTAGTAGTGGAGTAACTAAGTAGGAATCCTTCATCACATTTCTTCTCAAACTTGCTCAATCTAGAGCCCTTCTTCAAGATGTAGCATTTACAACCAAATACCCGAAAGTATGCAATGTTGGGCTTTCTTCCATTCAATATCTCATATGGTGTCTTCTCTAGGAACTTGTGGCAATAGAGGCGGTTGCTATAGAAGCAAGCCGTGTTGATTGCTTCGGCCCAAAATGAATGACTCACATTATACTCATTCAACATTGATCTTGCTATATCAATCAAGGTTCTATTCTTCCTCTCAACTAAGCCATTTGATTGAGGTGTATACTTGGCCGAAAATTGATGTTTGATTCCAAGCTCATCACATAGCTCATCAATTCTTGTATTTCTAAACTCACTTCCATTGTCACTTCTCACTTTCTTGATTGTGGTCTCAAATTCATTTTGCACTCTCTTGATGAACTTCTTGAATATGTCAAATACATCACTCTTGTCCACAAGAAAGAATACCCATGTGTATCTAGTGAAATCATCCACAATCACAAAGCCATACTTATTGCCACCAATGCTTGTGTATGTAGTTGGCCCAAATAGATCCATGTGCAACAACCCAAATGCCTTGGAAGTACTCATAATGCTCTTCAATGGATGAGTGTTGCCTACTTGCTTTCCGGCTTGACATGCACTACATAGCTTATCCTTCTCAAATGTGACATCCTTCAAGCCTCTAACTAAGTCATGCTTCACTAACTTGTTCAATTGCTTCATACCAACATGACCAAGTCTTCTATGCCATAACCAACCCATACTTGATTTGGTGAGCAAGCATGTTGAAAGTTGAGTGTCACTAGCATTGAAATCAACCAAGTATAGATTCTCATATCTAAAACCCTTGAAGATCAAATTGGAGCCATCAACACTAACTATCTCCACATCATCAACACCAAATGTGCACTTGAAACCAAGATCACATAATTGAGCAACCGAGAGAAGATTGAAGTTCAACTTTTCAACTAAGAGCACATTGGAAATGCTATGATCATTTGAGATTGCAATCCTTCCAAGAGCCTTCACATCACCCTTGCTATTGTCACCAAATGTGATACTATCAATGCCACTATCATTTGATTTGAGAGAGTTGAACATTCTTGAATCACCGGTTATATGTTGAGAGCACCCACTGTCAAGCACCCAATGCCTTCCTCCAGCCTTGTAATTTACCTACAAAATAAATTAATGTTTCTTAGGTACCCATACTCGTTTGGGTCCTTGGAGGTTAGTAACTAAGCTCTTTGGTACCCAAATGGCCTTCTTCTTTGGACCCACAATTGGTGTACCAACAAACCTAGCATGCACACCTTTCTCACCCTTGGTAAGCACATAACAAGAATCAAAAGGAATGTAATCCATTTTAGCATGAAACTTGTTGTTGTTCTTGTTCATTTTATTACAATTAATCTCTAGATGCCCAACTTGCTTGCATCTATTGCAATAACGACCATTGCTCTTCACAAAGCGAGACTTTGGAGTAGCAAAAGCCGCCTTGCCCTTCTTGGGAGTATAGCCCAAACCCTCTTTGTTAAGAGAGAACCTTTGGCTACCCAAACATTTTAGCAAGCGGGCATCCCCACCATAGGCATTGCCTAATGCGCGGGTGAGATCATCCACCTCTCTCTTGAGAGTCTCATTCTCAACCACAAGTGATGAATCACTAGTAGTAGAGGTAGAGTTGGTTGTGGTGGATGATGATGAGCTACATGAAGCATTAGTAGGACCAACAAATGAAGAATCATCAATAATATCACATGTTAGTCCAATATCACAAGTGACAATCACTTGCTCCTCCTTAGCTTCCTTCATGAGCTTCTCCAACTTGAGGTCCTTCTCCTTGATGAGCTCAAGTAGAGAGGAGTGGGCTTTCTTAAGCTTAGTGTGAGCAACTCCAAGGTCCTCGTGGTCTTCCTTTAGACACTCACGAGAGGCCTCTAGATCATCAAAGGATTTCCTAAGATCTTTAAGCTCTTGTTCAATTCCTTTGCACTCCTTACTCTTTTTGAGAGCAACAAGCTCTTCCATCAAGGCATCATTTTCATTGCTCTTGGCAATGAGCTCTTGCTCCAAGATTTTGCACTTCTTGGTTGTCCTCTTGTAGCCCTTGCTCATTTGATCTATTATGCCCAATAGATCATCCTTGGAGTAGTCCTCATCCTCCTCATCATCACTCCTACAACAATCACTAGCACAAGAATCATTATCACTATCATCATATTTTACCTTGGTAGGCTTGGCCATAAGGCATGTCGATGTAGTGTCGAAGATGGATGGCTTGTTGGAGAGGGCGATGCTTGCAATAGCTCGCCGAGTGGTCCTCTCATCATCACTATCGGAGTTATCACTATCCCAAGTGACCACATAGCCACCACCCTTCTTCTTCTTGTTGATAGTGAAGCTCTTCTTCTCTTTCTTCTCCTTCTTGTCCTTCTTGTTATTCTTCAACTTCAACTCCCCATCATGATATCTTTTGTCTTCATAGGGACACTTTGCCACTACATGATCGGGGCTATTGCAATTGTAGCAAAGCACTTCCTTTGCCTTCATGAAGTCCCTTCTCTTTCTTGCACCATATCCTTTCTTCTTCATGAACCTCCCCATCTTGTGCACTAGGAGGGCCATGGTCTCATCATCGAATGGATCATCATCATCGCTCTCCACCTTGCCCTTGCCCTTAGAGGATGAAGCCTTGAATGCAATGGGCTTCTCTTGCTTGACCTTGATCTCCTTCTTCTCATCTTCATCTTCATCATCATCATATTGAGCATCGGTCATGACATCTCCAAGCACTTGGTTTGGAGTCACCTTATCCAAACCCTCTCTTTGGATCATCTTCCTCAAGATAGCAAACTTCTTAGGTAAGTTCATCAAGAACTTATGTGAGAAGTCCTTGTCCTTGACATCTTCTCCTAGGCTCTTGAGATCATTGACAATAACTTGTAGCCTATAGAACATCTCCGGTATGGACTCATCATCCTTCATCTTGAAGCTTGCAAACTTATCCTTGAGCATATAGAGCTTGGCACTCTTTACCGTTGAAGTGCCTTCATATGTTTCCTCTAATCTTGTCCACACTTCACTTGCCGTCTCAAGATCCTTGATTTGCTCAAAGACCTTTGCATCAATCCCATTGTAGAGAGTGTTGAGAGCCATAGTGTTGCATTGGTTGTTGATGCGGTCATTGTTGGTGAGGTTGTCGGGATCAATGATAGCATAATCATGATGTGTCACCTCCCAAACCTTCTCATTGATAGAGCCAAGATATTGCTTCATCTTTCTTCTCCAATGATCAAAAGATGAGACACCATCAAAGAATGGAGGCTTGCCCCCGATATGGTTGAACACAACTTGAGCCATCTTACACCGAGGTTGTTAAGCCTTACAAACGGTGACCACGGCTCCGATACCACTTGAAAGGTCTTGATGGCTAGAGGGGGGTGAATAGCCTTTTAAAATTTTCTACAAAGACAAGCTAAACAAGTTTATCAATACAACAAATAGCGAGATTCGAGTTTTGCTTAGCCTACGGGGTGTTTGCAAGCCACCTATCCAATTCACAATTCTAGTATAATAGCACTCAACCGCACAAGTCAAACCGAGAAGGTAACTACAACTACAACTAGCAAGCTACACAAAAGAGCTACTCTAGCAAAGCTAACTAGCTAGCAAAGATAACTAAGAAAGTAATGCGGAGTTGAGTTAGGAGAGTTTCACCGAGGGGCGAAGTATTGAGCCAACCAATATGATCAACAATGAATACCAAGACAACCGAACACCGAGATCAATCAAACACAATATGAAAGTGATGACACGAAGATTTATCCCGAGGTTCACGTGCTTGCCGGCACGCTAGTCCCCGTTGTGTCCCTCTTCACCACGTGGTTCGGTGGCTAATCGGTCTCACACCGAGCCTCTCAAAAGGCGCCACAAGAACCTACCAAATGGCAAAAGGTTGCAATGACACGAGCAATTTACTAATGTTGCCTTTGGTGCTTCGCCGAGGTAGGCACAAACCCCTCACAATCACCGGAGGTGGCCAAGAACAATCACCAACTCTTGCCAATGCCTCCAAGCTGTTCCAAGCCGTCTAGGTGGCGGCAACCACAAAGAGAAACAAGAATCCCGCAGCAAATCAACCACCAAGTGCCAACTAGATGCAATCTCACAATGCAAATGCACTTGGATCACTCAATCTCACTTCGAATATGCAAAGAAGCAAGAGAGATGAGTGGGAGGGGATTTGCTTAGCTCAAAGTGCTCACAAGTATGTCAAATGTCCAAGAGAGAGAGCCTTGAGCCGGCCAACGAGTATTTATAGACGTACCCCTTCGAATATAGCCGTTAGAAACTGAAATCAGCAGCAGTCGCGCTGACCGGACGCGCTGGTCCAACTGACCGGACGCGCCGGTCGCGCAACGGCTAGTTTTCGAAACGCCGATCGGACGCGCCGGTCGCAACGACCGGATGCGCTGGTCCCGACCGGACACGCCGGTCCCGTGACTGACCGGACGCGCCGGTCAACACTGAGTCGCGCAAAACGAACCAACGACCGGACGCGCTGAAGAACTGACCGGACGCCACAGTGCCCGCGTCCGGTCAGAGTCCAGTAAGCACCCTGGACGACCGGACGCGTCCGGTCGCCTGTGACCGGACGCGCCTCGCGTCCGATCAAACAACTGAAAAACGCGCGCACGCCGTACACTGACCGGACGCGTCCGGTCACCACTGTGACCTCCGTTCGCTTCCGTTTGATTTCCGTTTGATTTCCGACTTCCGGCGTAGTGGAAAATAGGCATTTCATTTCCCCAAAATCACCTGAATCTCGCGTCATGTGTGAGTGTGTTAGCATTTTCACAATCATTTTTCGAGGCGTTATTAGTTCTATCCAAATGCATATGATCATGAAATGCACATCTAGAGGCACTTAGGAGTTCAATAGCCACGTCATTCCCCTCTTTATAGTACGGCTATCTATCCTATAATGTAACCACACCCACTAGGTGTCTTGGTTACTAAAACACAACCCTTAAGCATATACCTTTGCCTTGATCGCGTAGGGTTGCGTCCAAATCCAAGTGCGGCCATCATGATCACCATGTCCATCTTGCCACCAACCTTGGAATGTACTAATCCTCATATGCTACATTCAACTTAGGCATAGGATTAGTACTTAGGCATTGTCACTAATTACCAACACCAAACATAGGACTTTCACAACCTTCCTTCCCTCTTTGGGCCGCCGGAGCGGGCTGCCGGCTAGGCTAGCGCGGCTCGCTGGGATGGCGGCGGGGGTTAGTTGCTGCCGTGCAGCCCAGCTAGTAGCGCGCTACGCCTGGGTGTGGTGTGGTGGCCTGGCTAGCTAGTGGCAGCGGACACCTCTACCGATGGATCCAATCGGATCACCGGACTGCACGCGCGTGGCGTCAACGGGTGGCAGTTCCACGCCCAACAGCACGCCCGGCCGGCCGCCAGGCGGTTGGGCGCGCGCGCGGCCCTGTCAATGAGCCCGCAGTGCGGCTGGTCATCCTCGACGTGCGACTAGCCTAGCTTGCTGCCGCCTGGGCTGGTCGCCTGGCCGACCTATCGAGCATGCGCGCTACAGCTCCGATCCGTCATCGCGGACTGACGGTCCCCGTGAAAGCACCGGAAATGATGCATGCGCGCCGCGTGTACGTGGTTAGTTGCTGCCGTGCAGCCCAGCTAGTAGCGCGCTACGCCTGGGTGTGGTGTGGTGGCCTGGCTAGCTAGTGGCGGCTAGGCCGTCATAGTATGATGATGATGTCAACTCATGTTCGGTTTAGGTTGCCGGGATACATCAGAGGAACGGATGGCCATTAATCATGCGTCATCTCCATCCATCCTACGTGCAGCTAGCAAGCTACCCGCCGGTCTCTTCTATTTTTTTCAAATCAAAGGAAATACGAAGTAAAAAAGAAAGGTGGCACATCCAGTACCAAGCATGCATGGTACGGTCAGATTGGCTTGTCAGACTCCGCGTCGCCCCCACGCAGGCGACTCGGGTGGCTCCGAAGCCGCCGCCGCCTCCAACCTTCCTTCCCTCTTTGGGCCGCCGGAGCGGGCCGCCGGCTAGGCTAGCGCGGCTCGCCGGGATGGCGGCGGGGCTTAGTTGCTACCGTGCAGCCCAGCTAATAGCGCGCTACGCCTGGGTGTGGTGTGGTGGCCTAGCTAGCTAGTGGCAGCGGACACCTCTACCGATGGATCCAATCGGATCGCCGGACTGCACGCGGGCGGCATCAACGGGTGGCAGTCCCACGCCCAACAGCACGCCCGGCCCCGTCAATGAGCCCGCCGCGCGGCTAGTCATCCTCGACGTGCGACTAGCCTAGCTTGCTGCCGCCTGGTCTGGCTGCCTGGCCGGCCTATCGAGCATGCGCGCTACAGCTTCGATCCGTCGTCGCGGACTGGCGGTCCCCGTGAAAGCACCAGAAATGATGCATGCGCGCCGCGTGTACGTGGTTAGTTGCTGCCGTGCAGCCTAGCTAGTAGCGCGCTACGCCTGGGTGTGGTGTGGTGGCCTGGCTAGCTAGTGGCGGCTAGGCCATCATAGGATGATGATGATGTCAACTCATGTTCGGTTTAGGTTGCCGGGATACATCAGAGGAACGGACGGCCATTAATCATGCGTCATCTCCATCCATCGTACGTGCAGCTAGCTAGCTACCCGCCGGTCTCTTCTATTTTTTTTCAAATCAAAGGAAATACGAAGTAAAAAATGAAAGGTGGCACATCCAGTACCAAGCATGCATGGTACGGTCAGACTGGCTTGTCAGACTCCGCGTAGCCCCCATGCAGGCGACTCGGGTGGCTCCGAAGCCGCCGCCGCCTCCAACCTTCCTTCTCTCTTTGGGCCGCCGGAGCGGGCCACCGGCTAGGCTAGCGCGGCTCGCCGGGATGGCGGCGGGGGTTAGTTGCTGCCGTAAAGCCCAGCTAGTAGCGCGCTACGCCTGGGTGTGGTGTGGTGGCCTGGCTAGCTAGTGGCAGCGGACAACTCTACCGATGGATCCAATCGGATCGCCGGACTGCACGCGCGCGGTGTCAACGGGTGGCAGTCCCACGCCCGACCGCACGCCCGGCCGGCCGCCAGGCGGTTGGGCGCGCGCGCGGCCCCGTCAATGAGCCCGCCGTGCGGCTAGTCATCCTCGACGTGCGACTAGCCTAGCTTGCTGCCGCCTGGGCTGGCCGCCTGGCCGGCCTATCGAGCATGCGCGCTACAGCTCCGATCCGTCATCGCGGACTGGCGGTCCTCGTCAAAGCACCGGAAATGATGCATGCGCGCCGCGTGTATGTGGTTAGTTGCTGCTGTGCAGCCCAGCTAGTAGCGCGCTACGCCTGGGTGTGGTGTGGTGGCCTGGCTAGCTAGTGGCGGCTAGGCCGTCATAGTATGATGATGATGTCAACTCATGTTCGGTTTAGGTTGCCGGGATACATCAGAGGAACGGACGGCCATAAATCATGCGTCATCTCCATCCATCCTACGTGCAGCTAGCTAGCTACCCGCCTGTCTCTTCTATTTTTTTTCAAATCAAAGGAAATACGAAGTAAAAAAGAAAGGTGGCACATCCAGTACCAAGCATGCATGGTACGGTCAGATTTGCTTGTCAGACTCCGCGTCGCCCCCACGCAGACGACTCGGGTGGCTCCGAAGCCGCCGCCGCCTCCAACCTTCCTTCCCTCTTTGGGCCGCCGGAGCGGGCCGCCGGCTAGGCTAGCGCGGCTCGCCGGGATGGCGGCGGGGGTTAGTTGCTGCCGTGTAGCCCAGCTAGTAGCGCGCTACGCCTGGGTGTGTTGTGGTGGCCTGGCTAGCTAGTGGCAGCGGACACCTCTACCGATGGATCCAATCGGATCGCCGGACTGCACGCGCGCGGCGTCAATGGGTGGCAGTCCCACGCCCAACAGCACACCCGGCCGGCCGCCAAGCGGTTGGGCGCGTGCGCGGCCCCGTCAATGAGCCCGCCGCGCGGCTAGTCATCCTCGACGTGCGACTAGCCTAGCTTGCTGCCGCCTAGGCTGGCCGCCTGGCCGGCCTATCGAGCATGCGCGCTACAGCTCCGATCCGTCATCGCGGACTGGCGGTCCTCGTGAAAGCACCGGAAATGATGCATGCGCGCCGCGTGTACGTGGTTAGTTGCTGCCGTGCCGCCCAGCTAGTAGCGCGCTACGCCTCGGTGTGGTGTGGTGGCCTGGCTAGCTAGTGGCGGCTAGGCCGTCATAGTATGATGATGATGTCAACTCATGTTCGGTTTAGGTTGCCGGGATACATCAGAGGAACGGACGGCCATTAATCATGCGTCATCTCCATCCATCCTACGTGCAGCTAGCTAGCTACCCGCCGGTCTCTTCTATTTTTTCCAAATCAAAGGAAATACGAAGTAAAAAAGAAAGGTGGCACATCCAGTACCAAGCATGCATGGTACGGTCAGATTGGCTTGTCAGACTTCGCGTCGCCCCCACGCAGGCGACTCGGGTGGCTCCGGAGCCGCCGCTGCCTCCAACCTTCCTTCCCTCTTTGGGCCGCCGGAGCAGGCCGCCGGCTAGGCTAGCGCGGCTCGCCGAGATGGCGGCGGGGGTTAGTTGCTGCCGTGCAGCCCAGCTAGTAGTGCGCTACGCCTGGGTGTGGTGTGGTGGCCTGGCTAGCTAGTGGCAGCGGACACCTCTACCGATGGATCCAATCGGATCGCCGGACTGCACGCGCGCGGCGTCAATGGGTGGCAGTCCCACGCCCAACAGCACACCCGGCCGGCCGCCAAGCGGTTGGGCGCGTGCGCGGCCCCGTCAATGAGCCCGCCGCACGGCTAGTCATCCTCGACGTGCGACTAGCCTAGCTTGCTGCCGCCTAGGCTGGCCGCCAAGCCGGCCTATCGAGCATGCGCGCTACAGCTCTGATCTGTCGTCGCGGACTGGCGGTCCCGTGAAAGCACCGGAAATGAAGCATGTGCGCTGCGTGTACGTGGTTAGTTGCTGCCGTGCAGCCCAGCTAGTAGCGCGCTACGCCTGGGTGTGGTGTGGTGGCCTGGCTAGCTTGTGGCGGCTAGGCCGTCATAGGATGATGATGTTGTCAACTCATGTTCGGTTTAGGTTGCCGGGATACATCAGAGGAACGGACGGCCATTAATCATGCGTCATCTCCATCCATCGTACGTGCAGCTAGCTAGCTACCCGCCGGTCTCTACTATTTTTTTCAAATCAAAGTGTCGGTGTTCGGACCCGAGGGGGTCCTAGACCAACGAGTAAATGCTGCGTGTCCCTTTCCTGGATGGTGATGCAAGGAGAACACACGGGGATTTATCCTGGTTCGGGCAAGAGAAGGCCCTACGTCCAGCGGGGGGGGAGATATTGTATTTCCTTGCACCGAGGTGCTTGCGTAGGGGTTACAAGCTTGCGAGAGAGGGCAATGAGCCCAGGTCTCAAAAGAGGAAAACGAAATACAGGTTGATTGCTTGAGATGTTGATCGCTATCTGGAGCTTGACTTGTTGTCCGTCGTCTCTCCAGAGCCCTGGCCTCCCCTTTTATAGGACGAGAGGAGGCCAGGACGGCGGGAGCCCTGAGATGATGTTTTGTCGATCCCTGTTGAGGTGGCTGTAGCGACGTGTCCTAGAAATGGAGGGCCATCCCTGGACACCATGGTGACGTAGGGGACGAGACGCTGAAATGACCCGGAGCACCGTGCCACGCCGTCCTCCCTTCCCTGTTGAGCCGTGCTGGGCGTCGAGGCCGGGTCGAGGCCAGGTCGAGGGCGAACGGATAAGTCCGAATCCCTGGAATCGCGGTGTACGGACTTTGTCGTATCCTCCCTCGAGGGTAACTAGTGACGTACAGTGTGCGGTAAGGTGGATACAGTGACGTTTTTCACCTCCCATCACGGGATGGGTGGTGAAATAGTGAGAACTGACACTGGTATTGTTCCCACGTCGACCACGCGTGCAGCCATGCCGGTAGGTGGTAGTAGGTAATTGCATTAAATGCTAAGGCTTTTGTCATGGGGTAGGTAAAGAGAGGGGGTCGAGCGCCTCGACCCGGGCTCACGCGAGTCGGAGTGCTCCCGGTGGGCGATCGAGCCTCGTGCTGGTCGAAGCGCGGTCGAGGGCTCCCGTCGAGGGGGCCTCGTACGAGTCGGAGATGGGATGCGGTCGAGGCATTCCGTCAAGCCAGGCTCGTACGAGGCGGACCTGTCGCGCGTTCCTAAGTAGGCTGTGTTTTGTCGTGGCTTAGTCGTTTTAGTTTTTATTATCGTTAAATGTGGGTACCCCTATACTATTGGTACCGACAGTAGCCCCCGAGCCTCTAGGTGAGTGTATGTTCACTCTTCTAGAGGCTTTTTGCTAATGAACTGGAGATGAACTGGAGTCATAGCGCCGTGTGTTTTTCTAGTAGGGGCGTGCGAGCGCCCTCAGGACTTTTCCGGTGGGGGCGCGTGAGCGCACCCGCCGGGTGTAGCCCCCGAGGCCTCGGTGGAGTATTGAGAAAGTCTCCTCCGAGGTCTTATTCGTGGTTTACCAGGGAGTAGTTGATGCGACCGAGCCCCCGAGCCTCGTGCGCACGAGGTCGATCGGAGTCCCTGCCATCTTTCGTTGTCCGGCCCTCACGCTCTTCCTTCGGAGAGGAGGAGGAGGGGTGGGGAACGTCGTACTACCCCGTTCGGGCGAGTCCGGCGATCTCCGGTGAGCTGCTAGCGGGGAGATTCGAGTGAGAGTCCGTGCTCCAGTCGTTAGGAATCGGCTTGTGGCCCGGAGGCGCTCTTCAAAGATGCCAAGGAGTGGTCGTGCGGATGTCGGTTCCCTGCGACGGGATCCGAGGGCTCGATGCCTCCCCCGAGGGGATTCCTGCTTCGACCTCGTCCTTTAGCCTCGAATACGTCTTGGGATGCCTCGAGAGCGTGGCTCGAGCCCTGGCCATGTACGGGCGCATCCCTGGTCGTCCCTTGCTCTGTTGCTCGAGGGCAGCTGTCGAACCCAGGTCAAGGGCCAGCTTCCGTTCCCTCGAGACTTAAAGTGGGCTCGGAGCCCGTTATAGGTATCTGGGAATATCCGTTCGTGGATCTTGCCCCGCCCATTAGCCAGGCGTGCCTTTTTAGGGCGAGATCGGCGCGGTAGTGGGCGACGTGGCGTTCGGTTATGGCGTGGGGGACGGCCACGTGCCTTGCTCCTGTAAGACGTGGGGGACGGTTAGGTGAGCGCATTTATTGCGGGAAACTGTTCCTACCTTTTCATGCGGCCGTTGGACTTCCTCCTGGCCTATAAAGGTGAGACCCCAAGGGTCCGTGCTCCCGTCCGGTTCTTTGCGCTCCTGCCATCCCCTAGTCTCAGGAAACCCTAGCCTTCTTGCGCCTTCCACCCACACTGCTGCCGCCGCCGCTGCCTTCCCCTCCGCTCATCCCTCCCGATAGCACCAATGGCTGGAAAGAGCCAAATCCTCCCCGCCGAAGACTGGGCTACTTCCTCGGTGATGGAGAGGAAGCTAGAGGAGCTGGTCGAAGATGGGTTGCTGCGGCCGAGGACGAACCGGTCGCGGCCGGAGTGGATAGCGCCGCCGCCGGCCCATCGGGAGCCGGCGCCCCCGGAAGGGTACGTGGTGAGCTTCGTATGCTTCCACGAGCGGGGGTTCGGGATCATGCGAGCGCTTCTCCATTACTACTGGGTGGAGCTCCATCACCTTGCCCCCAACGCCGTCGCGCAGGCCGCCATCTTCACGGCGGTCTGCGAGGGGTACCTCGGGGTGGAGCCGCAGTGGAACCTGTGGCTTCACCTCTTCAAAGGCGAGCTCTTCGCGAGGAGAGCGGGGGAGGAGGGAGTTCTCTACGTGGCGCGGGTAGGGAGCTACGTCCTACAGTTGAGGTCGAGCCGGGCGGACCAGTACATCCCGGCTCGCCTCATCTCCTCGAACAGCGGGTGGCACGAGGGCTGGTTCTACCTCTGCAACGACGACAACCAGTTGCTGAAGTACACCGGCCGCGTGCTGACCGCCCGGGAGGACCGCTGGACGTACGGAGTGCCGGACGCCGAGAAGCCACGCCTGGATCCGTTGCTGGCGGCGCTGCAGCAGCTTCGCGCTCGAGGCTTGACGGCGGCGGCGGTAGCGATGGCGTTCCATCGCCGCAGGGTGATGCCGCTGTGCCGGCGTCGCCTGCGCCTCGACCAGATGACTCCGGAGGCGTCTCTAGAGGGGAGCCGGATGTCTCACGAGGCCCTCACCCTCGAGGAGGGACTTCGTCGAGCCCGCCGGATGGTCGGGACCTTCAAGGCGGAGGAGGCTGACCGGCTCCCCATGAGGCCCACCGAGGGGTTCGAGCCCATGGTAAGTTCTCTTGAGTTGGTACGCTTGTTTTGGTTTTGTTCGTTTCTTGGACCCCCTTAACCTGGTCGACGCCGGTGTGCAGGACTTGTCGGCGCTGCGGGAGACGCGACCGCCGTTCCCGGAGGACCAGCCTGCCCGGGACGCTCGGCGGCAGCACGCCTCGAAGCAGAAGGAGGTCAAGGAGTCGACCAAGAAGCGGGCGGCCCGCAAGGCCAAGGAGGCGGAGGCGCGGAAGAAACGCCGGTGCCAGCAGGCCCTCGACGGGCTTCCTTTGGAGCCGTCGCCCTCCGAGACCATGTCGGGGGGGACGACGACAGCAGCGGCGAGGATGATGATGCATTGTCGCGGTACGAAGCCGCGACCGGGCTGGGGAGCCTCCCAGACATCCGCCCCCTGCTGGAGCCCATCGCGGGGTCATCCTCCTCGATCATCATGGTCGAGGAGGTTGAGGAGGACGACGAGGAAGAGGAGAAGAAGAGGAAGAAGAAGGAAGAGAAGAAGGAGGCGGGCCCCTCGACGGGAGGGGCTGCCTTGCCCCGGACCCAGCAAGCGGGGTCGACGGGGGTGCCTGCCTCAGCCCAGGCCCCGCAAGCTCGGGAGGGGACCGGGGCGGTGGCGCCGACATCGTCGGCGGCGGCGCCGCCGTCAGGCGTGAGGACCAGAGGCCAGCTGGCCTCGGAAGCGCAGAAGACGCGCAGTGGTGCGCCGGCGAGGGCCCCACGGAGCGCCCGGTCTGCGGGTGGGGCTGCCGCGAGGCCGCCGCCTGCCGCCTCGGGCGGCTCGGACCGTGGGGGGTCGAGGCCTCTGGTGCCGATCTCCGGGTGAGTTTTCGAACTAAGGGGATTTGTCTTTTTTCGAATTCGTCGGCCGACCTCATTTTTTATTTTATAGGCTGAAGCGGAAGGCGGAGCACATGGGGCCCACCCCCGTGAAGTCCCTTCGAGCCAGCGCCGCCGTCCTCAACCGGTCGGCGGAGCAGGACGCGGCCTGGGTCCGCGAGGTCGAGGCCGCGAAGGAGCGTTGTCGACAGCAGGAGGCTGCAGGTGCTTCGACGGTCGCCGGCCCCGACCCTGCCGCGGCAGGGTCAGACCCGGCGAGGGTGGTGGCGCCCGGCCCGGTCGAGGCGGAGCCCAGGGCGCTGCCCTCGGCTGAGGCCACCGTGGAAGCGGCCGTGGAGGGGGCGACTGCCGATGCGACCGTGGAGGGGGCTGCACCGGCAGCGGAGCAGGAGGTGGCACCGGCGAGGGGGCCGCAGCCACAGCAAGACCCGCCGCCGCGGCCGGTGGGCACGGCGGAGGGCGAGGTCGCCGAGCCCTCTACCGGATCCCCGAAAGAAGTGGCGCCGGAGGTTGAGGTGCCGGTTGCGGGGGCACCGGTGGTCGGAGCGCCGGTTCCCGAGCCGCCAACGGGCGAGGTACCGGCCCCAGAGGCGTCGACGGTGGAGGCGCCAGCTCCGGAGGTACTGGTTGCCGAGGGGCCGGTCACCGCCGAGGGGCGAGTGCCCATGGTCATTGCCCTCGACGACGCCCCCCTAGACAGAGGAAAACAGATAATGGGGGTCGACGGGGGCGAGGCCACGAGTCGAGCTGATGCCTCGACTTCCGCTGGGGCCGTGGGAGCTGCGGGCGAGGCCAACGAGGCCGGCCGTTCGATGGGGCCGGGAGGCGCCCCGGCCGCGTCGTCATCGTCGTGGCCTGACTTCGCCGCGCTGGCGATAGCGCGGGCCGAGGAGGAGATCCCGAGGTGGGGGGGCCGCCCCTTCAGTTTAGGGACGCCGCGAACCTCGACGCCGAGCCCATCCTCACTCTGAATGACAGGGATGAGGTGCATCGCTGGCAGTACCTCGAGGGCGTCCGCCAGCACCTCGATCGGCTACTCCGCGTGGTGACTGACGCTGTCTTGCGGGGTGTACGGGATGCCACCGAGGTATGGTCGATTCACTTAGCTTTTTTCGTGGGTCTAGGTGCTCTCTTTTCCTCGGCCACTTTATCTTTTTTGGTTTTCTTTGAGTTAGGAACTGAAGGAGACCTCCCGCCGCAAGTCACTCTTCATCCGAGGTGAGAGTGGCGTGTGGGCGTCACTGTCCCGGCAACGGGCCCTGGTCGAGGAGATCCAGAAGAGGCTCGCCGATCGGACCGCTGAGATGGCTGAGCTGCGCACCGCCTTCTCGACGGTGAAGAAGGAAGCGATCCAGGCTTGGGCGGCTGAAGCCTCAATGCGCACCGAGGTGGACAAGGCCCGGGAAGAGGCTGCCCAGGCCCGCAGGGACCTCGAGCCCCTGGCGGCGCGGGTCAAGGAGCTCGAGGAGGATGTCTCCCAGGTCAGCCGTCAACGTGACCTCCTCAACGTCCAAATCGGGCAGGTCACGGCTCGGTTTAGTGCGCTGAAGGACGAGGTCTCGGGGCTAAACGGGGCCGTCCAAGAGAAGGACGTGGCGCTCCAAACCGCACGCCAGGAGATCGAGGCCCTGAAGGCGATCGTCCGTGAGAAGGACAGTGCCCTCCTGGGGCTCGAGCAGACGTGTGGGGGGCTCCGCAACGAGGTTGTGGGTTTGAAGACCCACATCGAGGGTAAGTAACTTGTTATGGCCATAGAGTTGAGGCATCGCGTTAGGTGCTAATTTGTCTTGTCATGTTTCAGAGCTGGAGGGTGAGAAACGGGAGGCCCACTCGACTGCCAACTCCTTGCAGAGCCTCCTCGAAGCCGAGACCCGGAGGACCCAGCTGCTCGAGGGCGCGATCACCTCGGTGTGCGACGGTCTGGGGGTCGAGCCCGACGCCGACACCGGAGAAGACGCTCCAGGGAACTCCTTCATCCGTCGGATGGCGGCGCTGGGTCACCTCGCCCGGGAGAAGATTCGGGACAGCCTCCATCACGGCGTGAAGAGGGCGCTGGCCGTCGTCCGTTCGGGGTTCGTATTCGACATGGAGCTCGTTGCCGACGGCTTCATCACAGACCCGGAGCGGACGGACGAGGAGAATGAAGACGCCTGCCTGGAGCTGATTGAAGCCGCGGAGGGGCCTGGGAGCCGTCTGGCCTCGCTCTTTGAGCCTGAGGTGGTCCCGCCTGCTGACGACGAAGGCCTGTGAGCCAAATCTGGGCACGGAGGCCCGTGTAATAAGTTAGTTTACTTTGAATTTTGGTCGTGGTGGCCGTAGGGGCCTTAAAAACTCGAAACATAAACTAGTTCGTAGCTAACTTAGTTTTATTCGAGCTTCTCTTTCCCTTATTGCTTGGATCGTGTTCTCGTGTGATTTACTTAGCACGCAGTTGCGTTCTTTGGCATAAGGGAGCGAGCGGAGGTACCGTAGCCTCGGAGGCGTAAGTAACCTCGTGGCTCGACTGCCCTTGAGCTTCAGGGTGCTCTTGCGGCCTCGTGTGAGAACCTGATCTAAGCGGCAGGGAACGTAATCTCTTTTAGAGTTAGGAACCGTCATTTAGGTCTCCCTAGCGTGAAGTTGCACCTCTAGAAGGCGTAAGGACTGAGTGGAGGCACCGTAGCCTCAGAGGCGTAGGTGAGACTCCTGGTTCGAGGGTCCTTTCGAAATTTAGGGTGCTCTTACAGCGTCGTTGATCTAAGGAGCGGTCCTTAAAATTTAAAAAAGAGTGTAAGTTTTTTCGGGGACTGAGGGGTTCCCCCCTGTGTAGCCCCCGAGGGAGGGTCGATTCTGGCAGTGCAGAGTCGATCCTTCCTCACTGTGAGACAAAAGTTTTTTGACATTGCTGTATTCTTTATTGATGAAAAAGAAATTACAGAGCCTCGAGGCTTTCTAAGGAAAAAAGCGACGTAGCTGTTCAATGTTCCAAGCGTTGGTGAAGATTTCGCCCTTCTCGTTGGATAGCTTGTAGGTGCCTGGCTTCAGTACTTCTGCGATGATGTACGGTCCTTCCCATGGCGGTGTGAGCTTGTGGCGTCCTTTGGTGTTCTGGTTCCGCCGTAGCACCAAGTCGCCGACGTTGAGGTCACGCCTGCGGACGTGTCTGTCGTGGTATCGCCGGAGACCCTGCTGGTACCTGGCAGAATGTAACAGAGCCACATCTCGGGCTTCCTCGAGCTGGTCGAGGGCGTCTTGTCTTGTGGCGTCGTTATTTCTTTCGTTGTAGGCCTTCAGCCTTGGGGATCCGTACTCTATATCAGTCGGGAGCATAGCCTCGGACCCGTAGACTAAGAAGAACGGAGTGAACCCCGTGGCTCGACTCGGCGTTGTTCTTAGGCTCCATAGGACCGAGGGTAGTTCGGCAGCCCATCTTTTGCCATGTTTGTTTAGCTTGTCAAAGATTCTGGGTTTCAGGCCTTGTAGGACCATGCCGTTGGCACGTTCCACTTGGCCGTTTGTTTTTGGATGAGCCACGGCCGACCAGAGCACGCGAATGTGATGGTGGTCGCAGAAGTCCAGAAACTTTTTCCCAGTGAACTGAGTGCCGTTGTCAGTGATAATACAGTTTGGAACTCCAAAACGATGGACGATGTCGGTGAAGAAAAGCACAGCTTGTTCGGACCTAATACTGGTGATGGGGCGAGCCTCGATCCACTTGGAGAATTTGTCGATAGCGACGAGCAAGTGGGTGAAGCCGCTAGTTGTCCTTTTTAGAGGTCCGACAAGGTCAAGGCCCCAAACGGCAAACGGCCACGTGATGGGAATGGTTTGCAGAGCATATGCCGGGAGATGGGTCTGTCTTGCATAGTACTGACAACCTTTACAGGAGCGTACTAGCTTGACGGCGTCGGAGACCGCGGTCGGCCAATAGAATCCTTGTCGAAAGGCATTTCCGACGAGGGTTCGAGGCGCAGCGTGGTGACCGCAAGCCCCCGAGTGCAGGTCGCTGAGCAGGCCCCTGCCTTCCTCGTTCGTGATGCAACGTTGGAGGATGCCTATAGGGCTGCGGCGGTACAGCTCCCTACTGTTGCCAACGATCACGAAGGTTTTGGCCCGGCGAGCGATCCGTCGAGCCTCGGTCTTACTCGAGGGGAGGTCCCCTTGGATGAGGTAGTCGAGGTACGGAGCGCGCCAGTCAGGCTCGAGGCCAGATGGTAGGGTCGAGCCTTCCACCTGCATGGCCTCAGCCCCGATCGCGGGGGCCTCGGTTTTAGGTGGGGGGTCGAGTGACGTCCCGTCGACCCCTCCGTCTGGCCCAAGGTCGACGGATGGCCGCTGAAGATCTTTTGCGATAACGTCTGGTGGAACAGTAGTTCGACTGGACGCGATTTTTGCAAGTTCATCGGCGGCCTCGTTATACCTGCGTGCGATGTGGTTGAGCTCGAGGCCGTGAAACTTGTCCTCGAGGCGTCGTACTTCCTAGCAGTAGGCTTCCATCTTGGGGTCACGGAAACTCGAGCTCTTCATGACCTGGTCGATTACGAGCTGGTAGTCGCCCCGAACGTCAAGGTGCCGGACCCCGAGCTCGATGGCAATTCTCAGCCCCGTGATGAGTGCCTCATATTCAGCGACGTTGTTTGACGCAGGAAAGTGGAGCCGGATGACATAGCGCATGTGAACCCCGAGAGGCGAGATGAAGAGTAGGCCTGCGCCCGCTCCTGTTTTCATCAACGACCCGTCGAAGTACATGGTCCAGAGCTCGGCCTGGAGCCGTGCGGGAGGGAGTTGGGTGTCGGTCCATTCAACCAGGAAGTCTGCCAATACCTGTGACTTTATAGCTTTGCGCGGCGCATAAGATAAGGTCTCGCCCATGAGCTCAACCGCCCACTTGGCGATCCTACTCGAGGCTTCCCGGTTCTGGGCTATCTCTCCCAGGGGGAAAAGAAGAAACCACAGTAACCGGGTGGCCCTCGAAGTAGTGTCAGAGCTTGCGCCGTGTCAAGATGACAGCATATAGCAGTTTCTGGATCTGGGGGTACCGGACCTTAGTTTCCGAGAGCACCTCGCTAATGAAATAGACTGGCCTTTGGACGAGCAAGGTATGAGCCTCCTCGGCCCGTTCGACGACCAGGACCGCGCTGACAACTTGTGACGTTGCAGCGACATAAAGTAGGAGCGGCTCTCCTAGGGTCGGAGGGACGAGAATTGGTGAATTAGAGAGGGTGACCTTGAGTTTTGTGAGGGCTTCCTCGGCCTCGAGGGTCCAGGAAAAATGCTCCGATTTCTTCAAGAGGCGGTACAGAGGGAGCGCTTTTTCGCCGAGGCGCGAAATGAAACGGCTGAGTGCCGCCAAGCAGCCCGTGACCCTCTGCAAGCCTTTCAGATCTCGGATGGGGCCCATCTTGGTTATCGCAGAGATTTTTTCTGGATTGGCCTCAATGCCCCGTTTAGACACGATGAACCCTAAAAGCATACCTCGAGGGACGCCAAAAACGCATTTTTCTAGATTGAGCTTGATATTCTTTACCCGGAGGCATTTGAAGGCAACGTCGAGGTCGTTCACTAGATTATCGGCTCGTCTGGTCTTGACTACGATGTCATCGACGTATGCCTCGACGGTTGGTCCGATGTGTTCTCCGAAAACGTGCTGCATGCATCGCTGGTACGTTGCCCCTGCGTTCCGGAGACCGAAGGGCATCGTAACGTAGCAATACATGCCGAACGGGGTAATCAACGAAGTCGCGAGCTGGTCGGACTCCTTTATTTTTATCTGATGGTAACCGGAGTAAGCATCTAAGAACGAAAGAGTTTCACATCCCGCAGTTGAATCAACGATTTGATCAATGCGTGGCAAAGGAAAGGGAACCTTTGGACATGCTTCATTCAAGCTAGTATAGTCTACGCACATCCTCCATTTCCCACTCTTTTTCTTAACTAATACAGGATTAGCTAGCCACTCGGGATGGTGAACCTCCTTGATGAACCCGGCCTCCAGTAGCTTGTGGATCTCTTCGCCGATGACCCTGCGCTTCTCCTCGTCGAAGCGGCGTAGGCGTTGCTTCACCGGTTTGGACCCGGCCCGGATCTCCAAGGCGTGCTCGGCGACTTCCCTAGGTATGCCCGGCATATCCGAGGGACTCCACGCAAAAATGTCGACATTTGCGTGGAGAAAGTCGACGAGCACGGCTTCCAATTTCGGGTCGAGGGTGGCGCTGACGTTTAGCGCCTTCCCGTTGGGATCAGCGGGGTCGAGGGGCACGAGTTTGACGTCCTCCGCGGGCTCAAAGCTGCCGGCGTGGCGTTTTGGGTCGGGAACCTCGTTGGCGAGACCGTCGAGGTCTGCGGCCAAAGTCGTCGACTCCAAAACCACCTCGCCGTGTTCGACGCACTCGACGTCGCACTCGTAGGCATGTTCATACGAGGGCCCCACAGTGATGACGCCGTTTGGGCCGAGCATCTTGAGCTTGAGGTAGGTGTAGTTCGGCACGGCCATGAACTTGGCGTAGCACGGGCGCCCGAGGATGGCGTGGTATGTTCCACGGAATCCGACCACCTCGAAGGTGAGGGTCTCTTTCCTGAAGTTGGTCGGTGTGCCAAAACAAACGGGCAGATCGACCCGTCCGAGGGGTTCCGCCCGCTTCCCTGGCACAACTCCGTGGAAGCCCCCGACGCTAGGCTGTAGGCGCGCTCTCTCGATCCCCAGGAGGTCGAGGGTCTGGGAGTAGATGATGTTGAGGCTGCTTCCGCCGTCCATGAGTACCTTGGTGAGGCGTGTGTTGGCGATGATGGGATCAACAACAAGAGGGTAGACCCCCGGATTGGGGACGTAGTCCGGATGATCATCACGGTCGAAAGTGATGGCCACCGTAGACCAGTCAAGGAAACGAGGGACCGCCGTTTGTACGGAGAAAACCTCTCGCCGCTCTCGCTTGCGCTGGCGCGCTGAGAGGCGGGTCGAGGGTCCTCCGTAGATCATAAAGCAGTCGTGGATCTCGGGGAACCCCTCATCCTTGTCATCACCTTTTGGGTCTTCCTTCTTGTCGGTGTTCTTGCTGCCTGCGCCTTCGAAGTACCTGCGGAGCATATGACAATCTTCGAGGTTATGGTTAATGGGTCCCTTGTGGTAAGGGCATGGCTTTTTAAGCATTTTGTCGAAGATGCCCCCGCCGGGGGGGCCTCGAGGCTTCTTGCGCTCGGTAGCGGCGACAAGCTCATCGGCCGGGGCCTCGAGCTTGCCCTGTTGGCCTTTCTTCTTCTTGCGGTTGTTCCTCTTGGAGCCTCGGGTGGAGCTCGCGGGATCGTCGGTCTTCTGCTTCCCCGTGTCCTGCTCGCCGCCGAAGATGGCACCAACTGCCTCCTCGCCGGCGGCGAAGTTAGTGACGATGTCCATCAACCCGTTGGTAGTGAGGGGGTGTGACGGCCTAACTCTCGGACCAACTCCTTGCAAGTGGTGCCCGAAAGGAAAGCCATGATCACGTCAGAGTCGGTGACGTTGGGGAGCTCGGTGCGTTGCCTGGAGAAACGCCGGATGTAATCCCGGAGGGATTCACCTGGCTTCTGCTTGCAACTCCGGAGGTCCCATGAGTTGCCGGGGCGCATGTAAGTTCCCTTGAAGTTTCCCTCGAACACCCTTACGAGATCACCCCAGTCGTGGATCTGCTGGGGCGGAAGATCCTCGAGCCAGGCTCGAGCGGTGTCGGAGAGGAACAAGGGGAGCTGTCGGATGATGACTCGGTCGTCGGTGGCCCCGCCCAGCTGACATGCTAAGCGGAAGTCGGCGAGCCAAAGTTTGGGTTTGGTCTGGCCGTTGTACTTGGCAAGAGTCGTGGGAGGGCGGAACCGTGCCGGCAGTATCGTTTCGCGGATTGCCTTGCTGAAGACCCAAGGGCCCGGAGGCTCGGGTGAAGGACTGCGATCCTCCGAGCTGTCGTAGCGCCCGCCCCTATGCACGTGGTAGCCTCGAGCCACACCGTCACCGTGCTTGCGCGTGCGGCGCTCGATGATGTTGCCACGGGTGTCTCGAGGCCCTTGGTCGTGAGTCATGTGCTCGGGGGCGGGAGCCATTCGAATCCGTCGGGGAGGTTCGGGATGAATCGAGGCCTCTCTCTCCTATCGGGAGGGCTCTGCGAGCCGCTCCGAGGCGGGCTCGCGTCGCCTCGAGGCAGAGCTCTCGGCCTGCTGCAGGGCAGCGGTCTCGAGGAGTTCTCGGATCTCATCTCGAGCCCGGCGAGCATCGGGGTTTGACGGCTCGGGCATATTGCGCAGGAGCATGGCGGCGGCGATGACGTTCTGGCTGGCTCGAGCGAAGACCGGGGGGTCGGTTACCCGGTCCTCGTCGATGCGACGGTTGACGTCGTGAGCTCTTCCGCGAGCTCTCCCGCCAAGTGTGCGTTCCGCACGCTCATGCTCGAGAGTTTGTTGGAGTAAACGCAGGTTTTCTCGTTCCTCGTCGAGCCTTTCCTGCAACTCGCGGATTTGGTCGAGCTGCACCCCTTGATCCGCAAGGAGTTGAGCCTCGCCCTGCTCGGCAGGGAGCCCGACGTGAGGGGGCGTGTGCCTTCCTCCGACCGGCTCTTCTTCCTGCGAATCCGACGTGCTTTCAACATCGACGTTGAAGCACTCACGGGTCGGATCGTAGGTGTCATCAGCCGAGTCGGAGTCAGGGGCGCCGAAATAATAGTATGACGGGGGAATGCATGGCCGTTGCGGATCGCCACTAGGGTTGCGGCGTGGGGAAGCGGCCACACGGGGTTCTGTTTCCGGTGCCTCAATAGAGTCTAGATAATCAGAAGCCGGCGTGGACGCAACGAGGTCCAGAGCAGAGCGTAGATGGTGCCCAGGGAGTTCCTCATAAGCACTCATGCGAGTGCTCACGGAAGAAGCGTACGCCTGGGCAACGGAATTTAGCCCGAACGGGAACGGCGAAGGAGATGTGGCCGTCCACGCCGAAACGGGTGCTCCGGGTAGCGGCGTTTCACCGGACGGAGGAGCGGTAGGATTCTCCGTCGGCATGTTGCCCTCGGCCAAGCTCATCCTCCCCAGATTTCCAATGAGGAAGTCTGGGTTGGAGTCCGGCTAGGGGGCGCCAAACCGAGGAATCCCGTCACCCTCCGTGAGATGAAGATGGTGGTTGCGCCGGGCTCGTCGCCGTCGGGCGGCTCGCGCCTGCCTTGAACGACGATACCGGCGGATCGCTCCCCCAGGCTGGGAGAGCTCGTAATCCTCGTTAGTTGGGTGCCTAGGTGGGAGTAGGACCATGTCGTAGCCGTAGCCAAGTGACATGAACTCCAAACTCCCGAACCAGATCACCGTAGCCAACGGGATAGGACGATTGGGGTCAGCCATCCAGGAAAAAGGCGGGAAAGCGACGTTGGCACGCAGCGATCCCCTACCTGGCGCGCCAACTGTCGGTGTTCGGACCCGAGGGGGTCCTAGACCAACGAGTAAATGCTGCGTGTCCCTTTTCTGGATGGTGATGCAAGGAGAACACACGGGGATTTATCCTGGTTCGGGCAAGAGAAGGCCCTACGTCCAGCGGGGGGGAGATATTGTATTTCCTTGCACCGAGGTGCTTGCGTAGGGGTTACAAGCTTGCGAGAGAGGGCAATGAGCCCAGGTCTCAAAAGAGGAAAACGAAATACAGGTTGATTGCTTGAGATATTGATCGCTATCTGGAGCTTGACTTGTTGTCCGTCGTCTCTCCAGAGCCCTGGCCTCCCCTTTTATAGGACGAGAGGAGGCCAGGACGGCGGGAGCCCTGAGATGATGTTTTGTCGATCCCTGTTGAGGTGGCTGTAGCGACGTGTCCTAGAAATGGAGGGCCATCCCTGGACACCATGGTGACATAGGGGACGAGACGCTGAAATGACTCGGAGCACCGTGCCACGCCGTCCTCCCTTCCCTGTTGAGCCGTGCTGGGCGTCGAGGCCGGGTCGAGGCCGGGTCGAGGGCGAACGGATAAGTCCGAATCCCTGGAATCGCGGTGTACGGACTTTGTCGTATCCTCCCTCGAGGGTAACTAGTGACGTACAATGTGCGGTAAGGTGGATACAGTGATGTTTTTCACCTCCCATCACGGGATGGGTGGTGAAATAGTGAGAACTGACACTGGTATTGTTCCCACGTCGACCACGCGTAGCCATGCCGGTAGGTGGTAGTAGGTAATTGCATTAAATGCTAAGGCTTTTGTCCTGGGGTAGGTAAAGAGAGGGGGTCGAGCGCCTCGACCCGGGCTCACGCGAGTCAGAGTGCTCCCGGTGGGCGATCGAGCCTCGTGCGGGTCGGAGCGCGGTCGAGGGCTCCCGTCGAGGGGGCCTCGTACGAGTCGGAGACGGGATGCGGTCGAGGCATTCCGTCGAGCCAGGCTCGTACGAGGCGGACCTGTCGCGCGTTCCTAAGTAGGCTGTGTTTTGTCACGGCTTAGTCGTTTTAGTTTTTATTATCGTTAAATGTGGGTACCCCTATACTATTGGTACCGACACAAAGGAAATACGAAGTAAAAAAGAAAGGTGGCACATCCAGTACCAAGCATGCATGGTACGGTCAGACTGGCTTGTCAGACTCCGCGTCGCCCCCACGCACGCGACTCGGGTGGCTCCGGAGCCGCCGCCGCCTCCAACCTTCCTTCCCTCTTTGGGCCGCCGGAGCGGGCCGCCGGCTAGGCTAGCGCGGCTCGCCGGGATGGCGGCGGGGGTTAGTTGCTGCCGTGCAGCCCAGCTAGTAGCGCGCTACGCCTGGGTGTGGTGTGGTGGCCTGGCTAGCTAGTGGCAGTGGACACCTCTACCGATGGATCCAATCGGATCGCCGGACTGCACGCGCGCGGCGTCAACGGGTGGCAGTCCCACGCCCAACAGCACGCCCAGCCAGCCGCCAGGCGGTTGGGCGCGCGCGCGGCCCCGTCAATGAGCCAGTCGCGCGGCTAGTCATCCTCGACGTGCGACTAGCCTAGCTTGCTGCCGCCTGAGCTGGCCGCCTGGCCGGCCTATCGAGCATGCGCGCTACAGCTCCGATCCGTCGTCGCCGACTGGCGGTCCCCGTTTAAGCATCGGAAATGATGCATGCGCGCCACGTGTACGTGGTTAGTTGCTGCCGTGCAGCCCAGCTACTAGCGCGCTACGCCTGGGTGTGGTGTGGTGGCCTGGCTAGCTAGTGGCGGCTAGGCCGTCATAGGAAGATGATGATGTCAACTCATGTTCGGTTTAGGTTGCCACGATACATCAGAGGAACGGACGGCCATTAATCATGCGTCATCTCCATCCATCGTACGTGCAGCTAGCTAGCTACCCGCCGGTCTCTTCTATTTTTTTCAAATCAAAGGAAATACGAAGTAAAAAAGAAAGGTGGCACATCCAGTACCAAGCATGCATGGTACGGTCAGACTGGCTTGTCAGACTCCACGTCGCCCCCACGCAGGCGACTCGGGTGGCTCCGGAGCCGCCGCCTCCTCCAACCTTCCTCCCCTCTTTGGGCCACCGGAGCTAGCCGCCGGCTAGGCTAGCGCGGCTCGCCGGGATGGCGGCGGGGGTTAGTTGCTGCCGTGCAGCCCAGCTAGTAGCGCGCTACGCCTGGGTGTGGTGTGGTGGCCTGGCTAGCTAGTGGCAGCGGACACCTCTACCGATGGATCCCATCGGATCGCCAGACTGCACGCGTGCGGCGTCAACGGGTGGCAGTCCCACGCCCAACAGCACGCCCGGCCGGCCGCCAAGCGGTTGGGCGCGCGCTACGTTCCTCTGATGTATCCCTGCAACCTAAACCGAACATGAGTTGCTGCCGTGCAGCCCAGCTACTAGCGCGCTACGCCTGGGTGTGGTGTGGTGGCCTGGCTAGCTAGTGGCGGCTAGGCCGTCATAGGATGATGATGATGTCAACTCATGTTCGGTTTAGGTTGCAGGGATACATCAGAGGAACGGACGGCCATTAATCATGCATCATCTCCATCCATCGTATGTGCAGCTCGCTAGCTACCTGCCGGTCTCTTCTATTTTTTTTTCAAATCAAAGGAAATACGAAGTAAAAAAGAAAGGTGGCACATCCAGTACCAAGCATGCATGGTACGGTCAGACTGGCTTGTCAGTCTCCGCGTCGCCCCCACGCAGGTGACTCGGGTGGCTCCGGAGCCGCCGCC
The DNA here is from genome assembly GCA_022457205.1 of Saccharum spontaneum. NCBI lineage: Eukaryota > Viridiplantae > Streptophyta > Magnoliopsida > Poales > Poaceae > Saccharum > Saccharum spontaneum. The sequence continues at coordinate 6,901,280 of CM039600.1, forward strand.
TCCAACCTTCCTTCCCTCTTTGGGCCGCCGGAGCGGGCCGCCGGCTAGGCTAGCGTGGCTCGCCGGGATGGCGGCGGGGGGCCTGGCGCACGAGGTTGGCGAGTTGGCGGAGGAGGGGAGCTGCAGGGGGGCGGCCCAATGGAGGAGGAGGCGGAGTCGATGGCGGCGCTGCTGATGGCCTTGGCATTGGCAGCTGGGATTTGGGAAGGTGCACCAGGTATTATATATGATCACCTAGATATGCAAACCCATAGCCCGGCACCTCACTGCTCTGGTGATGAGTGGTCTGCGGTCTGCCGCCTCTGCTCCCTTCTCCTGGGTTCCTTCCTCTGTTTTTTCTCCTATCTCTCCTGCACCGCTGCGATGGGTTGTTTGGTTTCCCCATTTAGTCCCTATCACATGACACATGTGAAGTACTAAATATAGACTAAAAAAATAACTAATTACACTAATTTGCGAGATAAATTTTTAAGCTTAATTAGTCCATAGTGTGTGCTACAGTAAACATACGCTAATAATGAATTAATTAGGCTTAATAAATTCGTCTTGAAGTTTAGCGGCGGAATCTGCGACATCCATATAACATTACACCCACTAAACTTTAGTCATACAACCAAACCCGCAGGGGACGCGCGTGGTCGGCGGCCCGTACCCCGTACCTGTGCGATCGCCGAGGCTTACGCGTTGTGGAAGACCTTTACCTTTCGACGGGTTGGTGCTGTTCGTCGTGGGGGCAAGCCAATGGGCAATGTCATGCATGCATCTGGTGGAGGAATTATTTTTTTTTGTGGTCCGTCGGGCAAATCCATAGGGCACGACGGGCTGTGTTCTGCTGCAGGTTCGTCGTTCCTTCTCTGCGGAGTACCTTCGTCCCAAAGTTTGATCAAATTTATAGTGATTAGTATTAACATTTGTGTCTTAACCAAGATTTCTTATGAAAATATATTATTTCAATAATCTATTTTCTAATGTAAATGTTAGTATTTTTTTGTATAACTTTGGTTGAGAATTGCTTTTTTTTTGACGGAGGGAAGGATGTGCGCAAAGGTCTGTGTCTGAAACGGACAGGTTTACAAGTCCAAGTGCTGAACTATCAGTCTATATACTACCATGCTTTACCCACTTGGTGAAATGAAAAATCTTTTGCTGGCAGGCATCAAACAATTAATGATACAGCGCCTGAACGCGTTTTGAACGAACCCGAGTTAATTTGGCTGCTTGAGGGCTGGCAGATGATTACTTTGCTTCTGTTGGGTGCCCCTGCTCCCTTGGTCCTTGCACCGTGTCGTGGAGTGGTGCTGCACTTGCACGTCCCTCCTCTCGCATACGGTACGACGGAGATATCACTAAGGCTGGTGTAAAATTTTTTGAATGGCAATTAGTGTTGTAAAATTTTTTGGGCTATTCGTCTTGATTAATTATTTTTTTACTACTCCATACATATGTCCAAAGATTCGATGTGCTTCTAAAATTTTTAGAACTTTGAAGGATCACACCCTTATCAGCTCAGCGCCTCAGCCAAAAGGAAAAAAAAAAGAGAGATGCTGGTTGCTTTTGCACAGCTGCCGGGCCCGGGGCTGGTGTGGAGTGGTGCTGCTGCCTCTGCTGCTGCTCAAGATGGCCTTCCCGAACGTGTTCTTCCACCTGGGGTTCGCCCCCCTGCCAGCCCTCAAGGCGCCACGAGTCTCTTGGCTGGAACTGTCAAGGATCCGGCAGGAACTTTGGTAGTCCTAAAATGCTTCACCTCGCCTGCCTCAGTTTCGACCAACGCTCAGCTATATTTAGTTCAGAAACTAGAAATAATCGTCTAAGCAAAACTGACATTATTAATTAATAAATTGCAAGTTGATGATGTACATATTGTTCTAGCTTAGGGCCAGTCAGGAGGTATGTGGTTACTTTCTAGAATGAAGTCGAGTTACAAGTCTTAGATTCTAGTCACAACTTTTTCTTTGTCTCATAAGCATTTCTAGAAAAAGTTTGGTTTAGTGTGTGTCTATAGAGATCCTCACCATCTCTAAACCACTAGTATTTGGAGTCAAGTTCAAAATTTTGTTGTAACACACCTGAGCTTGCCGTTCATATGTATGAGTGATCTTAATGACACTATGAATGCTAATGAGAAACTTGGTCCTAGGCCTCCTAATAATCGTTTGATATCTGAGTTTTGTTGTCTTGTCAGAAATTGTGGTTTTTTTTATTTAGGCTACAATGGCCCCGCCTACACTTGGACCAACAAACGTTTCGGTACTAACCCCACTTAGCAAAGTTGACTTGTGTTTAGCAAATACTCCTCTATCCTTTAATAAATAGATTTCTAGAATGTTTTAAGTCAAACTTTTTAAACTTTGACCGAATTTCGAGAAAAAAAACATTAAGATTTGTGATATCAAATTAGTACCACTAGATTTAGCATAAAATATATTTTCATAAGGTGTTTATTTTATTTCATAGGTGTTGTTATTTTTTTCTATAAAGTTTGTCAAAGTTAAAAATGTTTGACCGGCACGGTGTATAGGAATTGATTTATTTGAGGATACAGGGAGTATGTCTCAAGGGACCAATCTGTGTCCTATCCTAGCTCTTGCATGCAGCAGCAGCAGCAGCAGCAGCAGCCCCAGTATATCGAGATCGAATCGATCTGAGAATTTCATATGCATTGACTTGAGAGACATTTTTAAAAAGCAGTCCTTAACTGCGGTGATAATTGACTTGCTCCTAGCGGTTGATTAGTACTCCTACTAGCGACCTCACGGACGAAATGCTTGACGATGACCGTATCTGGCAGCAGCGTCATAATAGCTGATAGGATCATGATAAGATACTACGATGACGCGATTTCCACGCGGATCAGTTGATTGTGCACAACAGGCCGGCCGGCCTGCCACGCCACACGTTTCCGTCAGAAAACCACAAATGCACAACACCTAAACACGTACTCAACCACTCGTGCTTCTTCAGTTATTACGCTAACGATCATTAGCTTTGAGCTTAGCTTTATCTGCTAGTGCTAAGTAGTGTAAAATAACTAATTACTAACATTTACACGAATATAAGTACGTGAAATATTTGATGACATTATTTAGTCCAGGGGAAAAAAACGTCCCTTTTCGTTTTCTCCTAGTCCACTCGCCTTAAGCGCCGGTGATTGTCCAGATTCCTGAAAGCGACATGAGAGCTTTTGCCAAAGAGCTGGTTCGTATATATTGCTTGTCCGGCCAAAAGCGGAAATCAGCTTTTGCAGTCTGGACACACGTCGTGGAACGGCGTTGTGCCGCCGCGTGAATTTTCTGTCAAATTTTGCAGCAAGCATGGTGTCTGTCAAAATGACGTGATAAACTGCCCAACTTCCGTGGCTTTAGGCCTTTCACCATCAGCATCAGGCATGGGCGACATTTAAGGTTAACTCGTAACGATAGCATCCAACCATGCTATGTGCAGTTCCCCAGTCAGTTCAGTTCGCCCCAGCAGAGTACAGCTAATAGGCACCAGCAGAACAAAGCAAAGTTTATGAAGAGAGCGACTACCAGCTACCATATAAACCGGTGATGCACATGGAACGATTATCTCTTTATAACGAAGGTTCAGCCAGCCATATCATTTTACAACAGCTATTATCAGCTAAAGAGAAATGCTAATCCATATCGAAATCCATATCATCCATGACTGAACTTTTGGCCCTATATCTCCTCTTGAAAACATCTTCCCTGAACAGCTTGGTTTCAGCCATCAGGTCCATGGCCGGTTTCTGCTGTATGGTTTCCTTCTCGCTCTTCAGCATGCTCTTCCGCTTTGCGAGGGCCACTATCGCAGCAGCCAGCCTGTCCTTCTGCGGCTGCTTCTCCTCCTCGTCGTCATCCCCTCTTTCCAGCACGTACTGTTCAACAAAATATGAGTTGTGTTGCATCAACAAGTTACAGCTGCATCAAATTGTGACAGTCGTTCCCTGGAAAATTCAGAAATACCATCAGGTTTACCTCAAGGTCATGAATGAGGGAGTCAAGTGACTTGATTGTCCGGTGAGGCCAACGAGGTATCCCATATTATCGGCATTTCCTCTTCAGTATGCTGACCCCAATCTTGAGTGTCTTTGATGCATCTCGGATTGGAAGATGGAAGTACTGAGCTATATCAACTAAAGTAATGCTATCTATATGCTTCCGGTTGGCTCTTGTATGCTTCTGAACTGGTAGTGCAAGTTCTGCATATACCACACATGTTATTAAACATTCAAGTAGCACAATGATGATGCCAAATAAAACAGATTGATAGATCATCTTCCCTCTCAAGAAAGGTTCAGTGGCACTACTACTAAAAACTTGCAACTAGATCACCCGCTGCTCACTGCGTCACGCCAAGCCACTTCGGCCCTGTTCGTTTGAGCTATTCAGCGGAATCAGCAGTCATCCAGCAGTGTTTTTCTCTCACAACAAACCAGCGAACAGTACTTTCAGCCACAATAAACCAGCGAAACGAACAGGCTTAGTCGAGAAATTCTCATGTCATGATGTCAGATAGTGACTACACAGTACATGTCAGACAGCGACTGCACAAAATTTGAGAACTTCACGAAACCATGCCTTGCCAGCAGCAGCCTTGACCTTGGCAGGCTCCTACAACAAAACATGTAATGTTCAGTACATGGTTATCAACAAAACAAACATATAGAATGATTCAACAGTGATAGGATCAGTCAAGTCTGTTCAAGTGCTGACTGAAACAAATAATCTGAACTCTTAGCAAGACTGACCATACACAAATATAGGACTATGCAGTCAAACAGATGGGCCAGCCAATGCAAACTAAACCATGATGAACCACTACAGTAAAAGTATATGAAATGGACTAATTCATGTGTTGTGCTCTGGAATTAGCTGACACAAAGCAAGGCATAAGTCGCAACAATATTACAAATGTGCTACAGCAAACAAAGTTGAAGCTACATACTAGTATTCACTAGACAGCAGATATATCAGAAAATGTACTAGGCATCACTAGTATTAATCAATACCACAAACTACAGGATTAACAGATGTATTAAGTCACCATATCCAGTATTCAAAACAGAAATGAAAGGGGGGCAAGAAATTATCATACCGGGCTAAGTTTGGTCCTCTTGGAGTCGAGCTTCTCCTGCCAGGCCTTGACACGGGCAGCCTCAGGACTCTGTAGGACTTGGGACTCCGTCGGCCAAGTCCTGTCGGAGTCGAGCTTGTCCTGCCGGGCCTTAACACGAGCAGCCTCAGGACTCCGTCAAGATCCAAGGAGAAAGCTCGACTCCGAGAGGACTTGGCCGATGTCTCGTGACACGGGACACAGCGCAGCCGGTACCCCAGGACTTGGCCGAGGGCTGGCGCTGCAACATAGGACTTGGCCGAGGTCTGGTCACCATATATAGGTGGAGGAGGTTAGAGCATCTCCACCGGTCCCCCAATAAAACTCCCCCAATAACTTAGTATTGGGGTAGCCCATTATTTACTTTTTAGGTTATTGGAGGAGATGCTTTTGCAGTTCCCCAATATCTCATCCCCAATATGTGATTTTGGCCCATATTGCAAATTATGGCCCATGTTAGAGCAAATTGACCCATGGATATTTTTCACGTCAAAATAAGTTGTTGATGTCTAGTTTGTCGCATACTTAAGACCAAAGATAGAAAATGCAATAACAGTTTGTTCAACAATAAGAAAATAAAATTAAACATACTCACACAAGGATATATCATAAACAAGATATAAAGAGAGATGGCATGGCATTGTTTCCAAGTGCAGAATCACCAACGCTGCATATCCAGGACCTACTAATGTTAACTGCTAGCACTTTAGTGACAAATCACTTCAGATCAGTTTTCACTAATAAAAGAAGTACAGACCCATACAGTCTCACCAATATTTGGAGGATAGTACTGCTACATAAAGTCTCATATAGCAATGATAGTATTATGTTCTAATAATTAGAGGTTAACACATAGCCAAATGCAAGTTCAGTAACCTTTCACTAAACTCCCAACTTTCATCCTGGACTCATCCTGGACTCCAAAATTTCCGTGCTTTTACTTCCAAACCATAACATCAAACACTTCGGCTTGGGGGCCGCCGGTGGTGCCTTCCCTGTGGCCAGATCCCGGCCACGGCGAGCCTCCACGCCCCTTCCGTGGCTTTGCCGAGACCGCTGCCGAGAGCAGGAGGGGGCACGATGGCGCGCACAGGAGGACGACACCCAGGCCCTTGACACTGGTGCATGGTGGCGCACCGTGGGATGGCAGTGGCGGCGGCGGTGGGGTGTGTCGGGGCGGGACGGGCGGGAGAGAGGAAAGTGTGGAGACGAGACAGGCGGGAGAGCGTGGGTGTGTTCGCGCCAAAAGAACAGAGGATTGGGAGAGGTTGCAAGTGCCCCCTTCATTTGAGGGGAGATGGGTGTTTTTTTGGTGACCACCAAAAATTGGGGGAGATATTGGGGCACTGTTGAAGCATGAAAATTGATCTATCTCTCCCAATAATTCTGTTTTATGGGAATGAGGGGTTGTATTGAGGATTTGTTGGAGATGCTCTTAAGGTCTGTGTGCGGGCCTGCGGGGATGAAATCGGCCCACCTCGAGAGATGAAAGCTACGTTGAGGAGAGAGATGTGACGAAGAAATAAACCAGAGAGAGGCAGAGGTGTACTTGTATTGACGACTGACAGTTGAGTGATTAGTGATATACTACTGTACATGGATCACCACCTTTTATTAGCTTCATGTGTACCGTACCCTTTTAGATGATGGCACTGTCTTTGGAATCACACTTTAACTATTTATTTATTTTATATTATTTATGATTATATTGGATACTATATTTAGTTACAAACTCTAATAATATATCAAGTTTGTATTATAATAGTTAAAAATTGTTAATTACATTATTAGTTTACGATTATAAAGTTTAACTTTTGATATTAGCAACAATGTTATATAGATTTTGTGGACGAAAAGGAGTATTTAATGTTACTTATACTTATGTGCTCCTAAGTTTAAGCACTAATTAAGTGCACCGCGCCTATGTAATACCTACACAGCCAACCGATAAAATATATTTTTTTATGTATAATACTGTGAAGGAAGCTGGGAACCGAACAGAAACCACTGCAGATGACATACCATGGCTGCGGCTCTTTAGACTACCGCAGTGGGTACTCTAAAACGATACTCTAAAGCTTTAGAGTATGAATATAGAGTAAAAACTGCTGCACTGGATATTCTAAAATGATACTCTATTTTTTTTCTCACTCTATATTTAAAGTAGTACGGTGCTAACTCTATACTCTATAGTGACGGCCCCCACTCTAAAACGATACTCTAAAGCTTTAGAGTATGAATATAGAGTAAAAACTGCTGCACTGGATATTCTAAAACGATACTCTATTCTTTCTCTCACTCTATATTTAGCAATGCTTACTCTATACTCTATAGTGACGGGCCCCACTAGCCAAACAAAGAAAAAAATGCTGTAACTCATAAACCAAAAATCCAAATTAAATTTCGATTGCATAATTAAATTCGTCTCAATAAATTCTTCAAAACTAGATCACACATGGATATATTTAGATAAAGTGACAAGTGGGTCCCACAATGGATAGAGTGGATAGAGGATGATATAGAGAATGGATTGGTGTGAAAGAATTGAGTATAGAGGAGAGAATTTTACTGAATAGGACGTATAAAGGATGAATATAGAGGTTCATGAGTGCGGGTAGCCTTACTTTGCTTCTGTTGGGTGCCCCTGCTGCTCCCTTGGTCCTTGCACCGTGTCGTGGAGTGGTGTTGCACCTGCACGTCCCTCCTCTGGCATACGGTACGATGGAGATACGACTAATCAGCTCAAGCGAGCACATGTGACTACTGCTAGTTGCTATGGGTGGGGTAGCCTCGCTAGTGTCCATGGGCATCTCTAATCAAATTACGTTTGTTCGGAAATTACAAGCACGAAACCCCCACACATCTATCTATGCAAGGATTGTCCATTGACGAGTTACTAAAGCAGTGGGTTGGAATGTCGGTTTTGAAGAGCCTCAGGATCTCTTCAAAAACTTTGCATGGCGTAAAAGCAGGATTAAGTTTGAGAAATCGAATTTTGAAGGCAACAAGATCTATTTTTGTGGAATATTTGTTCCAACAAAAAACTCTAACAAGTACGAAGTCATGAATGGCAAAGTGTTACGCGGTCACCAATGAGGGTGCGGTCCACCAGGCCACCGAGCGGGCTGCCGCTCAGAACCCTGCATCGAGTGGCCTTGTGTTGTGTTGTCAGGTCCTACATAGATAGGCATGCGTAGGCATGGTATGGACGCCCTCTCGGACCCCGTGGCCTGTGCAGTGTACCAGTACGAGCCATGTGAAGCTCGCTTGCTCGCCAGCAGTCGCCAGTCGCACTGCGGCACTGTTGCAGGGGGTGAAACGAATGCACGGGCGGCCTGGCCCGAGACTGCTACGCGCTGCACTGCCTGGACGAGGAGGCCTCCTCCAACGCGCTGCGCCGGGCGTTCCATCTGGTACGTGCCCACCAGGCGAACGACGATGTGGTCCCTGGATCCGTAACGCCTTGTTTAGATACCAAAGTTGGTATCCCAACTTTGCACAGTACACATCACATCACACTGTAGCAATTTTGTTTTTATTTAGTAATAATTGTTCAAACATGGATTAATTAGGCTTAAAATGTTCGTCTCGCAAAGTACAACAAAACTGTGCAATTAGTTTTTGATTTCATCTACATTTAGTACTCTATATATATGCCGACATTTTGATGTGACGAGGAATCTTCTTTTTGCATAGTGAAATTTGGAGATGAATTTGGGTATCTAAACAAGGCCTAAGTCAAAGGAACGGCAGGGCATGGTCCTGCAGTGCCATCCGTCTTTTCGTGTCGCCGCTGCAACAAGACCGAGGAAATCTGCGCTATACTAGGGCCTCGTTTAGATAGGTGAATTGGGGGAGAAAAATAATGTATCAGAATTCCAGTAGTATTTCGTTTGTATTTGGTAAAAATTATCCAAATTTTGAATAACTAGGCTTAAAATATTCGTCTCGCAAAGTACAATAAAACAGATTGATAGATCCTCTTCCCTCTCAAGAAAGGTTCAGTGGCACTACTACTAAAAACTTGCAACTAGATCACCCGCTGCTCACTGCGTCACGCCAAGCCACTTCGGCCCTGTTCGTTTGAGCTATTCAGCGGAATCAGCAGCCATCCAGCAGTGTTTTTCTCTCACACCAAACCAGTGAACAGTACTTTCAGCCACAATAAACCAGCGAAACGAACAGGCTGGTTCGAGTCGAGAAATTCTCATGTCATGATGTCAGATAGTGACTACACAGTACATATCAGACAGCGACTGCACGGAATTTGAGAACTTCACGAAACCATGCCTTGCCAGCAGCAGCCTTGACCTTGGCAGGCTCCTACAACAAAACATGTAATGCTCAGTACATGGTTATCAACAAAACAAACATATAGAATGATTCAACAGTGATAGGATCAGTCAAGTCTGTTCAAGTGCTGACTGAAACAAATAATCTGAACTCTTAGCAAGACTGACCATACACAAATATAGGACTATGCAGTCAAACAGATGGGCCAGAGTGGCAGAACCTCCTAAATAATATGGCCCACATGTACTTGTTATCGTCTTAAAAGACCTCTAACCACCATACATGTGTATCACAGTACTTAAGAAGTCTGTCGGGTGTCCTCGGGAAACCCGAATCATCCACATTTTACAACTCACACAGGATCAACAAAGGAGTAACTACAACATTACAGCATTTGTTACAAAACTTTATATCAGAGTGCGGAAGAATAACAATAAATTTACAAATCATGATTAAGTTAACTTTTTACAAACTTAACTTAAATGGCGGAAGTCGAGTAGAACTACAGAAGACAACTTAGGTAGAGCACCTAAGTTAGGAGAAGATAACCAGATCATATCGAACCCACCGTAGCACCAGTCAGCACCTGCAACAGGGGTTAACAAACCCTGAGTACTCAATTGTACTCCGCAAGACTTACCCGACGAAAAGAAAAGACTCCAAGAATATGCTGGCTTTACGGAAAATAGTAGAGCTAGAAAAGAGGAGTTTTGCAGAAAAGCTTTACTATGCGTGGATCCTTACTTTCAATATTTTAAACAAGTTTTAGCATCAATTTTAGTGAAGCTTATTATAGATAGATTTGCACCTATTCTATCTCAATCAGTTGTATTAAGCATCACATCTCATATTTATCTCTTTGCCTCATTTCCATAATCACCATGTACCATTATTAACTACGATGATGAACAGAGAATCGAGTCTCCATAACCGAGGAGCAACGACGATTCGAATCGATTATACCCAGCTGGGGATTCCTAATCACACGACATATGTAGGACTCTAACCGACATATATCAACCTTCACTCGGATCCTCCAAAACGTGACCGGGTCCAGCGCCACCCGAGAGTATAGTACACCTCCAATCCAGCCCTTGGCTACGAGGGTACACACTACTCTCGCCATCTCTCCACTCCCAGTGCGCGGTTGGCCGTTCACATGTTGGCGTTACCAAGGTCTTAGGCTTACCAGAGCATGTGATCAGTTACAAAGTCTCGACGCACACAGTTCAAACAATGGTACGGTCCTTAACTGACTCAGTCGGAGACACTGCATGGGGACTCCTTTCCCGATGCAAGTCCACCGACCCGTCTCAGATTAATATTACCATATTCATATTCATATGCTCTCATGACCCGTCATTAGATCAGGAGAAGCAAAGGTAAACCTGTTTCTCGCGAACGATGAAACCATCATTCGACTTCTACCGAAGTCTAAGCATTACTAAGTATAAGAGATCGACTTACAAATACTAGTGGGATATCATCTGGATATAAGTGTAGATCAAGGTAATCATGCAGCAACGGTATCGACCAACTCCTACTAACTTAATGCACATTGCAGTAGACTTAAGGTGTAATAAAGCATTTATAAAATAGAAGAGTGGTTGTATGTCCGGGGCTTGCCTTGGTTGCAGCGGTGGTTAGTTCTCGTAGAAGTCAAGTTTGACACCAACACCTCGGGTGGATCACCTTTTCCAAAGCTTGATCGACATGACCCAAAACACTCTCTTGTACAAACTACACGTATACAAATGATGCGAGACTTAATATGATGGAATGCATGCCATGATGTGTGATGCATGATGATGAACAAAGCATAGCATGCAAGAGACATTTAGAAAGGATAAACATTAGTCATCTACTTGAGTACAACTTTCCTTCGCGGTACAGTTGCAATCTAAAAGAACTATTAAACAACTTCAATCACATTAAGATGTTGTTAAGAAAACTACTTAACTTTACTTTTTATCCAAGAGGTTGCACCTAATAACAAGTGATATTTTCATAAAGCCATTAAACATTAACATGAACCAATCCTTAACTACTAATAACCTATGTTAATTATATTGATTACTATTAACAATTCTTGATTAATAAGTTAATCATGAACTCAAACAACTAATTAAAGTGCTAGGGGTCATCCCATGTTAATGACCCAAGGTCTTCACTCAATCCCAAAATCACACCAATCCTAAGTTATTAAGATTAAACATATGATTTATTACTTAATTAATTAAGCATAAACTAAGAATCTAATTTCTATTTATCAAAACGGTACCAAACTTTTTGTGGAAGTATGTTTAACCAGGTAAATCATACTCACAAACTTTCATGATTTTTGGGTACTTGTTCTAGCCTATAAAAATCATGGAAGATGCATTTCTTAATTAATTGAGCTAATTTTCAAGCATACCAAAAAGTATTAAAAATTCAAGTTTAATATTTTTCCTAAAAATTACACAACACAGAGAGGCTATACAAAAGTTTTCATGAATTTAGCATGCTTACAAAATTAGCAATGAAATAAACAAAATTAGCATCACTATTAACTTTTGAAAAAGATCAAAAACCCCCCTTTTTTTCAGCTCACGTCGGCCCAGCACCCTACCGAACGGGCCCAAAGGCTGGCCGGCCTCCTCCTTCTCTTTTTCGCCTTACTGGGCCGGCCCAACACAAGCAGCCCATCCCCTTTCCTCTTCTTTTCTCACTGACATGCGGGGGCCGCATGTCAGGCTTCTTCTTCTTCCATCTCACACTGCCACCCGCGCCTGCGTGATCTCGGTCGGCCGGAGTTCATCACCGACGAGCTCCGCGGTGGCGCAGACTTCCCCGGCCTGCTCCTTCCTTCCGCCCGCACCCTCTCCAAGCCCTGGACGATCCCCTGGAGCATCCACACGAGCACAGTGGCATCTACAGCGGACGGTGGCGCTCTGGCTTGACGACGACGACTCCCTGAGGCAGCTCCGGTGATTCTAACCAGCGCATCACGTTCCTCACGACACGGCGAAACCATCCAAGCCCTCAATTTAACTGCTACGGGTTAACAGCATGTACGCCCAAAGCCATGGCGGCTCGGCTAGCTCCGACACGGCGGCGCACAAACTCCGATGACGACGACGCGGTAACAACTAAACAGATGGCACAAACAGCTTCAGAGACTCACCCTAACCATGATGTTCACCCAAGCTGAGATGGAAACGAGGCGGAGCTAGGCCACCGGTGTTGAGGGCGGCACGACGGCCTGAACCGAGGAAGAAGGCGCCGTTCCCACGCGTCCCGTGCACCCCACAAGGATTGGTTGAGCCGATGAGCATCACACCATCGACGTGATGTCGAAACACAGAAAGTGGAGACTGGAGCTGCTCCATAGGAGCCTGGCCACAACGAGGCGGATCACGGCGGTGCTCTAGCCGTGTGCGAGGAAGACGACGTCGCACGGCCAACTTTGGTGCGGCGAGGCGCTGTGGCTGGCTCCAACTGGCGCGCAAGAGGGTGGCGAAGCTATCTGTGCAGGCAATTGGAGCGAGAGCAAGCGGTGAAGATGAATTCGACCGATGATACAAGCTCGACGGCGACGGGAAAGAAGAAGAAAAGAGGAACTCGGCGACCGGCTTGAGCTTAAATAGGCGAGGGCGTGGCTTCTAGACTTGCAAGCAGCTTCTGGGACTCAGATTTTAATTATGCCATAAATTATCAAGTGTTATGCCATAAATTATCAAGTGGGATATTAAAATGTGATAATGATGCATCATCAAGCATAAGTATCAAGTGTTATGCCATAAATGCATTCATATTGCAATAATATATATCATATGTTGCATTTATAGCATTGTTATGTTGCATATATCATGTCTATGTTGCATATGTGGTGTTTCATAGGTTGCATATTGCATATGTGGTGTTTCATAGGTTGCATATTGCATATCTGGTGTTTCATAAGTTACATGAAATAATGTTAATGTTAAAAATAATCATTTGAATTTAAGTTTTAAAATTCAAATTTAGAGGAATTATCAGAACAAATCTCATAAATAAAACTTGTGATTTGAAATGGTACACTTAGTTGAGTTGTTTGAATAGAAATTATTCATTAATTGAAAAACAAATATTGGAAATGAATTATTTATTAACCATAAATTTAAATTTAAAATTTGAAAATCTAGTTTCAAAAATATTTGGAATTTGGCTATGGTTCAAAAAGCAAAGTTGTAGCTCTCATTAATTTGAACAACTTTCATGTTGTAAGTTTTTGAAGTTTCCATATCAAAATTGTGAGTAATTTTGAAAATGAAAAAAAGAAAGAATGAGGTGGTTTTGCTGCTACAGTGCATAGTCGTCTTGGCTTTCTCGTCTCCTCTGCTCACCGTCACTGCCTGCCTGTCTCACCGCCGACGTCCTTCTCACGGCTTCCAGTGCGTGGACGCGTAGTTGCTCGCCTGGCTGAGTCCCAGAAGCTGCTTGCAAGTCCAGAAGCCACGCCCTCGCCTATTTAAGCTCAAGCCGGTCGCCGAGTTCCTCTTTTCTTCTTCTTTCCCGTCGCCGTCGAGCTTGTATCATCGGTCGAATTCGTCTTCACCGCTTGCTCTCGCTCCAATTGCCTGCACAGATAGCTTCGCCACCCTCTTGCACGCCAGTTGGAGCCAGCCACAGCGCCTCGCCGCACCAAAGTTGGCCGTGCGACGTCGTCTTCCTCGCACACGGCTAGAGCACCGCCGTGATCCGCCTCGTCGTGGCCAGGCTCCTATGGAGCAGCTCCAGTCTCCACTTTCTGTGTTTCGACATCACGTCGATGGTGTGATGCTCATCGGCTCAACCAATCCTTGTGGGGTGCACGGGACGCGTGGGAACGGCGCCTTCTTCCTCGGTTCAGGCCGTCGTGCTGCCCTCAACGCCGGTGGCCTAGCTCCGCCTCGTTTCCATCTCAGCTTGGGTGAACATCATGGTTAGGGTGAGTCTCTGAAGCTGTTTGTGCCATCTGTTTAGTTGTTACCGCGTCGTCGTCATCGGAGTTTGTGCGCCGCCGTGTCGGAGCTAGCCGAGCCGCCATGGCTTTGGGCGTACATGCTGTTAACCCGTAGCAGTTAAATTGAGGGCTTGGATGGTTTCGCCATGTCGTGAGGAACGTGATGCGCTGGTTAGAATCACCGGAGCTGCCTCGGGGAGTCGTCGTCGTCAAGCCAGAGCGCCACCGTCCGCTGTAGATGCCACTGTGCTCGTGTGGATGCTCCAGGGGATCGTCCAGGGCTTGGAGAGGGTGCGGGCGGAAGGAAGGAGCAGGCCGGGGAAGTCTGCGCCACCGCGGAGCTCGTCGGTGATGAACTCCGGCCGACCGAGATCACGCAGGCGCGGGTGGCAGTGTGAGATGGAAGAAGAAGAAGCCTGACATGCGGCCCCCGTATGTCAGTGAGAGAAGAAGAGGAAAGGGGATGGGCTGCTTGTGTTGGGCCGGCCCAGTAAGGCGAAAAAGAGAAGGAGGAGGCCGGCTAGCCTTTGGGCCCGTTCTGTAGGGTGCTGGGCCGACGTGAGCTGAAAAAAAGGGGGTTTTTTATCTTTTTCAAAAGTTAATAGTGATGCTAATTTTGTTTATTTCATTGCTAATTTTGTAAGCATGCTAAATTCATGAAAACTTTTGTATAGCCTCTCTGTGTTGTGTAATTTTTAGGAAAAATATTAAACTTGAATTTTTAATACTTTTTGGTATGCTTGAAAATTAGCTCAATTAATTAAGAAATGCATCTTCCATGATTTTTATAGGCTAGAACAAGTACCCGAAAATCATGAAAGTTTGTGAGTATGATTTACCTGGTTAAACATACTTCCACAAAAAGTTTGGTACTGTTTTGATAAATAAAAAATAGATTCTTAGTTTATGCTTAATTAATTAAGTAATAAATCATATGTTTAATCTTAATAACTTAGGATTGGTGTGATTTTGGGATTGAGTGAAGACCTTGGGTCATTAACATGGGATGACCCCTAGCACTTTAATTAGTTGTTTGAGTTCATGATTAACTTATTAATCAAGAATTGTTAATAGTAATCAATATAATTAACATAGGTTATTAGTAGTTAAGGATTGGTTCATGTTAATGTTTAATGGCTTTATGAAAATATCACTTGTTATTAGGTGCAACCTCTTGGATAAAAAGTAAAGTTAAGTAGTTTTCTTAACAACATCTTAATGTGATTGAAGTTGTTTAATAGTTCTTTTAGATTGCAACTGTACCGCGAAGGAAAGTTGTACTCAAGTAGATGACTAATGTTTATCCTTTCTAAATGTCTCTTGTATGCTATGCTTTGTTCATCATCATGCATCACACATCATGGCATGCATTCCATCATATTAAGTCTCGCATCATTTGTATACGTGTAGTTTGTACGAGAGAGTGTTTTGGGTCATGTCGATCAAGCTTTGGAAAAGGTGATCCACCCGAGATGTTGGTGTCAAACTTGACTTCTACGAGAACTAACCACCGCTGCAATCAAGGCAAGCCCCGGACATACAACCACTCTTCTATTTTATAAATGCTTTATTACACCTTAAGTCTAGTGCAATGTGCATTAAGTTAGTAGGAGTTGGTCGATACCGTTGCTGCATGATTACCTTGATCTACACTTATATCCAGATGATATCCCACTAGTATTTGTAAGTCGATCTCTTATGCTTAGTAATGCTTAGACTTCGGTAGAAGTCGAATGATGGTTTCATCGTTCGCGAGAAACAGGTTTACCTTTGCTTCTCCTGATCTAATGACGGGTCATGAGAGCATATGAATATGAATATGGTAATATTAATCTGAGACCGGTCGGTGGACTTGCATCGGGAAAGGAGTCCCCATGTAGTGTCTCCGACTGAGTCAGTTAAGGACCGTACCGTTGTTTGAACTGTGTGCGTCGAGACTTTGTAACTGATCACATGCTCCGGTAAGCCTAAGACCTTGGTAACGCCAACATGTGAACGGCCAACCGTGCACTGGGAGTGGAGAGATGGCAAGAGTAGTGTGTACCCTCGTAGCCAAGGGCTGGATTGGAGGTGTACTATACTCTCAGGTGGCGCTGGACCCGGTCATGTTTTGGAGGATCCGAGTGAAGGTTGATATATGTCGGTTAGAGTCCTACATATGTCGTGTGATTAGGAATCCCCAGCTGGGTATAATCGATTCGAATCGTCGTTGCTCCTCGGTTATGGAGACTCGATTCTCTGTTCATCATCGTAGTTAATAATGGTACATGGTGATTATGGAAATGAGGCAAAGAGATAAATATGAGATGTGATGCTTAATACAACTGATTGAGATAGAATAGGTGCAAATCTATCTATAATAAGCTTCACTAAAATTGATGCTAAAACTTGTTTAAAATATTAAAAGTAAGGATCCACGCATAGTAAAGCTTTTCTGCAAAACTCCTCTTTTCTAGCTCTACTATTTTCCGTAAAGCCAGCATATTCTTGGAGTCTTTTCTTTTCGTCGGGTAAGTCTTGCGGAGTACAATTGAGTACTCAGGGTTTGTTAACCCCTGTTGCAGGTGCTGACTGGTGCTACTATTCACGTCATGTCGGTGGGTTCGATATGATCTGGTTATCTTCTCCTAACTTAGGTGCTCTACCAAAGTTGTCTTCTGTAGTTCTACTCGACTTCCGCCATTTAAGTTAAGTTTATAAAAAGTTAACTTAATCATGATTTGTAAATTTATTGTTATTCTTCCGCACTCTGATATAAAGTTTTGTAACAAATGCTGTAATGTTGTAGTTACTTCTTTGTTGATCCTGTGTGAGTTGTAAAATGTGGATGATTCGGGTTTCCCGAGGACACCCGACAGACTTCTTAAGTACTGTGGTACACATGTATGGTGGTTAGAGGTCTTTTAGGACGATAACAAGTACATGTGGGCCATATTATTTAGGAGGTTCTGCCACTGCCAGCCAATGCAAACTAAACCATGATGAACCACTACAGTAAAAGTATATGAAATGGACTAATTCATGTGTTGTGCTCTGGAATTAGCTGACACAAAGCAAGGCATAAGTCGCAACAATATTAATCAATGTACTAGGCATCACTAGTATTAATCAATACCACAAACTACAGGATTAACAGATGTATTAAGTCACCATATCCAGTCTTCAAAACAGAAATGAAAGGGGGCAAGAAATTATCATACCGGGCTAAGTTTGGTCCTCTTGGAGTCGAGCTTCTCCTGCCGGGCCTTGACACGGGCAGCCTCAGGACTCTGTAGGACTTGGGACTCCGTCGGCCAAGTCCTGTCGGAGTCGAGCTTCTCCTGCCGGGCCTTAACACGGGCAGACTCAGGACTCCGTCAAGATCCAAGGAGAAAGCTCGACTCCGAGAGGACTTGGCCGATGTCTGGTGACACGGGACACAGCGCAGCCGGTACCCTAGGACTGACTTTTTTTTTGAAATAGATTTACATTAGACCTTTAGTTCAGTCCAGACAAATCACTGGACACCAGCAACCCTACAGACTCAGGCACTTGGTCCTGCCACAACAAAGGACCATTTTTACAACTCAGACCCATGGCAGCAAGTGAATGAGCAACAGCGTTACAAGCCCGAGGGCAGTGAGAGACAGTACAAACATTAAAATCATATAACATTTTAGTTCTAATCTCTCTAAATAATACACCCAGAGGAGATTTATCAAAAGATAGATCCTTAATAGCATTCACCACTACCTCGCCATCAGTCTCCAAAATGATGCATTCCAAACCCAGCATAGAAGCATATTCAAGGCCTTTTATGCACGCCACCGCTTCTGCATGATGAGCATTTATCAAAGGTTCGGTTGGACCAGCTCCCGCTGCCACTGCATATCCTGTATGATCCCGAATGACAAATCCCCATCCACCTTGACCTGTATTGGTTAAGAATGCCCCATCACAGTTAATTTTGTAGGCATCCACAGGAGGCACTATCCACTTTTGTTTAACAGGTTGTTTGACCTTAGTAGCTGATTGGTGGTGGATATGATTCCACGCCGTCACATAGTAAATTACATCATTAACAACCTCTTGGGCGCTTTTCCTTCGTTCTCCTGCATTAGTTTTATTACGTGCAGACCACCAGCACCACATGAGGAGAATTATTTTCTGTTGTATATCATTAGGAAACTCCCAGATTTTGTCAAGCATGTCCTGGACTGAACCTTGTTTTAACAGGTCAACCCTCACCTTCTCCATGTTCAGAAGCAACCAACACAGTCTCATATCCTTGCATTTAAGGAATAAATGTCCTATGTCCTCATCAAATCTGCAGCACATAGGACATAGAGTATCCAATTTAATTCCACGCCTAGCAATATTCAGTTTTACCTGTAGTGAGTTATGTGCCATTTGCCATACAAAGACCTTCACCTTGTTAGCCACATTCAACCTCCATATTTTCTTCCACTCAAAGTTGCAGGTGACAGCAGAAGAAGTTGATGCATCAGCCCCAGTTTCTCTGTCACGAATTTTAATAGCCAGGGCATAGGCTGATTTCACCGAAAAAAGACCTTTGGGGTCAGGGTGCCAGGCTAGAAAATCTTCTGTATCCTCCACAAGTGGTAGTGATAAAATAACTCTTGCATCTTCCTCCCAGAATATATCTCTGATCAATTGTTCGTCCCAGGTCCCTGTTACCGGATTAATTAATTCAGCAACCTTTTGTAAAATAGAACCTCTCCGGGGTGTAATAATTCGCCTTGTTTCACTCCAGGGAATCCAAGGATCACTCCAAATATTAATTGCAGAGCCATCTCCTACCCTCCAGATGATCCCTTCTTTTAATAATTGTACCCCTTTTAAGATACTTCGCCATGTATAGGAGATACCTCCTCTTGTTTTGGCCTCCAAGATAGATTTATTAGGGAAATACTTAGATCTTAACACTTGAGCACATAGTGTATCAGGGAACATAAGGATTCGCCAAGCTTGTCTTGCCAACATGGCAATATTAAAAGAGTATAGATCTCGAAAACCCATTCCGCCTCTATTTTTTGATCTTGTTAGTTTTTCCCAGCCTATCCAATGAATTTTGTTAATCTTATCCTGTTTACTCCACCAGTATCGTCCTATCATGGCTGAGATTTCATCACAAAGACCGTTGGTTAGATCGAAACAAGACATAGCATATGTGGGGATGGCTTGTGCGACCGCTTTGATCATAATCTCCTTCCCTGCCTTGGACAACAGTTTTTCTTGCCACCCTTGAATACGAGACCACACTCTTTGTTTTATGTACTCGAACATCCTTTTTTTGGATTTTCCAATGTATACTGGTAGGCCAAGGTATTTTTCGTTGCTCGCAAGCCATGTGATTTGAAGTTCAGTGAGGATTTTACTTTGAATTTGATGTGTAGTATTGGGGCTAAACATAATAGATGTTTTATCCTTATTTATCACCTGGCCTGAAACATCTTCATAAAGATTTAAAATTTTTCGTAAACAGTGTGCCCCCATTGGTATAACCTTTAGCAATATTAATGTATCATCTGCAAAAAATAGGTGACTAACCTTTGTAGCACTAGGACATACACGAATCCATTGGATCTCACCTTTTTGTCTTGGCCGAGGGCTGGCGCTGCAACATAGGACTTGGCCGAGGTCTGGTCGCCATATATAGGTGGAGGAGGTTAGGGTCTGTGTGCGGGCCTGCGGGGATGAAATCGGCCCACCTCGAGAGATGAAAGCTACGTTGAGGAGAGAGATGTGAAGAAATAAACCAGAGAGAGGCAGAGGTGTACTTGTATTGACGACTGACTGTTGAGTGATTAGTGATATACTACTTGTCGGTGTTCGGACCTGAGGGGGTCCTAAACCAACAAGTAAAATGCTGCGTGTCCCTTTCCTGGATGGTGATGCAAGGGGAACACACGGGGGTTTATCCTGGTTCGGGCCAAAGAAAGCCCTACGTCCAGCGGGGGAGGAGAGGTTTGTATTTCCTTGCACCGAGGTGCTTGTGTAGGGGTTACAAGCTTGCGAGAGAGGGCGTCGAGCCCAAGTCTCAAAGGAGAAAAAGAAAGAGTACAAGATGATTGCTTGAGATGTTGATCTCTGTCTTGTATGTGGCCTGTTGTTCGTCTATCGATCTCTGCCCCCCTTGTGGAGTCCCGGCCTGTCCTTTTATAGGATGGGTGGAGGCCAAGACGACGTGGAGCCTTGAAATGATGTTTTGTCGATCTCTGTTGAGGTGACTGTAGCGACGTGTCTTAGAAATGGGAGGCCATCCTTTGGGACGTGATGTCGTAGAGGACGAGGTGTCGAAATGACCCAGAGCGTCGTGCCATACCGTCCTTCCTTCCTTGTTACGCTATGTTGGGGGTCGAGGCTGAGTCGAGGCCGGGTCGAGGCCGATCGGATAAGTCCGAATCCCTGGAATCGTGGCGTACGGACTTTGTCGTATCTTCCCTCGAGGGTAACTAGTGATGTACAGTGTGAGGTAAGGTGGGTACAGTGACGTTTTTCACCTCCCATCACGGGATGGGCGGTTAAACAGTGAGGACTGACACTGGTATTGTTCCCACGTCGACCACGCGTGCAGCCATGCCGGTAGGTGGTAGTAGGTAATTGCATTAAATGCTAAGGCTTTTGTCCGGAGGTAGGTAAAGAGAGGGGGTCGAGCGCCCCGACCCGGGCTCACGCGAGTCGGAGTTCAGTCGAGGTGCCTTGTCGTGCGGGACGCGGTCGAGGCATCCCGTCGAGGGGGCCTCGTACGAGTCGGAAATGGGACGCGGTCGAGGCGTCCCGTCGAGCCGGTCTCGTACGGGGCGGACCCGTCGTGCATTTTGAAATGGGTGGTGTTTTGTCGTGGCTAGGTTGTTTTAGTTTACATTATCATTGAATGTGGGTACCCCTATACTATTGGTACCGTCAGTAGCCCCCGAGCCTTTAGGTGAGTGTATGTTCACTCTCCTAGAGGCTTTTTGCCGATGAACTGGAGTCGTAGCGCCGTTTGCTTGTCCAGTAGGGGCGCCTGAGCGTTCTCAGGACTTCTCCGGTGGGGGCGCGCGAGCGCACCCGCCGGGTGTAGCCCCCGAGGCCTCGGTGGAGTATCGAGAGAGTCTCCTCCGAGGTCTTAGTCGTGGTTTACCAGGGAGTGGTTGATGCGGCCGAGCCCCCGAGCCTCGCGCGCACGAGGTCGATCGGAGTCCCTGCCGTCTTTCGTTGTCCGGCCCTCACGCTCGTCCTTCGGAGAGGAGGAGGAGGGGTGGGGAACGTCGTACTACCCCGTTCGGGCGAGTCCGGCGATCTCCGGTGAGCTACTAGCGGGGAGATTCGAGTGAGAGTCTGTGCTCCAGTCGTTAGGAGTCGGCTTGGGGCCCGGGGGCACTCTTCAAAGATGCCATGGAGTGGTCGTGCGGATGTCGGTTCCCTGCGACAGGATCCGAGGGCTCGATGCCTCCCCCGAGGGGATTCCTGCTTCGACCTCGTCCTTTGGCCTCGAATACGTCTTGGGATGCCTCGAGAGCGTGGCTCGAGCCCTGGCCATGTACGGGCGCATCCCTGGTCGTCCCTTGCTCTGTTGCTCGAGGGCAGCTGTCAAACCCAGGTCGAGGGCCAGCTTCCATTCTCTCGAGACTTAAAATGGGCCCGGAGCCCGTTATGGGAATCTAGGAATATCCGTCCGTGGATCTCGCCCCGCCCGTTAGCCTGACGCGCCTTTTTAGGGCGAGATCGGCGCGGTAGTGGGCGGCGTGGCGTTCAGTTACTGCGTGGGGGACGGCCACGTGCCTTGCTCCTGTAAGGCGTGGGAGACGGTTAGGTGAGCGCATTTATTGCGGGAAACTGTTCCTACCTTTTCGCGCGACCGTTGGACTTCCTCCTGGCCTATAAAGGCGAGACCCAGGGGTCCGTGCTCTCCTCCGGTTCCTTGCGCTCCTGCCATCCCCTAGCCTCAGGAAACCCTAGCCCTCTTGCGCCTTCCGCCCACATTGCTTCTGCCGCCGCCGCCGTCCCCTCCGCTCATCTCCTTCCCGACAGCGCCGATGGCCGGAAAGAGCCAAATCCTCCCCGCCGAAGACTGGGCCTCTTCCTCGGTGACGGAGAGGAAGCTGGAGGAGCTGGTTGAAGATGGGTTGCTGCGGCCGAGGACGAACCGGTCGCGGCCGGAGTGGATAGCGCCGCCGCCGGCCCACCGGGAGCCGGCGCCCCCGGAGGGCTACGTGGTGAGTTTCGTATGCTTCCACGAACGGGGTTTCGGCGTCCCTTCGTCGGTCTTCATGCGGGCGCTTCTCCACTACTACCGGGTGGAGCTCCACCACCTCGCCCCCAACGCCATCGCGCAGGCTGCCATCTTCGCGGCGGTCTGCGAGGGGTATCTCGGGGTGGAGCCGCAGTGGAACCTGTGGCTTCACCTCTTCAAGGGCGAGCTCTTCGCGCGGAGTGCGTGGGGGAAGGGCGTCCTCTACGCAGCGCGGGTAGGGAGCTGCGTCCTGCAGTTGAGGTCGAGCCAGGCGGACCAGTACATCCCGGCTCGCCTCATCTCCTCGAACAGCGGGTGGCACGAGGGCTGGTTCTACCTTCGCAATGACGACAACCAGCTGCCGAGGTACACCGGCCGCGTGCTGACCGCCCGGGAGGACCGCTGGGTGTATGGTGTGCCGGACGTCGAGAAGCCGCGTCTGGACCCGTTGTTGGCGGCGCTGCAGCAGCTGCGCGCTCGAGGCCTGACGGCGGCGGCGGTAGCGACGGCGTTCCATCGCCGCCGGGTGATGCCGCTGTGCCGGCGTCGCCTGCGCCTCGACCAGATGACTCCGGAGGCGTCTCTGGAGGGGAGCCGGATGTCGCATGAGGCCCTCACCCTCGAGGAGGGGCTTCGTCGAGCCCGCCGGATGGTGGGGACCTTCAAGGCGGAGGAAGCCGACCGGCTCCCCATGAGGCCCACTGAGGGGTTCGAGCCCGTGGTAAGTTCCTTGGGTCGGTACGCTTGTTTTTTGGTTCTGTTCGTTTCTCGGACCCCCCCCCTAACCCGGTCGACGCCAATGTGCAGGACCTGTCGGCGTTGCGGGAGACGCGACCGCCGGTTCCAGAGGACCAGCCTGCCCGGGACGCTCGACGGCAGCATGCCTCGAAGCAGAAGGCGGTCAAGGAGTCGACCAAGAAGCGGGCGGCCCGTAAGGCCAGGGAGGGGGAGGCGCGGAAGAAACTCCGGCGCCAACAGGCCCTCGACGGGCTCCCTTTGGAGCCGTCGCCCTCCGAGACCATGTCGGGGGAGGACGACGACAGCAGCGGCGAGGATGATGATGCCTTGTCGCGGTACGAGGCCGCGACCGGGCTGGGGAGCCTCCCCGACATCCGCCCCCTGCTGGAGCCCATCGCGGGGTCATCCTCCTCGGTCATCGTGGTCGAGGAGGTCGAGGAGGACGACGAGGAAGAGGAGAAGAAGAGGAAGAAGAAGGAAGAAGAGAAGAAAGAGGCGGACCCTTCGGCAGGAGGGGCCGCCTTGCCCCGGACCCAGCAAGCGGGGTCGGCAGGGGCGCCTGCCCCAGCCCAGGCCCCGCAAGCTCAGGCGGGGACGGGGGCGGTGGCGCCGACATCGTCGGCGGCGGCGCCACCGTCGGGAGTGAAGACCCGAGGCCAGCTGGCCTCGGAGGCACAGAAGGCGCGCGGTGGCGCGCCGGCGAGAGCCCCACGGAGCGCTCGGTCCGCGGGTGGGGCTGCCGCGAGGCCACCGCCTGCCGCCTCGAGCGGCTCGGACCGTGGGGGGTCGAGGCCCCCTGGTGCCGATCTCCGGGTGAGTTTTCGAGCTTAAGGGGACTTGTCTTCTTTTTCGAATTCGTCGACCGACCTTATCTTTTATTTTTTAGGCTGAAGCGGAAGGCGGAGACCATGGGGCCCACCCCCGTGAAGTCCCTCCGAGCCAGCGCCGCCGTCCTTAACCGATCGGCGGAACAGGACGCGGCCTGGGTCCGCGAGGTCGAGGCCGCGAAGGAGCGCCGTCGGCGGCAGGAGGCCGCAGGCGCTTCGACGGTCGCCGGCCCCGACCCTGCCGCGGCGGGGTCAGAACCGGCGAGGGTGGTGGCGCCCGGCCCGGTCGAGGCGGAGCCCAAGTCGCTGCCCTCGGCTGAGGCCACCGCGGAAGCGGCCACGGAGGGAGCGGCCGCCGATGCGACCGTGGAGGGGGCCGCACCGGCAGCGGGACAGGAGGTGGCATCGGCGAGGGGGCCGCAGCCTCAGCAGGACCCGCCGATGCAGACGGTGGGCGCGGCGGTGGGCGAGGTTGCCGAGCCCTCTACCGGAGCCCCGGAGGCAGTGGCGCCGGAGGTTGAGGTGCCGGTTGCGGGGGCACCGGCGGTCGGAGCGCCGGTTTCCGAGCCACCGTCGGGCGAGGTACCGGCCCCAGAGGCGTCGACGGCGGAGGCGCCAGCTCCGGAGGCGCTGGTTGCCGAGGGGCCGGTCACCGCCGAGGGGCGGGCGCCCGTGGTTATTACCCTCGACGACGCCCCCCTAGACAGGGGAAAACAAATAATGGGGGCCGAGGAGGGCGAGACCACGAGCCGGGCCGACGCCTCGACCTCCGCCGGAGTCGCGGGAGCTGCGGGCGAGGGCAACGAGGCCGGCCCTTCGACCGGGCCGGGAGGTGCCCCGACCGCGTCGTCATCGTCGTGGCCTGACTTCGCCGCGCTGGCGATAGCGCGGGCCGAGGAGGAGATCCCGAGGTGGGGAGGGCCGCCCCTTCAGTTTAGGGACGCCGCGAACCTCGACGCCGAGCCCATCCTCACTCTGAATGATAGAGATGAGGTGCATCGCTGGCAGTACCTGGAGGGCGTCCGTCAACATCTCGTTCGGCTGCTCAGCGTGGCGTCCAACGCCGTTTCGCGGGGCATGCGGGATGCCACCGAGGTACGATTAATCTGTCAGCTTATTTCGTGGCTCTTAGTGTCTTTTTTTTCTTTGGATTCATTATGTTTTTCGGTTTTCCTTGAGTTAGGAACTGAAGGAGACCTCCCGCCGTAAGTCGCTCTTCATCCGAGGTGAGAGCGGTGTGTGGGCGTCGTTGTCCCGGCAACGGGCCCTGGTCGAGGAGACCCAGAAGAGGCTCGCCGATCGGTCCGCTGAGATGGCAGAACTGCGCACCGCCTACTCGACGGTGAAGGAGGAAGCGATCCAGGCATGGGCGGCTGAAGCCTCGATGCGCACCGAGGCGGACAAGGCCCGGGAAGAGGCTGCCCAGGCCCGCCGGGACCTCGAGCCCCTGTCAGCGCGGGTCAAGGAGCTCGAGGAGGACGTCTCCCAGGTTGGCCATCAGCGGGACGCCCTCAACGTCCAGATCGGGCAGGTGACGGCCCAGCTTGGCGCGCTGAAGGGTGAGGTCTCGGTGTTGAACGGGGCCGTCCAGGAGAAGGACGCGGCGCTCCAAACTGCCCGCCAAGAGATCGAGGCACTGAAGGCGACTGTTCGTGAGAAGGACAGCGCCCTCCTGGGGCTCGAGCGGACGTGCGGGGGGCTCCGCGACGAGGTCGTGGGTTTGAAGACCCACGTTGGGGGTAAGTAGCTTGTTACGGCCATATAGTTGAGGCATCGCGTTAGGTGCTAATCTGCCTTGTCGTGTTTCAGAGTTGGAGCGCGAGAATCGGGAGGCCCATGCGACCGCCAACTCCCTGCAGAGCCTCCTCGAAGCCGAGACCCGGAGGACCCAGCTGCTCGAGGGCGCGATCACCTCGGTGTGCGACGGTCTGGGGGTTGAGCCCGACGTCGACACTGGAGAAGACGCTCCAGGGAACTCCTTCGTCCGTCGGGTGGCGGCGCTAGGTCACTTCGCCCGGGAGAAGATACGGGACAGCCTCCACCACGGCGTGAAGAGGGCGCTGGCCGTCGTCCGCTTGGGTTTTGTGTTCGACATGGAGCTCGTCGCCGACGGCTTCATCACAGACCCGGAGCGGACGGACGAGGAGAACGAAGACGCCTGCTTGGATCTGATCGAAGCCGCGGAGGGCCTGGGAGCCGTCTGGCCTCGCTCTTTGAGCCTGAGGTGGTGCCGCCTGCTGACGACGAAGGCCTGTGAGCTAAATCTGGGCACGGAGGCCCGTGTAATAAGTTAGTTACTTTGAATTTTGGTCGTGGTGGCCGTAGGGGCCTTAAGAACTCGAGACATAAACCAGTTCGTGGTTAATTTGGTTTTATGCGAACTTTTCTTCCCTTAATGGCTTGGATCGTGCTCCCGTACGATTTACTTGGCACGCAGCTGCGTCCTTTGGCGTAGGGGAGTGAGTGGAGGTACCGTAGCCTCGGAGGCGTAAGTGATCTCGCGGCTCGACTGCCCTTAAGCTTTAGGATGCTGTTGCGGCTTTCGCAGATCGTGTGAGAACTTGGTCTAAGCGGCAGGGGGTGTGTTCTCTTCCAAAGTTAGGAACCGTTGTTTAGACCTTTCTGGCGTGAAGTTGCACCTCTGGGGGGCGTAAGGGGTGAGTGGAGGCACCATAGCCCCGGATGCGTAGGTGATACTCCTGGCCCGAGGGTCCTTTTGATCCTTAGAGTGTTCTTACAGCACCGTTGATCTAAGGAGCGGTTCTTGAAATTTAAAGAAGAGCGTAAATTTTTTCGGGGACTGAGGGGTTCCCCCCTGTGTAGCCCCCGAGGGAGGGTCGATTCTAGTAGTACAGAGTCGATCCTCCCTCATCGTGAGACGAAAATTTTAACACTGCTGTATTCTTTATTGACGAAAAAGAAATTACAGAGCCTCGAGGCTTTCTAAGGAAAAAAGCGACGTAGCTGTTCAATGTTCCAAGCGTTGGTGAAGATTTCGCCCTTCTCGTTGGATAGCTTGTAGGTGCCCGGCTTTAGTACTTCTGCGATGATGTATGGTCCTTCCCATGGTGGCGTGAGCTTGTGGCGCCCCTTGGTGTTCTGGTTCCGACGTAGCACCAAATCGCCGATGTTGAGGTCGCGCTTGCGTACGTGTCTGTCGTGGTAGCGTCGGAGACCCTGCTGGTACCTGGCAGAATGCAACAAAGCCACATCTCGGGCTTCCTCGAGCTGGTCGAGGGCGTCCTCTCTTGCGGCGTCGTTATTTCTTTCGTTGTAGGCCTTTAACCTTGGGGATCCGTATTCTATATCAGTTGGGAGCATAGCCTCGGACCCGTAGACTAAGAAGAACGGAGTGAACCCCGTGGCTCGACTCGGCGTTGTTCTTAGGCTCCACAGAACCGAGGGTAGCTCGGCAGCCCATCTTTTGCCATGCTTGTTTAGCTTGTCGAAAATTCTGGGTTTCAGGCCTTGTAGGAGCATGCCGTTGGCACGTTCTACTTGGCCGTTTGTTTTTGGATGAGCTACGGCCGACCAGAGCATGCGAATGTGATGGTGGTCACAGAAATCCAGAAACTTTTTACCAGTGAACTGGGTGCCGTTGTCAGTGATAATGCAGTTAGGAACTCCAAAACGATGGACAATGTCGGTGAAGAAAAGCACAGCTTGTTCGGACCTAATACTGGTGATGGGACGAGCCTCGATCCACTTGGAGAACTTGTCGATTGCGACAAGCAAATGGGTGAAGCCACCAGTCGTTCTTTTCAGCGGTCCAACGAGGTCGAGCCCCCAAACGGCAAACGGCCACGTGATGGGAATGGTTTGCAGAGCATGTGCCGGGAGATGAGTCTGTCTTGCATAGTACTGACAACCTTTACAGGAGCGTACTAGCTTGACAGCGTCGGAAACCGCGGTCGGCCAATAGAACCCTTGTCGAAAGGCGTTGCCGACAAGGGTTCGAGGCGCAGCGTGGTGACCGCAAGCCCCCGAGTGCAGGTCGTTGAGCAGGTCCCTGCCTTTCTTGTTTGTGATGCAACGTTGGAGAATGCCCGTAGGGCTACGGCGGTACAGCTCCCTACTGTCGCCAATGATCACAAAGGTTTTGGCCCGGCGAGCGATCCGTCGAGCCTCGGTCTTACTCGAGGGGACGTCCCCTTGGATAAGATAGTCGAGGTACGGCGCGCGCCAGTCAGGCTCGAGGTCAGATGGTGGGGTCGATCCTTCCACCTGCATGGCTTCGGCCCCGATCGGGGGGGCTTCTGCCTCAGGTGGGGGGTCGAGTGACGTCCCGTCGACCCCTCCATCTGGCCCAAGGTCGACGTTTGGCCGTTGGAGATCTTTTACGAAAACGTCAGGTGGGACCGTAGTTCGACTTGACGCGATTTTTGTGAGTTCATCGGCGGCCTCATTATACTTGCGTGCTACATGGTTGAGCTCGAGGCCATGAAACTTGTCTTCGAGGTGTCGTACCTCTCGGCAGTAGGCTTCCATCTTGGGGTCGCGGCAGCTCGAGCTCTTCATGACCTGATCGATCACTAGCTGGGAGTCGCCTCGAACATCAAGGTGTCGGACCCCGAGCTCAATGGCAATTTTTAGCCCCGTGACGAGTGCCTCGTATTCGGTGACGTTGTTGGATGCAGGGAAATGGAGCCGGACGACGTAGCGCATGTGAGCCCCGAGGGGTGAGATGAAGAGCAAGCCCGCGCCTGCTCCTGTTTTCATCAACGACCCATCGAAGTACATGGTCCAGAGCTCGGCCTGGAGCTGTGCGGGAGGGAGTTGGGTGTCGGTCCACTCAGCCAGAAAGTCTGCCAATACCTGTGACTTTATAGCTTTGCGCGGCGCATAAGATAAGGTCTCGCCCATGAGCTCGACCGCCCACTTGGCGATCCTACCCGAGGCTTCCTGGTTCTGGGCTATCTCTCCCAGAGGAAAAGAAGAAACCACAGTAACCGGGTGGCCCTCGAAGTAGTGTCGGAGCTTGCGCCGTGTCAAGATGACGGCATATAGCAATTTCTGGATCTGGGGGTACCGGACCTTGGTTTCCGAGAGGACCTCGCTAATGAAATAGACCGGCCTTTGGACGAGCAAGGTATGAGCCTCCTCGGCCCGTTCGACGACCAGGGCTGCGCTGACTACTTGTGACGTCGCGGCGACATAAAGTAGGAGCGGCTCTCCT
Source organism: Saccharum spontaneum (assembly GCA_022457205.1). NCBI lineage: Eukaryota > Viridiplantae > Streptophyta > Magnoliopsida > Poales > Poaceae > Saccharum > Saccharum spontaneum. The sequence goes on from CM039600.1 coordinate 6,930,613, forward strand.
GGGGTCGGAGGGACGAGAATTGGCGAGTTAGAGAGCGTGACTTTGAGTTTTGCGAGGGCTTCCTCGGCTTCGAGGGTCCAGGAAAAATGCTCCGATTTTTTCAAGAGGCGGTACAGAGAGAGCGCTTTTTCGCCGAGGCGCGAAATGAAACGGCTGAGCGCCGCCAAGCAGCCCGTAACCCTCTGCACGCCTTTCAGATCTCGGATGGGGGCCATCTTGGTTATCGCAGAGATTTTTTCTGGATTGGCCTCGATGCCCCGCTTAGACACGATGAATCCCAAAAGCATTCCTCGAGGGACGCCAAAGACGCATTTTTCTGGATTGAGCTTGATATTATTTGCTCGAAGGCATTTGAAGGCAACGTCGAGGTCGTTTACTAGATTATCGGTTCATTTGGTCTTGACTACGATGTCATCGACGTATGCCTCGACGGTTGGTCCGATATGTTCTCCGAAAACGTGCTGCATGCATCGCTGGTACGTTGCCCCTGCGTTCCGAAGACCGAAGGGCATCGTAACGTAGCAATACATGCCGAACGGGGTGATGAATGAAGTCGCGAGCTGGTCGGACTCCTTCATTTTTATCTGATGGTAACCGGAGTAAGCGTCTAAGAACGAAAGAGTTTCACATCCCGCAGTTGAATCAACGTTTTGATCAATGCGCGGCAAGGGAAAGGGAACTTTTGGACATGCTTTATTTAAACTAGTATAGTCTACACACATCCTCCATTTCCCACTCTTTTTCTTAACTAATACAGGATTAGCTAGCCACTCGGGATGGTGAACCGCCTTGATGAACCCGGCCTCCAGTAGTTTGTGGATCTCTTCGCCGATGACTCTGCGCTTCTCCTCGTCGAAGCGGCGCAGGCGTTGTTTCACCGGTTTGGACCCGGCCTGGATCTCCAAGGCGTGCTCGGCGACTTCCCTGGGTATGCCCGGCATATCCGAGGGACTCCACGCAAAAATGTCGACATTTGCGCGGAGAAAGTCGACGAGCACGGCTTCCTATTTCGGGTCGAGGGTGGCGCTGACGTTCAGCGCCTTCCCGTTGGGATCAGCGGGGTCGAGGGGCACGAGTTTGACGTCCTCCGCGGGCTCGAAGCTGCCGGCGTGGCGTTTTGGATCGGGAATCTCGTTGGCGAGACCGTCGAGGTCTGCGGCCAAAGTCACCGATTCCAAAACCGCCTCGCCGTGTTCGACGCACTCGACGTCGCACTCGTAGGCATGTTCATACGAGGGCCCCACAGTGATGACGCCGTTTGGGCCAGGCATCTTGAGCTTGAGGTAGGTGTAGTTCGGCACGGCCATGAACTTGGCGTAGCACGGGCGCCCGAGGATGGCGTGGTATGTCCCACGGAATCCGACCACTTCGAAGGTGAGGGTCTCCTTCCTGAAGTTGGCCGGTGTGCCAAAACAAACGGGCAGATCGACCCGTCCGAGGGGTTCTGCCCGCTTCCCTGGCACGACTCCGTGGAAGCCCCCGACGCTAGGTTGTAGGCGCGCTCTCTCGACCCCCAGGAGGTCGAGGGTCTGGGAGTAGATGATGTTGAGGCTGCTCCCGCCGTCCATGAGCACTTTGGTGAGGCGCGTGTTGGCGATGACGGGATCAACGACAAGAGGATAGACCCCCGGATTGGGGATGTAGTCCGGATGATCATCACGGTCGAAAGTGATGGCCACCGCAGACCAGTCAAGGAAACGAGGGACCGCCGTTTGCACGGAGAAGACCTCTCGCCGTTCTCGCTTGCGCTGGCGTGCTGAGAGGCGGGTCGAGGGTCCTCCGTAGATCATGAAGCAGTCGTGGATCTCGGGGAACCCCTCATCCTTGTCATCACCTTTTGGGTCCTCCTTCTTGTCGGTGCTCTTGCTGCCTGCGCCCTCGAAGTACCTGCGGAGCATATGACAATCTTCGAGGTTATGGTTAATGGGTCCCTTGTGGTAAGGGCACGGCTCTTTAAGCATTTTGTCGAAGATGCCCCCGCCGGGGGGGGCCTCGAGGCTTTTTGCGTTCGGTAGCGGCGACAAGCTCGTCAGCCGGGGCCTCGAGCTTGCCCTGCTGGCCTTTCTTCTTCTTGCGGTTGTTCCTCTTGGAGCCCCGGGTGGAGCTCGCAGGATCGTCGGTCTTCTGCTTCCCCGTGTCCTGCTCGCCGCCAAAGATGGCACCAACTGCCTCCTCGCCGGCGGCGAAGTTGGTGACGATGTCCATCAGCCCATTGGCAGTGAGGGGGGTGTGACGGCCTAACTCTCGGACCAACTCCTTGCAAGTGGTGCCCGAGAGGAAAGCCATGATCACGTCAGAGTCGGTGACGTTGGGGAGCTCGGTGCGTTGCCTGGAGAAACGCCGGATGTAATCCCGGAGGGATTCACCTGGCTTCTGCTTGCAACTCCGGAGGTCCCACGAGTTGCCGGGGCGCATGTAAGTTCCCTTGAAGTTTCCCTCGAACACCCTTACGAGATCACCCCAGTCGTGGATCTGTTGGGGCGGCAGATCCTCGAGCCAGGCTCGAGCGGTGTCGGAGAGGAATAGGGGGAGTTGTCGGATGATGACTCAGTCGTCAGTGGCCCCGCCCAGCTGACATGCCAAGCGGAAGTCGGCGAGCCAAAGTTTGGGTTTGGTCTCGCCGTTGTACTTGGCAAGAGTCGTGGGAGGGCGGAACCGTGCTGGCAGTATCGTTTCGCGGATTGCCTTGCTGAAGACCCGAGGGCCCGGAGGCTCGGGTGAAGGGCTGCGATCCTCTGAGCTGTCGTAGCGCCCACCCCTGTGCACGTGGTAGCCTCGAGCCACACCGTCACTGTGCTTGCGCGTGCGGCGCTCGACGATGTTGCCACGGGTGTCTCGAGGCCCTTGGTCGTGAGTCATGTGCTCGGGGGTGGGAGCCATTCGAATCCGTCGGGAAGGTTCGGGATGAACCGAGGCCTCTCTCTCCTGTCGGGAGGGCTCTGCGAGCCGCTCCGAGGCGGGCTCGCGTCGCCTCGAGGCAGAGCTCTCGGCCTGCTGCAGGGCAGCGGTCTCGAGGAGTTCTCGGATCTCATCTCGAGCCCGGCGCGCTTCGGGGTTCGACGGCTCGGGCATGTTGCGGAGGAGCATGGCGGCGGCGACGACGTTCTGGCTGGCTCGAGCGAAGACCGGGGGATCGGTTACCCGGTCCTCGTCGATGCGACGGTTGACGTCGCGAGCTCTTCCGCGAGCTCTCCCGTCAAGTGCGCGTTCCGCACGCTCATGCTCGAGAGTTTGTTGGAGTAGGCGCAGGTTTTCTCGTTACTCGTCGAGCCTCTCCTGCAACTCGCGGATTTGGTCGAGCTGCGCTCCTTGATCCGCAAGGAGTTGAGCCTCGCCTTGCTCGGCAGGGAGCCCATCGCGAGGGGGCGTGTGCCTTCCTCCGACCGGCTGTTCTTCCTGCGAATCCAACGCGCTTTCAACATCGACGTTGAAGCACTCGCGGGTCGGGTCGTAGGTGTCATCAGCCGAGTCGGAGTCAGGGGCGCCGAAATAATAGTATGACGGGGGAATGCATGGTCGTTGCGAGCCGCTACCGGGGTTGCGGCGTGGGGAAGCGGTCACACGGGGTTCTGTTTCTGGCGCCCCAGTAGAGTCCAGATAATCAGAAGCCGGCGTGGACGCGACGAGGTCCAGGGTGGAGCGTAGATGGTGCCCAGGGAGTTCCTCATGAGCACTCATGCAAGCGCTCACGGAAGAAGCGTACGCCTGGGCAGCCGAAACTAGCCCAAACGGGAACGGCGAAGGCGATGTTGCTGCCCACGCCGGAAGAGATGCACGGGGCAGCGGCGTCGCACCGGGCGGAGGAGCGGCGGGGTTCTCCGCTGGCATGCTGTCCTCGGCCAGACTCATCCTACCCAGACCTTTCACGAGAAAATCTGGGCCAGCGTCTGACTGGGAAGTGCCGAATCGGGGAACCCCATTACCCTCCGCGAGGTGGAGACGATAGTTGCGCCGGGCTCGCCGCCGTCGGGCGGCTCGCGCCTGCCTGGAGCGACGGTACCGGCGGATTGCTCCCCCAGGCTGGGAGAGCTCGTAATCCTCGTCGGTAGGGTGTCTTGGCGGGAGTAGGACCATATCGTAGCCATAGCCGAGCGACATGAACTCCAAACTTCCGAACCAGATCACCGTGGCCAACGGGATAGGGCGTTCAGGGTTAGCCATCCAGGAAAAAGGCGGGAAAGTGACGTTAGCACGCAGCGTTCCCCTACCTGGCGCGCCAACTGTCGGTGTTCGGACCTGAGGGGGTCCTAAACCAACAAGTAAAATGCTGCGTGTCCCTTTCCTGGATGGTGATGCAAGGGGAACACACGGGGATTTATCCTGGTTCGGGCCAAAGAAAGCCCTACGTCCAGCGGGGGAGGAGAGGTTTGTATTTCCTTGCACCGAGGTGCTTGTGTAGGGGTTACAAGCTTGCGAGAGAGGGCGTCGAGCCCAAGTCTCAAAGGAGAAAAAGAAAGAGTACAAGATGATTGCTTGAGATGTTGATCTCTGTCTTGTATGTGGCCTGTTGTTCGTCTATCGATCTCTGCCCCCCTTGTGGAGTCCCGGCCTGTCCTTTTATAGGATGGGTGGAGGCCAAGACGACGTGGAGCCTTGAAATGATGTTTTGTCGATCTCTGTTGAGGTGACTGTAGCGACGTGTCTTAGAAATGGGAGGCCATCCTTTGGGACGTGATGTCGTAGAGGACGAGGTGTCGAAATGACCCGGAGCGTCGTGCCATACCGTCCTTCCTTCCTTGTTACGCTATGTTGGGGGTCGAGGCTGAGTCGAGGCCGGGTCAAGGCCGATCGGATAAGTCCGAATCCCTGGAATCGTGGCGTACGGACTTTGTCGTATCTTCCCTCGAGGGTAACTAGTGATGTACAGTGTGAGGTAAGGTGGGTACAGTGACGTTTTTCACCTCCCATCACGGGATGGGCGGTTAAACAGTGAGGACTGACACTGGTATTGTTCCCACGTCGACCACGCGTGCAGCCATGCCGGTAGGTGGTAGTAGGTAATTGCATTAAATGCTAAGGCTTTTGTCCGGAGGTAGGTAAAGAGAGGGGGTCGAGCGCCCCGACCCGGGCTCACGCGAGTCGGAGTTCAGTCGAGGTGCCTTGTCGTGCGGGACGCGGTCGAGGCATCCCGTCGAGGGGGCCTCGTACGAGTCGGAAATGGGACGCGGTCGAGGCGTCCCGTCGAGCCGGTCTCGTACGGGGCGGACCCGTCGTGCATTTTGAAATGGGTGGTGTTTTGTCGTGGCTAGGTTGTTTTAGTTTACATTATCGTTGAATGTGGGTACCCCTATACTAAGCAGTGGGTTGGAATGTCGGTTTTGAAGAGCCTCAGGATCTCTTCAAAAACTTTGCATGGCGTAAAAGCAGGATTAAGTTTGAGAAATCGAATTTTGAAGGCAACAAGATCTATTTTTGTGGAATATTTGTTCCAACAAAAAAACTCTAACAAGTACGAAGTCATGAATGGCAAAGTGTTACGCGGTCACTAATGAGGGTGCGGTCCACCAGGCCACCGAGCGGGCTGCCGCTCAGAACCCTGCATCGAGTGGCCTTGTGTTGTGTTGTTAGGTCCTAGTACGTACTAGTACACAGATAGGCATGCGTAGGCATGGTATGGACGCCCTCTCGGACCCCGTGGGCTGTGCAGTGTACCAGTACGAGCCATGTGAAGCACGCTTGCTCGCCTGCAGTCGCACTGCGGCACTGTTGCACGGGCGGCCTGTCTGGATCTGGTTTAGTTTCTAAAATTTACTCTAAATTTCACTATAAAAAAGAAGATTTTCCATTACATCAAAATATCGGTATATGTATGGAGTACTAAATGCAGATGAAATCAAAAACTAATTGCACAGTTTTATTGTACTTTGCAAGATGAACATTTTGATCCTAATTAATCAATGTTTAGATAATTATTATCAAATAAAAACAAAATATAAACAGTGATTCGACACAGTGTTCATCTCACCGAATCGGTGAACTAAACAAGACCCTAGCCCGAGACGCGGCACTACAATACATGCACTGCTACGCGCTGCACTCCTCCAAGGCTCCAACGCGCTGCGCCGGGCGTTCACGTGCCCACCAGGCGAACGACGATGTGGTCCCTGGATCCGTAAGTCAAAGGAACGGCAGGGCATGGTCCTGCAGTGGCATCCGTCTTTTCGTGTCGCCGCTGCAACAAGACCGAGGAAATCTGCGCTATACTAGGGCCTCGTTTAGATGGGTGCATTGGGGGAGAAAAACACTGTATCAGAATTCTTGTAGCATTTCGTTTGTATTTGGTAAAAATTATCTAAATTTTGACTAATTAGCCTTAAAATGTTCGTCTCATAAAGTACAACAAAACTGTGTAATTAGTTTTTGATTTCATCAACATTTAGTACTCCTTGCATTTATCGACATTTTAATGTGACGGGAAATCTTCTTTTTGCATAGTAGAATTTGGGGAGAATAGGAGAACTAAATAAGGCCCGTGTTTAGATCAAGTTGGTGACCTAACTTGGAACAGTAGCCATCAAATCGTACTGTAACAACTTTTGTTTTTATTTGGTAAAAATTGTTCAAACTTGGACTAATTAAGCTCAAATGTTCGTCTCGCAAAGTACAACAAAACTGTATAATTAGTTTTAAATTTTATCTACATTTAGTACTCCATGCATTTATCGATATTTTGATGCGACAGAGAATCTTCTTTTTATATAGTAAAATTTGAGAAAGAAGTTAGGAACTAAACAGGAAGGCTAGATCTCCAGCTCGCGCAGCCTACTACTGACGATGGGAGGAGGGGTGAGTGAGAGGTGCAGCGTCATCATGCTGCATGCAGCTTTGGGCAGACGTTGCTTCTGATTTGGTGTGGTCATTGGCAGTGTCGGCCGTCGGGGGCTTCGGCCTCGCGTTGCTGCGGTTTCTCACCGGAAAATTGGTTGCCGGTTTCTTCTGAACTTAGAACAGATGTTTTGATCACGCACCTGAATTACGGGAAAATAATGATGAATACATGATGCATGATGGATGGGAAGCAGAACTTCTGCTCAAGGTTGGCATCTTAGGCCACGTTTAGATGCCCCAATCACTGTGCTGCACTGTGCAACAACTATAGCAATTTTGTTTTTTTTTTGTAATAATTGTCAAACATTGATTAATTAGGCTTAAAACGTTCGTCTCGCAAAGTACAACAAAACCATGCAATTAGTTTTTTATTTCATCTACATTTAGTACTCAATGTATGTGCCGACATTTTTTGCATAGTTCAATTTGGTGGCAAACTTTGGGATCTAAGGGCCTGTTTGGTTTCCAGGAGTTAAAGTAATAACTCAATGCATATGCCGACATTTAGTACTCAATACATGTGTCAACATTTTTTGTAATTGATGATGTAATAACATTTTTTCTTGATTTTTGTCTACTATTATTTTTATTGAATTATTTATTTTTGTTGAATTATTTGTAGCCGCTCATAAAGATGGCAGATTTGAATTGATAGGGAGACCTACGAGCTGGCCGGTCAGCCTAATTTTTTTATAATTTAGCCTTTTTTCTGTTAAAAATTCACGTTTAGACCTCTAAACGTAAAAAATCTAGATTTGGACCCTTTTCTTGGCGCCGTGACTTACGACGTCAAGGTAACACGTCTCGACGCCTTAAATCATGGCGCCGAGGTAAAAACTCAGAAATGAAGATCAGCGCCACAAATCATGGCGCTGACCTCGGTGTCGTACATCTTGGCGCCGAGGTCGGATATCCTGCAACTCAGGTTCACATGCCTCCTGCTTTACTTACTTTTGCAAATGAACGTCAGAGCAGTTAAAAAGACCTGACATAGGGCCTGTTTAGATGTAAAAAAATTGGTAAAATGGAGACTGTAGTGTTTTCATTGTTATTTGGCAATTAGTGTCCAATCATAGTCTAATTAGGCTTAAAAGATTCGTCTCGTGGATTTCGTCTAAACTGTGTAATTAGTTTTATTTTTTATTTATATTTAATGCTTCATGCATGCGTTCAAAGATTCGATGTGACGGAAAATATGAAAAATTTTGCAAAATTCTTGAGGAACTAAACTGGACCTAGTGTGCACTATGCCATGGCGAGCTCGATGGGGCCTGTCCTGTCACGATGGAATTGATGAAGGCCAAGTACGGGTACTAGCTTTTTAATAACTTTCTTTTCTTTCTCCTCTCTCATCTCCAATAGCTGATGCAATTGCATGTTGTTTTAGTATTTCCGTCAAACTATGAAATAAAATACATAAATAAACCAAACCACTAAAGTTAATTAATCTTGGGCTATTAATTATAACCAAACCAAACCACCAAGTTCATATACCATTAATTATAATGTTGAAATTATCATAAATATAAGTTTTTAATCAGCCTGCTCGGCTACGTTTCCTGTGCAGTACCTTTAGCTAGTTTATTCTACAGTATTTTTCAACCACATCTACAACAAAAAAAAATACAGCCGAGCAGACCCAATCATTTTAAATTATATAAGTATAATAAGTTTTTAATAGTTTTAAATTATAAATATAATTTTTAATAATCATAAATATAAGTTTATAATAGCCATAAATATAAGTAGCGCCGAAACTAGTCGACAAAGGAGGGATAGAGAGCTCCTCTCGACGGCTGAAAATTACGAATTAAAACCCCAGGCAATACAGTATCACATACCATTATGCAAGCTATTCACTAAAACATTTATATCTTCAAATAATTTTATTATGAAAGTATATTCAACGATCTATCTAATGATACTAATTTGTATTATGAATATTAATATTTTACTATGCTGTTGTGTACGGTTTTAATTTTTTTTTGCTACCCTTCCACAAAGAAGTCTACCAAGTTTCTCATAGTTTTTTTGCTCTCATAATTTATACATGAAAGTAATATAAGTAGATTCATCTCGAAATGTAGTTTCATAAAAGTATATATTGACTATATTTTATAATAGCAAAAAGTAACTGTCAAAGTAGTTTTTTGAGAGCGCTGTCCAAAACAACATTTTTATTAACTGGAGGGAGTACAATTTTACAACTAAGGGCTTGTTTAGTTTTTAAAATATTTTGCGAAATGTTACTGTACCACTTTTCATTGTTATTTGATAATTAGTGTCTAATCATGGCCTAATTAGGCTTAAAATATTTGTCTCGTGAATTTCGTCTAAACTGTGTAATTAGTTTTATTTTTTATCTATATTTAATGCTCCATACATATGTCTAAAGATTCGATAGAATAGAGAATCTACTATTTTTTTCACAAAATATTTTGAAACTAAACCAGCCCTAAGTTCATCCCACGCATGTCTTTAGCGTAGGCATGCATCAAACACTGGCGTTTTGACAGCTACCCTCCTAGCATGCACGCAACCTGACACTAGCAGGCAGCATGCATTGTATGCATGCATGTCTCCTGCCTCCATCTTTAAAAATGTGCGTGCTTTTTCACCCAAGTGCCCTGTTTAGTTCCACGAAAAAAATACTATGCGAAAAAAAGATTCTCCGTCACATCAAACTTATGATAAATGCATGAAGTACTAAATGTAGATGAAATCAAAAACTAATTGTACAGTTTGATTAAAGTGAGTAGAAATCTTTCACATTCATCTACAGTATAGTTGTATACAATTAATCAACATGAATGTGGTTACATCAAAAGGTTTATTTAATTAGAAAATATTGATCAAATTATTGATAAAAAAATTAAAAAAATTGATTATTGCTATATACTCTCTCCGTCGGTAAAAGAATGTAATTATAGGATCCGTACCGGTCAAGCCAGCTCAAGTTTGACTAAGTTCATAGCAAATAGTATTAGCATTTATGTCTTCAAATAAATTTATTATTGAAAATATATTTTATAACTAATTTAATGATACTATTTTTGTATTATGAATGTCAGTATTTTTTTATATAATTTTAGTCAAAATTCAAACTGTTTGACTTCTTAAAAAGCTAGAATTGCATTCTTCTGTGGACGGAGGGAGTACAAAATACCTTATAAACTATTCATCTGTTCCAAAATAAGTGTCATTCTCGTTTCTCAATAAGTCAAACACTTAGTATTTATATTACATATACCCAACGTACTAAAAAATAAAGTGATCTGGACAACATTTAGCATACTCCCTAGTCCCTACATTTGAAGTCTAAGTGTACATGTTTTTGTGCACTCTACTAGATAACAATGAGTTCGGATTTGAACTTGCCACCAGAAAATGAGAAAGTTGCAAAAACCGTTCATTTTGTTATTGTAGATTTGGTTAAACTTTTAAGACTAAAATTATATATTCACCTTGTTCGGCTAGCTGTAAACGCACTGCTAAATGGCTGATGCTGATGCTGATCCTAATTTGTTGTGAGAGAAAAACACTGCTGAACGGCTAGCTGATTCTGACAGATAAGTTCAAGCGAACAAGTTTAAGCGAACAGGATGATTTATTTTGGATGGAGATAGCATATTTTATTTTTGCAATGTAAATAAATAAATGCTCTAAATAATGAAAAGATGAGTGTATGTTGTAGGAGTAAATGCACTTATGTAGTTGGAGTATGCATGCATATAGAACTGAGTCCCTTGCTCAACTGCGCGCACAGAGAATCACCGAGGCAGCAGGCGTCGGCCCTCCTTTCCCTGGCGCACTGTGGCACTGCATGGAGGCCATCAAGAGTAGGAGTACTAGCTAGGGTAGCATAGCATACAGGAGTATCCTTGAGTAGAGGCTTTATTACTGGCCGGTGCGTTTATTTGTTGGTAACAAGTGTCAGGTCATGTCTCCACCACCCATATACGAGGCCTCGACGCCAAGATCTACGGCGCCGAGATCGACGCCATGAGTTCTGGCGTTAAGATTCGACCACGTCAGTGTCACAACTGTTGCCACGTCATAATTGATCTCGAACCTCGGCGCCATAGGCCACGGCGCCGAGACGTGTTACCTCGGCGCCGTACGTCGAGCTCTACATCCAGAAATAGAAATAAAACGTCCAACGATGTGGATGTGAATATTAAAAAAAAAGACTAAAAAATAAAAAATTCAGGCCGGTCAGCAACCAGCAATGCAACCCTACTCCTTCCCTACTCCTACTCCTCCCCTACTCGTCCTGCCTGTGACCAGCAACACCGAGCGCCGAGCTTAGGGAGACCTATGAGCTGGCCGGTCAGCAACCAGCGATGCAACCCTACTCCTCCCCTACTCGTCCTGCCTGTGACCAGCAGCGCCGAGCGCCGAGCTATGCTCTTTATAGCTTGCGGCGAGATTTGCAAACCTACGTTCTTGAAAACCCAGGCCTCGTTTAGTTCAGACAATCGGGGAGAAAAACACTTTATCAGAATTTCTGTAGCATTTCGTTTGTATTTGGTAAAAATTATCCAAATTTTGACTAACTAGGCTTAAAATGTTCGTCTCGCAAAGTACAACAAAACTGTGCAATTAGTTTTTGATTTCATCAACATTTAGTACTCCATGCATTTGCCGACATTTTAATGTGACGAGTAATCTTCTTTTTGCATAATAAAATTTAGGGAGAATTGCAGAACTAAACAACCCCCACTACACCCAACCCCCACCTCCCTGCCTCTATAAAAGGCAACGGCCCACTCACAGACAGGACATTCCATCTCCCACCACACAGAGTCCACGCCGAGAGGACACCACACCGCACAGTCGAGTCCATCACCCATCCCACTACAGCCGAGAAGCCCGCCCCACTAACCCTCTCCAGCACCAGGTGAGCATGGAGACCTACAAAATCAAGATCAACAAAGTCATGATTTGCTGCATTGCTTGCAAGGTGGCATTAACAGAGGAGGTGTTCCAGGTAAGCCGAGCTCATACTCTCTATTCTATTTTGAGTTTTTTTTTTAAGTAATAGGAATATTAACACTTTCCACTTCCCACATGTTGTGCAGTGCAGTAACTTGCACCTGGCGTGCGCAAATTGCAGAAATTGCAGGAAGTGCCCGGAGTGTCAGGAAGACAGCATCCTCAAGCCAGCGCTCCAGAACATGATCGCAAGGCTCCTCTTCTCCTGCAACTACCATGGTTGTAGCCAGGAGAAGATGACCTACAAAGAGATGCTAGATCACCAGGCCTTCTGCAGATACAGGCCTTGCAAGTGCCCCATCCCACGTGCTCCAGATGGGTCACCAGATGGGTCACCACCTCGAGAACTTCGACAATGAGGGGAAAGCCACCGTCACGGTGCACAAGAAGACGACCTTCCTGGTGCTGGTGGAGCAGGAGGATCAGGAGGACCAGTATCCCATACCCTCTCCCTCACCATCTCCTTGAGGAAGACTGGGGTGTTATCGCGTACAAAAAGAAAAAAATAAATCATGGTGTTGTTTGGTTTGTGTAGGCGCTTAGGCGCTTAGGTTCGGTTGTTCGGTTTGTGTCAGGTTGTTTCGTGTTTGCACGTCTCTTTGTACGCCATCCTTTCCCTCCCTCCTTGTATTGTATTTGTATTGGTGGACATGTGCGGCTTGCTGTGCGGATTGAGCAAACTCAACTTGGGTCGGGCAGGAAACTCGGCGTCTTTCCCGCAGTAAACTTGGGTCGGGCAGGAAACTTGGGCGGTCGCTGTCTGGTCTTTCCCAAAGCCCCATAATATCCACGGCTCCCCTAGCTGCCCCGCGGGCGGCCTCGTGCAAGCGCCCGAAGTTCGCCTCCGGCGCGGCGTAGCCCTAGCGCTGGAGATCGAGCTCTTCAACTTCATTGCCCCGGCCCACGCCTCAACCTCCTCGTCGGGCCCAACGGGTCCGGCAAGAGCTCGCTCATGCGTTTCTTCACTGTTGTATCTTGTGATATTATAAATTCAGTTAAAGGACAGCAGCAACGCGGCGAGTTGGTACTGTTGCGGTGACCGACAGGGAAACGTCCTGAGGAGAGAGAAGTAACTAGTTGTCCCCCATGCGTCCCCCAACGCCCAAGCATGCGCGGCGCCGCATAGGCTTGCGACATTTCACGAGTATGACCTATTCCCACGTGCTGGTGCTAGTAAAAGGAGGCGGATAATCTCCTTTTTCTGCTGCTGATATTGGCCCTCTTCTTAGTCTTTCTGGTTCTCTTTGTGCTTCTTTAATGTCCCATTTATAAAGTTTAAAACAATGTTATATAGATTTTGTGGACGGAAAGGAGTATTTAATGTTACTTATACTTATGTGCTCCTAAGTTTAAGCACTAATTAAGTGCACCGCGCCTATGTAATACCTACACAGCCAACCGATAAAATATTTTTTTTATGTATAATACTGTGAAGGAAGCTGGGAACCGAACAGAAACCACTGCAGATGACATACCATGGCTGCGGCTCTTTACTTTGCTTCTGTTGAGTGCCCCTGCTGCTCCCTTGGTCCTTGCACCGTGTCGTGGAGTGGTGTTGCACCTGCACGTCCCTCCTCTGGCATACGGTACGATGGAGATACGACTAATCAGCTCAAGCGAGCACATGTGACTACTGCTAGTTGCTATGGGTGGGGTAGCCTCGCTAGTGTCCATGGGCATCTCTAATCAAATTACGTTTGTTCGGAAATTACAAGCACGAAACCCCCACACATCTATCTATGCAAGGATTGTCCATTGACGAGTTACTAAAGCAGTGGGTTGGAATGTCGGTTTTGAAGAGCCTCAGGATCTCTTCAAAAACTTTGCATGGCGTAAAAGCAGGATTAAGTTTGAGAAATCGAATTTTGAAGGCAACAAGATCTATTTTTGTGGAATATTTGTTCCAACAAAAAACTCTAACAAGTACGAAGTCATGAATGGCAAAGTGTTACGCGGTCACCAATGAGGGTGCGGTCCACCAGGCCACCGAGCGGGCTGCCGCTCAGAACCCTGCATCGAGTGGCCTTGTGTTGTGTTGTCAGGTCCTACATAGATAGGCATGCGTAGGCATGGTATGGACGCCCTCTCGGACCCCGTGGCCTGTGCAGTGTACCAGTACGAGCCATGTGAAGCTCGCTTGCTCGCCAGCAGTCGCCAGTCGCACTGCGGCACTGTTGCAGGGGGTGAAACGAATGCACGGGCGGCCTGGCCCGAGACTGCTACGCGCTGCACTGCCTGGACGAGGAGGCCTCCTCCAACGCGCTGCGCCGGGCGTTCCATCTGGTACGTGCCCACCAGGCGAACGACGATGTGGTCCCTGGATCCGTAACGCCTTGTTTAGATACCAAAGTTGGTATCCCAACTTTGCACAGTACACATCACATCACACTGTAGCAATTTTGTTTTTATTTAGTAATAATTGTTCAAACATGGATTAATTAGGCTTAAAATGTTCGTCTCGCAAAGTACAACAAAACTGTGCAATTAGTTTTTGATTTCATCTACATTTAGTACTCTATATATATGCCGACATTTTGATGTGACGAGGAATCTTCTTTTTGCATAGTGAAATTTGGAGATGAATTTGGGTATCTAAACAAGGCCTAAGTCAAAGGAACGGCAGGGCATGGTCCTGCAGTGCCATCCGTCTTTTCGTGTCGCCGCTGCAACAAGACCGAGGAAATCTGCGCTATACTAGGGCCTCGTTTAGATAGGTGAATTGGGGGAGAAAAATAATGTATCAGAATTCCAGTAGTATTTCATTTGTATTTGGTAAAAATTATCCAAATTTTGAATAACTAGGCTTAAAATATTCGTCTCGCAAAGTACAACAAAACTGTGTAATTAGTTTTTGATTTCATCAACATTTAGTACTTTATGCATTTACCGACATTTTTATGTGTCGGAAAATCTTCTTTTTGCATAATAGAATTTATGGGAGAATAGGAGAACTAAATAAGTCCTAGATCTCCAGCTGCCGCAGCCTACTACTGACGATGGGAGCAGGGGTGAGTGAGAGGTGCAGCGTCATCATGCTGCATGCAGCTTTGGGCAGACGTTGCTTCTGATTTGGTGTGGTCATTGGCAGTGTCGCGGGGGCTTCGGCCTCGCGTTGCTGCGGTTTCTCACCGGAAAATTGGTTGCCGGTTTTTTCTGAACTTGAACACATGTTTTGATCACGCACCCGAATTACGGGAAAATAATGATGAATACATGATGCATGATGGATGGGAAGCAGAACTTCTGCTCAAGGCTGGCATCTTAGGCCACGTTTAGGCTATCCGCACTCATGGTCCTCTATATTCATCCTCTATACGTCCTAGTCAGCAAGATTCTCTCCTCTATACTCAATTCTCCCGCACCCATCCATCCTCTATATCATCCTCTATCCACTCTATCTACTGTGGGACCCACTTGTCACTTTATCTAAATATATCCATGAGCGATCTAGTTTTGAAGGATTTATTGAGACGAATTTAATGGTGCAATCGAAATTTAATTTGGATTTTTGGTTTGTGAGTTATAGCATTTTTTCCTTGGTTTAGCTAGTAGGACCCGCTACTGTGCACTATAGAGTAAACACTGTACTACTCTAAATATAGAGTAAGAGAAAGGATAGAGTATCGTTTTAGAGTATCCAGTGCAGCAGTTTTTACTCTATATTCATACTCTAAAGCTTTAGAGTATCATTTAGAGTATGCCACTGCGGACAGTCTTAGATGCCCCAATCACTGTGTTGCACTGTGCAATAACTATAGCAATTTTGTTTTTATTTGGTAATAATTGTCCAAACATTGATTAATTAGGCTCAAAACATTCGTCTCGCAAAGTACAACAAAACTATGCAATTAGTTTTTGATTTCATCTACATTTAGTACTCAATGCATGTGCCGACATTTTTTGCACAGTGGAATTTGGTGGCAAACTTTGGGATCTAAGGGCCTGTTTGGTTTCCCGGAGTTAAAGTAATAACTCAATGCATGTGCCGATATTTAGTAATCAATGCATGTGTCAACATTTTTTTGTAATTGATGATGTAATAACATTTTTTCTTGATTTTTGTCTGCTATTATTTTTGTTGAATTATTTATTTTTGTTGAATTATTTGTAGCCGCTCATAAAGATGGCAGATTTGAATTGATAGGGAGACCTACGAGCTGGCCGGTCAGCCTAATTTTTTATAATTTAGCCTTTTTCTGTTAAAAATTCACGTTTAGACCTCTAAACGTAAAAAATCTAGATTTGGACCATTTTCTTGGCGCCGTGACTTACGACGTTGAGGTAACACGTCTCGACGCCATAGATCATGGCGCCGAGGTAGAAGCTCAGAAATGACGTGGCTGACGACGTGATGCTAAGGTGGCAAGAGATCAGCGCCACAAATCATGGCGCTGACCTCGGCGCCGTACATCTTGGCGCCGAGGTCGGATATCCTGTAACTCAGGTTCACATGCCTCCTGCTTTACTTACTTTTGCAAATGAATGTCAGAGGAGTTAAAAAGACCTGACATAGGGCCTGTTTAGATGCAAAAAATTTGGTAAAATGGAGACTGTAGCGTTTTCATTGTTATTTGGCAATTAGTGTCCAATCATAGTCTAATTAGGCTTAAAAGATTCGTCTCGTGGATTTCGTCTAGAATGTGTAATTAGTTTTATTTTTTATTTATATTTAATGCTTCATGCATGCGTTAAAGATTCGATGTGATTGGGGAATGTGAAAATTTTTGCAAAATTCTTTAGCAACTAAACTGGACCATAGTGTGCACTATGCCATGGCGAGCTCGATGGGGCCTGTCCTGTCACGATGGAATTGATGAAGGCCAAGTACGGGTACTAGCTTTTTTACCCCTTGTTTAGTTCCCAATTCTCTTCCTAAATTTTACTATAAAAAAGAAGATTCTTGTCACATCAAAATGTCGGCAAATGCATAGAGTACTAAATGTTGATGAAATCAAAAACTAATTGCATAGTTTTGTTGTACTTTGCGGGACGAACATTTTAAGCCTAGTTAGTCAAAATTTGGATAATTTTTACCAAATACAAACAAAATGCTACAGGAATTCTGATACAGTGTTTTTCTTCCCAATTCTCTCATCTAAACGATGCCTTAATAACTCTTCTTTTCTTTCTCCTCTCTCGTCTCCAATAGCTGATGCAATTGCATGTTGTTTTAGTATTTCCGTCAAACAACTATGAAATAAAATACATAAATAAACCAAACCACTAAAGTTAATTAATCTTGGTCTATTAATTATAACCAAACCAAACCACCAAGTTCATATACCATTAATTATAATGTTGAAATTATCATAAATATAAGTTTTTAATCAGCCTGCTCGGCTACGTTTCCTGTGCAGTACCTTTAGCTAGTTTATTCTACAGTATTTTTCAACCACATCTACAACAAAAAAAAAAAATACAGCCGAGCAGACCCAATCGTTTTAAATTATATAAGTATAATAAGTTTTTAATAGTTTTAAATTATAAATATAAGTTTTAATAATCATAAATATAAGTTTATAATAGCCATAAATATAAGTAACGCCGAAACTAGTTGACAAAGGAGGGATAGAGAGCTCCTCTCGACGGCTGAAAATTACGAATTAAAACCCCAGGCAATACAGTATCACATACAATTATGCAAGCTATTCACTAAAACATTTATATCTTCAAATAATTTTATTACGAAAGTATATTCAACGATCTATCTAATGATACTAATTTGTATTATGAATATTAATATTTTACTATGCTGTTGTGTACGGTTTTATTTTTTTTTTGCTACCCTTTCACAAAGAAGTCTACCAAGTTTCTCATAGTTTTTTTGCTCTCATAATTTATACATGAAAGTAATATAAGTAGATTCATCTCGAAATGTAGTTTCATAAAAGTATATATTGACTATATTTTATAATAGCAAAAAATAACTGTCAAAGTTGTTTTTCGAGAGCGCTGTCCAAAACAACATTTTTATTAACCGGAGGGAGTACAATTTTACAACTAAGGGCTTGTTTAGTTTCTGAAATATTTTGCGAAATATTACTGTAGCACTTTTCATTGTTATTTGATAATTAATGTCTAATCATGGCCTAATTAGGCTTAAAAGATTTGTCTCGTGAATTTCGTCTAAACTGTGTAATTAGTTTTATTTTTTATCTATATTTAACGCTCCATGCACGTGTCTAAAGATTCGATATGATAGAGAATCTACTATTTTTTCACAAAATATTTTGGAACTAAACCAGCCCTAAGTTCATCCCGCGCATGTCTTTAGCGTAGGCATGCATCAAACACTGGCGTTTTGACAGCTACCCTCCTAGCATGCACGCAACCTGACACTAGCAGGCAGCATGCATTGAGCCTGTTTAGTTGGCACCTCTATCCAAAAAGCAAACCTAAAATGTGCTACAGTACTTGTCACATCAAATCTTGCGACACATGCATGGAGTACTAAATGTAGACGAAAGAAAAAACTAATTACACAGTTTGTCTGTAAATGTCGAGACGAATCTTTTGAGTCTAGTTAGTCTATGATTGGATAAATTTTGCCAAATAACAACGAAAAGTGCTACAGTAGCCGAACCCAAACTTTTTCATCATCTAAACAGCCCCATTGTATGCATGCATGTCTCCTGCCTCCATCTTTAAAAATGTGCGTGCTTTTTCACCCAAGGTTGATTAAAGTGAGTAGAAATGTTTCACATTCATCTACAGTATAGTTGTATACAATTAATCAACATGAATGTGGTTACATCAAAAGGTTTATTTAATTAGAAAATATTGATCAAATTATTGATAAAAAATTAAAAAAAATTGATTATTGCTATATACTCCCTCCGTCGGTAAAAGAATGCAATTATAGGATCCGTACCGGTCAAGCCAGCTCAAGTTTGACCAAGTTCATAGCAAATAGTATTAGCATTTATGTCTTCAAATAAATTTATTATTGAAAATATATTTTATAACTAATTTAATGATACTAATTTTGTATTATGAATGTCAGTATTTTTTTATATAATTTTAGTCAAAGTTCAAACTGTTTGACTTCTTAAAAAGCTAGAATTGCATTCTTCTGTGGACGGAGGGAGTACAAAATACCTTATAAACTATTCATCTGTTCCAAAATAAGTGTCATTCTTGTTTCCCAATAAGTCAAACACTTAGTATTTATATTACATATACCCAACGTACTAAAAAAATAAAGTGATCTGGACAACATTTAGCATACTCCCTAGTCCCTACATTTGAAGTCTAAGTGTACATGTTTTTGTGCACTCTACTGGATAACAATGAGTTCGGATTTGAACTTGCCACCAGAAAATGAGAAAGTTGCAAAAACCGTTCATTTTGTTATTGTAGATTTGGTTAAACTTTTAAGACTAAAATTATATATTCACCTTGTTCGGCTAGCTGTAAACGCACTGCTAAATGGCTGACGCTGATGCTGATTCTAATTTGTTGTGAGAGAAAAACACTGCTGAACAGCTAGCTGATTCTGGCAGATAAGTTCAAGCGAACAGGATGATTTATTTTAGATGGAGATAGCATATTTTATTTTTGCAATGTAAATAAATAAATGCTCTAAATAATGAAAAGATGAGTGTATGTTGTAGGAGTAAATGCACTTATGTAGTTGGAGTATGCATGCATATAAAACTGAGTCCCTTGCTCAACTGCGCGCACAGAGAATCACCGAGGCAGCAGGCGTCGGCCCTCCTTTCCCTGGCGCACTGTGGCACTGCATGGAGGCCATCAAGAGTAGGAGTACTAGCTAGGGTAGCATAGCATACAGGAGTATCCTTGAGTAGAGGCTTTATTACTGGCCGGTGCGTTTATTTGTTGGTAACAAGTGTCAGGCCATGTCTCTACCACCCATATGCGAGGCCTCGACGCCAAGATCTACGGCGCCGAGGTCGACGCCATAAGTTCTGGCGTTAAGATTCGACCACGTCAGTGCCACAACTGTTGCCATGTCATAATTGATCTCGAACCTCGGCGTCATAGGTCACGGCGCCGAGACGTGTTACCTCGGCGCCGTGCCTCGAGCTCTACATCCAGAAATAGAAATAAAACGTCCAACGGTGTGGATGTGAATATTTTTTAAAAAAAAGACTAAAAAATAAAAAATTCGGGCCGGTCAGCAACCAGCAATGCAACCCTACTCCTTCCCTACTCCTCCTACTCCTCCCCTACTCCTCCTGCCTGTGACCAGCAGCACTGAGCGCCGAGCTTAGGGAGACCTACGAGCTGACCGGTCAGCAACCAGCAATGCAACCCTACTCCTCCTACTCCTCCCCTTCTCGTCCTGCTTGTGACCAGCAGCGCCGAGCGCCGAGCTATGCTCTTTATAGCTTGCGGCGAGATTTGCAAACCTACGTTCTTGAAAACCCAGGCCTCGTTTAGTTCAGACAATCGGGGAGAAAAACACTGTATCAGAATTTCTGTAGCATTTCGTTTGTATTTGGTAAAAATTATCCAAATTTTGACTAACTAGGGTTAAAATGTTCGTCTCGCAAAGTACAACAAAATTGTGCAATTAGTTTTTGATTTCATCAACATTTAGTACTCCATGCATTTGCCGACACTTTGATGTGACAGGAAATCTTCTTTTTGTATAGTGAAATTTGGGGAGAATTGGAGAAACTAAACAAGGGGCCAACCCCCACTACACCCAACCCCCACCTCCCTGCCTCCATAAAAGGCAACGGCCCACTCACCGATAGGACATTCCATCCCCCACCACACAGAGTCCACGCCGAGAGGACACCACACCGCACAGTCGAGTCCATCACCCATCCCACTACAGCCGAGAAGCCCGCCCCACTAACCCTCTCCAGCACCAGGTGAGCATGGAGACCTACAATATCAAGATCAACAAAGTCATGATTTGCTGCATTGCTTGCAAGGTGGCATTAACAGAGGAGGTGTTCCAGGCAAGCCGAGCTCATACTCTCTATTCTATTTTGAGTTTTTTTAAAGTAATAGGAATATTAACACTTTCCACTTCCCACATGTTGTGCAGTGCAGTAACTTGCACCTGGCGTGCGCAAATTGCAGAAATTGCAGGAAGTGCCCGGAGTGCCAGGAAGACAACACCCTCAAGCCAGAGCTCCATCACATGATCGCAATGCTCCTCTTCTCCTGCAACTACCATGGTTGTAGCCAGGAGAAGATGACCTACAAAGAGATGCTAGATCACCAGGCCTTCTGCAGATACGGGCCTTGCAAGTGCCCCATCCCACGTGCTCCAGATGGGTCACCAGATGGGTCACCACCTCGAGAACTTCGACAATGAGGGGAAGCCACCGTCACGGTGCACAAGAAGACGGCCTTCCTGGTGCTGGTGGAGCAGGAGGATCAGGAGGACCAGTCCAGCCGCGTCCTCTTGCTCGTCCAACATGACGACGGCTCCCTGCGCCTCCTCTGTGTGGGTCCGCCATCCGGGCAGCCATTTGGCTACACCATAGTGCTCCACCCACCTAGCGGTCGGCAGATTGTGGAAGTAGAAAAAGATGTGGTATCCGGTGGCGTGGGGTGGACGCGGGAGTGGACGGGCACGTCGTCGCGTACAAAAAGAAAAAAATAAATCATGGTGTTATTTGGTTTGTGTAGGCGCTTAGGTGCTTAGGTCCGGTTGTTCGGTTTGTGTCAGGTTGTTTCGTGTTTCCACGCCTCCTTGTACGCCATCCTTTCCCTCCCTCCTTTATTGTATTTGTATTGGTGGACGTGTGCGGCTTGCTGTGCGGATTGAGCAAACTCAATTTGGGTCGGGCAGGAAACTCGGGCGTCTTTCCCACAGTAAACTTGGGTCCGGCAGGAAACTCGGGCGAGTCGCTGTCTGGTCTTTCCCAAAGCCCGATAATATCCACGGCTCCCCTAGCTGCCCCGCGGGCGGCCTCGTGCAAGCGCTCGAAGTTCGCCTCCGGCGCGGCGCAGCCCTAGCGCGGGAGATCGAGCTCTTCAACTTCATTGCCCCGGCCCACGCCTCAACCTCCTCGTCGGGCCCAACGGGTCCGGCAAGAGCTCGCTCATGCGTTTCTTCACTGTTGTATCTTGCGATATTATAAATTCAGTTAAAGGACAGCAGCAATGCGGCGAGTTGGTACTGTTGCCGCGACCGATAGGGAAACGTCCCGAGGAGAGAGAAGTAACTGGTTGTCCCCTGTCCGTCCCCCAACGCCCAAGCACGCGCGGCGCCGCATAGGCTGGCGACATTTCACGGCGCCGCATAGGCTGGCGACATTTCACGAGTATGACCTGTTCCCACGTGCTGGTGCTGGTAAAAGGAGGCAGATAATCTCCTTTTTTTACTGCTGACATTGGCCCTCTTCTTAGTCTTTCTGGTTCTCTTTATGCTTCTTTAACGTCCCATTTATGCAACCTTTTCAGCAAAGGAGGGGCCTTCACCACACTTTTGCTCTAGCCCACGCCGCCTTAATCATCTCCTCTACCTTCCTCTAACCATCTAGCTTCAAATTGTTTCTTCTTTCTACACCTCCTGCAACGGTGCTAAATATTGTGTGTCCATCTAGGTGATCAAACTGCGTCATCTCACTATTCATCATATAAGTTGGAGCATTGTATATTAGCATCAGCCCTATCCAATCTCTCTCTTGATGTGGTGTGATCGCCTCCCACTTATATTCCCGTAAATCTCGAGCCCCGCCTTCCTCCTCGACGACTACATCAATGTAAACAGACCACCACGGCCCTTCAGAAAGTTGAAGCCAGCCAGGGGCCCGGACGGCAGGAGGGCCAGCTCATGTATTCCACGTCGGCCCGGCTGGCTGCATCCTGGCCTCCATGGGCTGGACGTTTCCTCCTTTCGGCTTTGGCAAGGCCATGCCCGCCGGTCAAGTAGTCGGCACTCGGCAGTCCACTAGAAATTAGGACTTTGATGTCCGGAGATCATTTTTGCCTCGCTGGAACCACCCATGTCCTTATATATTTCCTAAAAAGGAATACACTTCTATGTCGTATATTAGTTTTTTTTGAGTTGTAAATGTAGTCCGTAGGCATCAATTAGTATATGTAGTATATGTGCTAAAAAGACTGTAATTTAGCTATAATCACTGCTTTCATCTTTTGGTGGAACATTGATATAATTATTTTTTCAGGGCAAAAATAATTATTTTTTCAGGGCAAAATGGGAAAATGTGTTCAAGAAAAACATAAAAGGTTGCCAGAATATTCCAAGAAAACATGAAAGTTTGACTCGGTGAACACGACATGGAACTTGATGGAGAAGTGCATGCATCCTTGGCAAATTGATGGCCGCGGTGATCCATCGGTGACATGACGTCAAGATTTAAACTTGTTTCACAGCAAAGGAAGAAGGAACCATTAAGGATGCGCAAGTAGAACACACAATGTCTAATCATTTCATGAAAGTGCAAGGTGCTGGCAAGGGTGCGCGACAGCACAAGCCTTGCGAGCCTTGCGCATCGTGGAAGTGGCTCTCTTGATGGAGCAAGCAACATGAGTCATGAGACATGGAGACATCTGAGCCTGGGCGTTCTCTTGCCAAGAGGAGCGCGTGTATATATAGTCTTTTTGGAGATACTTAGCCCTTCTGTTTATAGGATTTTAGGAGCCAAGTGACTTATAATTAACAATGCAAGATTGATTTACGAAGCTAGTAATAAAATTGCAAAAACTCCTCCCTCTCTCTGATCATGTGACTGTAAATGCCTAAAGAGATGCCAATGCACAATCTACAATCGCCTATGGTTAGACTTGTGCCTCTGGGTCGGTGAAAATGATGGCCTTTGCATTGGTAGTGCTCTGTCCAACCCTCCACCAGCTGAAAATAGTGGTTTCACATGGTTTCCTGTCTCTCCTGTGGGCCTAGGGCATCATGTTGTAAGAATTGCTCTATGCCGGTCAGTGCAGAGGTGGGGCAACAACGGCGAGGAGCCGGCAGGGGTTGAGCGATGGTGCACGAGGTTGCCGGGGCACCGGATGGCTTGGAGGAAGCAGGCGTGGCGGACGCATAAAAAAGAGAGAAGAAAAAAGAAAAAATATACTATAGATATTTCACCATTTATTTAGCATGAGGATCTATATATTTTACCAATCGTTTCAGCTTGAAAGCAAGCTGCAGCCAAAAAGAAAAAAAAAAGCTTTCGAGTGTAGGATGGAATATTATATTCCCGCTTTTTTTTTACTTCGTAGTCCAACAACCAAAACAATTTATAATTTGGAACAATATGATTACAAATTAACGAAAATTAAGGGCGTCCTCAATGGTTAGCTATAAGCGTCAATAGTATAAGAATATATAAAATAGTCATCTAGGTGGCTAACACCATTGGGGACGTGCAGTACATAAGCTACATTAAAACAATTTTCTCTATTAACCATGCGATGGCTTTGTTAAAAAAATCACCAATACAGAGTATCATATATAATTAGAAAATGCGACGCCTTAAAAATTTGTGATCGATGAATGATAAAGCTAAGAACAATTAACACGCATGACTTCAAACCATAGGCTAGCTTCCACAGTAGATTCCTCCCGGGCCTCCATATAGAACCACGTAGCTACCGTGGACCTGGTCAAACCCCAGGGTTTGGCGGCGTAGTAGTAGTCGGTGTCGCTGGCGGCGAACGGCCAGCCGGTGCTCGGCGGCCCACCCATCTCCACCTAGAAGGCCTCTAGAAACCGAGTGTACCACCTGTCTGTCAATCTTGTCAGCTCTATTTCTAGGTTAGAGGCCATTAAACAAAATTTATTGTACACAAGATGAACTACAATTTTGTTTAAGGTCAAACCTCAAAACTGGTAGATAAGTCAAAATGTCAGTTTGGTAAAAGTAGGAACTTGATAAAGCCTAAAGGTTTTAGGTGAATCTGGACATTTTCACATTTGCTGAACATGAACCATCCATGAGTTCATCTAGAGTCATTTTGGGCAAAGTTGCAAGATTTGGTTGATGGTCTATAATTCCATCCGCTGCAATCCAAACACGTCCGAGGCCTCTCGCCGCCCATGGTTCTTCCCCTCTCGGGTGTATGACATGTGGGGCCTCGGGTCCCACGATCAGTCACTGGTGATAAGTTTGGATGCACTGCACCGGGTGTGCTTAGCATTTCTGCACACGTTTTTGAAAAGGATTTCAGAAATGATTTTCCAAAAAATAGTTAAATGCTTGTTTATTTCATAACTCGAAAAATAATGCTCCAAATTTGTTGAAACAAATTTTGCTAAGTTTCTTATGAGTAGATCTATAGTTTAAAAATATGGCATGTCAAATTTGTGATACTTTTATATAGGGCTTTATTTAGTTCTTGTAATTGTTGTTTTCTTAGAAAATGCATAGTAAATCACATGTTGCTCAGAAAAATATGGTTTCAGTTTTGTTAGTCTTCTTTTGTGATGTGCTTTGCCTGAAAAATTTATGTCATGCATGTTCTATAGAAAAATATTGATGTCTAGTTCAAGTGCCTTTATTGGCTGATTTTTGTTATTTTGCTAGAGAGAAAAATTAGTAAAAACATGCATATGATAATTTTTGTACAGTGTTTAGTTACTGTGTAGAAAATAAGAAAATACTAAATCTATTGTTTGATACTTTTCATAGTACAAAGTATTTTCATGCTCATTTATACCCCTAGCTTGTTATTTTTGTGTAGGCAGTTGTACTTATCCAATTGCCATGAAAATTTTATGGTAGGCTACTTATGGTATGACTATGCTACTGTAATTTTTCTAGATTTTTCTATGCAATATAAATACAGGTTGCTATTGTAACCCTTGACATAAACTCAACACTAACCTCCCGGAGCCGGCTTGAAAGGCCCGATCATATCCAGTCCCCAATGAAAAAGGCCATGATGCTGGAATGGTAAGAATTAGCACCCCTCAGACCTTTTCGGCATCGGCGACAACTGAAGGCCAATAAAAACCTGCTTGGAAAGCCTTACCGACCAGTGTGCGTGAAGCGGCATGGTTGCCACAAGTACCAGCATGAATCTCTTCTAAAATCTTCAATGTGTGTTCCTGAGACACGTATTTTTACAATAATTCCTCCTTCATATTTTTGCGCATAAGGTTTCCCTCAACCAGCACATAATGCTTACAACGTTGTATGAGGCGCGTTCCATCTCGTTTTAGGTAAGATATGAACGGTTCTCTCCAGTTTGTGGGGGTGGTCGAAATCGTAGACGAGCGTAGATGGCTGTTCGGCCACCGGCTTCTCTTGACGGCTTGACAAGGTCATGAACGAAAACTTCATGGGGAATCACTCTCCAGGTTGATCCTAGTTTTGACAGCTTATCAGCCGCCTCATTATCAACCCAGACCACGTATGGAACTCGTGACCATAGAATTTGTTCTCTCCAGTTTGTGGTGGTGGTCGAAATGGTAGACGAGCGTAGATGGTTGTTCGGCCACCGGCTTCTCTTGACGGCTTGACAAGGTCATGAACGAAAACTCCATGGGGAATCACTCTCCGGGTTGATCCTAGTTTTGACAGCTTATCAGCCGCCTCATTATCAACCCGGACCACGTATGGAACTCGTGACCATAGAATTTGTTCTCTCCAGTTTGTGGTGGTGGTCGAAATCGTAGACGAGCGTAGATGGCTGTTCGGCCACGGCTTGACAAGGTCATGAACGAAAACTCCATGGGGAATCACTCTCCGGGTTGATCCTAGTTTTGACAGCTTATCAGCCGCCTCATTATCAACCCGGACCACATATGGAACTCGTGACCATATAATTTGTTCTCTAGCTTTCTGATCTGCGCACAGTAAGCATCTATCCGTTTGCTCGTACAGTCCTAGTCCTTGTTCACCTGGTTTATGACAAGAGCAGAATCACCCAACACCATAAGCCTTTTTATGCCGAGCTCAATGGCGATACGAAGGCCGTGTAGGGCCGTCTCGTACTCGGCGGCATTATTGGAGGCCATAAAATGGATGCGGAGGACAACCTGTAACAGAACCGACCAATTATACAAAATTAAGTAAGAAAATCATCCAACAAGCGGACGATTTAGCAAACTTAAGCCCGTATAACCCGGTAGTCCATGAAATCACGATGGATTTCAAACCAACTCACATACCAGCCAAGATCGTAATAAGTTTAGCAGTCACCATCACAAGTTACATAAAAGTTCACGTCACAAATACATCGGAGTTTAAACATAGTTATTACAAACCGAGTTCAAATAAAAGTAGCGGAAGCATT
Organism: Saccharum spontaneum; assembly: GCA_022457205.1. Lineage (NCBI taxonomy): Eukaryota > Viridiplantae > Streptophyta > Magnoliopsida > Poales > Poaceae > Saccharum > Saccharum spontaneum. The sequence continues at coordinate 6,957,628 of CM039600.1, forward strand.
TAGTTCAAACTACACACTCACACAGAGTTGGAAATAAGGTACCAACTTGTGATCATCTCCAACAAAAGCATCAGACAAGACGTAGTGAATGACCATTGCCCATGGTCCTAAGCTTCGCCCATCGTAGGATAAAGGCAGTTGATATAGTAGCCGTAATACATCTGCCCATCTGCAACAAGTGGGAACAAAGCCCTAAGTACGAGAAGGTACTCAGCTAGACTTACCCGACATAACTGAAAATAAAATGACACCAAGGATCATGACAGGCTTTATGGTGGGATAGCTGACTCATTTGTAAAAAGGCATGTTTAATATTAAAGAATCTTTTCCCAAGAGCTTTGCATCAAGTTAAATCTTTATTAACCTGTCAACTACATTTGCACCTGTACTAGAGTAACATGTAATTAAGCAGGTAAGGATAACCAATGATCATTAACCACCTTCATCATGTCATATTCCACATAACTGTCCAAGTGTTCCATCAATATTACTACGATGAAGTAGCTCAAGTCAAGTGTTCACTATCCAGTGAACGATGGCGATTCGAATCGATTATTAGACAGCTGGTAATTTGTTCCTCACACAAACCTCACTCACCCGCTAAAATGAGGTATTGGTCACCGAGTCAACTATTCAGGTAAAGTCGCGAGTTTGCCAGGAACCACATGTACCCGGGGGCCGCCCGACTGCTCTTTGGCCTTATCATCGCGCCCCTGTATCCTGCCACTACTCCTCCGGTACAGTGTGTTGCGGGTAATCCACTCGGCCCGAATAATCTCTCAGCTTCGCGGTCGAAAGGTACATTATTCGGCCAGCTAAATGTGAGGCATGCGTTTAACATGACTCGAGGCCCAACAATAGTCGGTCCTTAATTGACACAGACAGAAACACTACAGTGCGAAACCCTGCAAGTCTCCGTCCGGTCTCAATTTCGATTTGACACTTAGTTATTCCCATATGACATACATTTCCAAGCAGATCCACGTAACCACCTATAGCTCGCAGGTGACAGGAAATCACCCGACTTCTACCGGTCTAAGCAAGCTAAGCATTTCTTGACTGCGAATACCAAGGTAACAAGGATACGGTAGAGCAAGGGTAAACAAGGTATAATGCAGCAACGGTTGCAACCAACTCCTAAACGTAATGCATCAATTAAAGTAAGCATTAATAAAATAATTGCAAACCGGGAGAGAAATGCTCCGGGACTTGCCTCTTTCGAAAGAGCTCGGGCGGTGGTCTAGGCACTCTGGCAAATCCTCACCGACCTCCTCGTCAGCTTCGGGCACCTCCTGCTCTTGCACCTTGGGCTGTTCTTCCGGCTCCTCGGGAACTGCTACCGGAGTTACTTCCTGCGATCCTGTATGATGCAGATGTATAAGTGCTTATGCCTAGGTGCATTGCAGAGGTGACATGAGATGATGATGATGAATGATATCCTGTATGATGCAGATGTTTGTCTTGCATAAGCAGGTTGCATTTGGTAAGATTGTGTTTGGTAGTATGTAGTCACCTCCTTATTTTAATAGAGGTCTTATGTTCTAGTAGGGGTGGAGGAGGTGAGAATATTTCACTTTTGTGTGGCCAATCAGCTTGCCTAACACGACCAAATCTAGTAGACCCTACATGATCACAGAGAAGATTGGATCCGTTGCCTATAAATTGAAGCTTCCAGCATCATCAGCAGTTCACCCGGTCTTCCATGTGTCCCAGCTCAAGGTGCAATTCCAGTTAGTGTTTCAGCTGTGCAAAAGCGGGTGGCGAAGGGAAGATCTGGAGCCACTTCGTCAACAGTTTCCGCCGGCCCAATGCACGACTCCAGGGCCCAGAGTGGGCGTGAAGACCATGAGCTCGCACCGAGTACCAAGAGAATATAAGATCCAGTAGTTGAGGGAGAGAGACTCAAGAAGGAAGAACCAAGTTGTATTCTATTTTTTACAAGCACTACTCTGTTCTAATAGTTCTAATAGTAATTCGTCTGGACTACTCCCTTGCTTGCTCTTCAATCTATGCTCTGATCTAGCCTGGTGCTAACAAAAAGTTTCAATCAGATTAACAGAGCCAAGAGGACTCTAACCCTGCTACCTTTTAGGCACAAATTGTCTGGTAAAATCCAGCATTAGATGTGCTCTTGCACCTGTTCCTTCCTCATGTGCTTAATTTCTATATCCTCATCCACATGTAAAAAAACACATCGTACCATTGTCTTAGTTTTGGCATTTGTGATACCTAGTTTATGGCATATTGGCATTTCTTGCAAAAGTTCGTGTTCTCAAGGTATAGGCAAACAATTATATTTTCAAAAGATCTAAGCAAACAATTATGATGGAATCTAGCACAATGCTCCAGCCTCCAGCAAACAAAGAAAATTAACTAAATATATGCAGTCAATTAAAGGCGAGAGAGTACATTATTAGAAGAGTACATTATTAGAAGGTTGGAGTACCTGTTCAAAAAAAAACATGTTTATTGATAGCATCTCTCGGTGTCTCACCATCCTTGTGTACATGGTAAACCAGGTGTTAGATCTTCACGTCCACCGTGGCAGCATCATCTGGAACTCATTCTCAATAACACATTTAAATAATAAAAGACAATCACCTTTTTAATAGTTACTTCTGTAAAATAAGTAATATAGGCGGTATTTGTTACTGTGTGAACTAAAGTAATAGTTTAATTGAACTATAATTGGAGCTCACATATGGCCTAGTTCAGCTTGGTATATACAGCACACAAAAGACTGGACTCGATGAAAATCCTTAACAACCATCCTGAAAGCACAAAAGAAAATCAGAACATTATTATTAGTAATCTTTTGAAAAGGAAAAGATGGAACTCAATGAGTATGAATAAACAAACATTTGTTGCATTGGAGAGGATCGTCTAGTGCTATATGCCACATCCCAAAACAAATATTACTGTGTCATAGAGCTTTGTTGTTAAAATGAAACTGGTAATCACCAGCCACCTAGAAATAATCCGGTTAGACAATTTGTAGAACCTATCTCTTGAAAAAGTTTCAACAAACACCACCAGTGCTTCTTGTTGCTATAATATTTCACGATGACAAAGTTATTAAGCACAAATGTGTACTGAGCATTCTAGATACTGATTTGAACTATTGCTACAGAGTTCCAGATATCCTCATGTTAGTTCCTTGGTTAGCTTCATACACTAACCAGCAATCCTAGTCAGGCTCGTATGGATGGGTATGTAGCTAGGTTCAAAGCACTATCTGCCTTAGAAAATAGAAAACAAGTGGGAGTTCAGCTACAAAATCGATAAGTTATCCTGATCATCTTCATGGTATTTTAATGGTGTCGACAGATTACTCGGAGAGTGAAATAAATGACAATTTACAAAACTGACCAACTTGTTAGTTCCATGAGCCTTGTTTTTTTAAGTAATCTGTTTAAAACACCTCTCTTTTACAAAAGATCATAATAATTGTTGGAGTGTCAATGTCTTAGGCCCATGAGGCTAGGCCCATGTGGCCCTTGTATGGTACCTTTATAGCTACCCTTCTAGGGTTAGCCCAAATTAATGGAAAATCATTCCTCAAACATGGTATCAGCAGCCTAGGGTTAGGTTTTCCCTCTCCCCACCACCTTCTGCCCGCCGCCACCTGGCCCTGCTGGCCGCCGCCGGCCCAGGCACCATGGCCGGCAAACCCCCACCTCCTCCCTCCCTCTATAGCCTTTTCCCTCCCCTTCTTCCACCTGGGCTCAGGTCCTTGCTGCCCCATCTCCGGCCACCTCCAGGGGCCCTCATCCACCTGGCGGCTGTTGACGGTCCTTAAGTATCAAATATAATTGTCAACTAAACATGGAAAAGGATCAATATGCATCAAACATCTAGAATTAGGGTTTTATCTGACAGAATTCCACGAGTTTTGGTGTTTATCTATTTCTGCAGGGAGTTATCAGATAATATGGAAAAGAGGTCCACATGTCGGGTTAATGACGGGAAAATTACTTGGCACGCAATTATCTTACATCTAGAAGACTCCAGAAGCCACGGGAACGAACGGGAGCCGTAACGGGCCAGGACACAGGGCGCCCGCCCTGTGCCCTAGGGCGCCCGCCCTGCCCCTCGGGCCAATCAGCTTCTGCCTCGCGGATTATGCTCCACCGCCTCTCTAGATCAAGGAAAACCGTCCGTTCTAAGTCAGTTTGATCCGACGGTCCATATTCATTTGAAAGGGCTATATAAGCAAGGCACCACCACCCCAGGGGGGGGAGAAAATCATTATCAGAGGAAGCTAGAAAAGTTAGGGTTTAGGAAGTTCTCTCCCGCAGAGAATTAGAAGTAGCTACTTCATTGTTCTTCAAGTCTTATAGGTTTGATTAGATAGAATTAGAGAAGTAGAGCATTCAAGCTCTGGATTTCGGATCTTCATCAATAAAGATTGGTATTATTTCATATCATTCTCTACTACTTTATTCTAATTGCATTATGTCTCTGTTTATTATGTTCTTAGTTTACTCTAGTTCTATAATTGATATAGTTATGATTGATAATGAGTTTATGTATGAGTTTGCAAAGCGCTTAGCTCTTACCTCGAGGGAGTTAAGTGGTAGATCATATGTGGGCGTGGTGCTTAGATATTATTTACCTACAAATGTATCCTATTGGCCGGGTTGTGTGGTAGTTCGCGATAGTGACAGCTTCGTTGATTCTTATATAGTCCACCCTCCGTTGATAGGACAGGCAGAATTTGTATTGCGGAGTAAGTCTTACTATGTTCTGATTTACTTTAGCAATGTTCCTTATACATAAATAAAGAGTCTTTTATGCTATATATGATCTTGTAGAATGTTTAGAGTAGATTGTGACTTAGTAGATAGTAGATACTTAGAATCCATTCTCTAGCTAATCCGACGTCACCTTATATCAATATGGAGTAGTCTATTTCTAATCGCTATGTTATTTACCCATGAGCTTATAATTCATTATCTTTATTTATGGCTTACCCCCTGCCAAAGCAAGTGACTGTGTGACGAGTTTCTCATTAGTAATCATGTTTAGCAAAGTTGATCTCTAGTCTATGTCATTCTACACCTGCTTTCACTGTTCTCTTAAGCAAAATATAAATAACGATACCCGGAATACTTTTTCTGGTGAAATGCTACAATGAGGTATTTTATCTGTGCGCTTGCGGATAGAATAGATTATCTTCTAGAGAGCCCTTTACATTTATAAATACCTATGTACACTCTGGCACCATGCTGGGGATGACAACCTAGTATCTAAGTGGTGTTAGTAAGTGTCAACAGCGGCGCCGCCCCTGCTCTGGGCGCCGCCCATGCCGCCGCCGCTCCTTCCCCTCAGCAGCTGGCCGCCGGTGTTTCTTCTCCTCTTCCCCAGCAGGCGCAGCCGCATCTCCTTCCCCTGTAGCCCGCGCCCCACCCTGCTGCCGCTGTCGCCTTACACGGGGCCGCGCCCCACCCTGCTGCCGCTGCCGCCCTGCACGGGTCCGCGCCCCACCCTGCTGCCGCTGCCGCTGCCGCCGCTCCTTCCCCTCAGCAGCTGGCCGTCGGTGCTTCTTCTCCTCTTCCCCAGCAGGCGCAGCCGCATCTCCTTCCCTTGCAGCCCCTTCCCCTCGGGGCCGCGCCCCACCCTGCTGCCGCTGCCGCCCTGCATGGGGCCGCGCCCCACCCTGCTGCCGCTACCGTCCTACACGGAGCCGCACCCCACCCTGCTACCGCCGCCACCCCCTGCACTGCCCAGGTCCTCACCGCCATCTCCGGGCCTGGCGAGGGGGAGGCACCAGTGGGGGCGAGGATGCAGGTGGTGGTGTGGATGCCGGCCTCTGCCCGCTCTTCCAGCCGTGGCTGCCGCTCCCTACGGTTGGCCTGCTTGCACCCCGCGGCTGCCTGCTCGTGCCGCCTCAGTCACCGTGCCCTGCTCAAGCCCCACGCGCCGACGTGGGCCTCCGTACGGCTGCCCCGCGTGCAGGCCTAGCCGCTGGCGCTGCTAACCCGTGCGCAGGCCTAACCGCTCCAGCTCCTGCGGGCCTGGCGGCTGCTGCCCCTGCTGCCTGGCACGCAGCCGCCCTTGTCGCGGCGAGTAGCACTGCAGCCGACGCGGGCACTGCTGCCGCTGCTGCTACTGAGCAGCCCGTCCACCTTCCCGATGCCGGTCTGGATGCCCTCCCACGGGCCGCCATGCCTTTCCGATTCTAGTTCACGGCACCCCAGTCGTCGCCAGGCCGCCACCCCAGCGCCGCCGTCGCCGATCTGAGTGCGGCCGCGGGCACAGGGGGCCCAGGCGCCTTGGCCGACTCCTTCAGCATCATCGCCAGCCCTCCGCCCGCAGCTCCTCCTGCCGCAGGGCTGTGATCAGCCAGTTCTGATTGGATCACTGACTCGGGCGCCACTTTCCACACCACGCCCGATGCGAGTCTACTTTCTTCTCTCCGTCCTCCCCACCCTTCCTGTCCCTCTTCCATCATGGTCGCCAATGGCACCTGCCTTCCTGTCTCCTCCGTGGGCACTGCCAGTTCCCACGGCTCCTTTCATATCCCTGATGTTCTTGTGGCTCCCGGGATGGTTCACAACCTTCTCTCTATTCGCCGTTTCACCACAGACAACTCTTGTTCGGTTGAGTTTGACCCCTCTGGCCTCACCGTGCGGGATTTGGCCTCCCGGGCTCCTCTACTCCAGTGTAACAGCACTGGGCCTCTCTACACCCTTCGGTTTTCGGCGTCTGCTTCACCTTCTTCGCCTTCCTCGGCGTTTGTTTCACCTTCTTCGCCTTCCTCAGCCGCTTTCGCCGCCACTCCTTCCTCCACCACTTGGCACCGTCGCCTCGGCCATCCTGGCCGGGATGCCCTGATGCAGCTCAGCCGTAGTTCCGACATTCGGTGCTTTCAGGCTCACGATGATCACTTGTGTCATGCGTGCCAGCTGGGCCGTCACGTTCGCCTTCCCTTTCAGTCCTCTTCCTCACATGCCACTCGTGCATTTGATCTTATTCATTGCGACTTGTGGACTTCTCCTGTTCTCAGCATGTCTGGCTATAAGTACTACTTGGTGGTGGTCGATGATTTCTCCCATTATTCCTGGACTTTTCCCCTGCGGGCCAAGTCCGAGGCGTTCCCCACTCTTAGCCACCTCTTTGCTTGGATATCCACTCAGTTTGGCCTCACCATCAAGGCTGTCCAGTGCGACAATGGCCGTGAGTTCGATAACTCAACCTCACGTGCCTTCTTCCTTTCTTCCGGTCTACACTTGCGCATGTCTTGTCTGTATACCTCCTCTCAAAACGGCAAGGCAGAGCGCATGATCCGCACCACCAATGACATCATGCGCACCCTTCTGCTCCAGGCATCTCTACCCGCTCGCTTCTGGGCTGAGTGTCTGCACACCTCCACCTATCTCCTTAACCGACTTCCTTCTACTGCATGCCCAGCTCCCACGCCTCACCACGCTCTATTCGGTACCCCTCCTCGGTACGACCACCTTCGAGTCTTCGGGTGTGCATGTTACCCTAACATCGCCGCCACTGCTCCCCATAAGCTGGCTCCCCGATCGACCCTTTGTGTCTTTCTCGGATACTCTCCGGATCACAAGGGTTACCGATGCTTTGACCTTACCTCTCACCGTGTCCTCATCTCTCGCCATGTCGTGTTTGATGAGTCAGCATTCCCTTACTCCACCTCTCCACCCACACCTCTGTAAGGTCCTAGATGGCTAGAGGGGGGGTGAATAGCCTATATAAAAAAAATCTACAAAAACCACTAAGCAAACTTGTTAGAACAACAAACGGCGTAAAGCGAGTTTTGCTTAGCCAAAGGTTGTGATGCAAGCCTCCTATCCACAAGTCTAGTAGATTATGATCTCTAGTTCACACAAGAGCTATGTCACTAAACTTACACTAGAGAACAAGCTAAACAAAACTACTAGCAAAGCTACCACTAGAGCTACACAAGATAATCTAGTAAAAGTAAGTGCAAGAGAGGATTAAGATTCTTATACCGACGGTGGAGTGAAGATGTTGTCAATCACCAAGATGATATACAATCAATCAATATTGACAACAACACAATATGAAGACCAATCACTGGGAGACAAGAGACACAATATTTTTGTTCACCCGGTGTTCACTTGTGCACCGACAAGCTACGTCACCGGTTGTGTCGACCAACACTTAGATGGTTCCTCGGTGTGACCCTCAAGTCACTTGCCCCTCAAGGCACGCCCCGCAAGGCACCGCAAGACACCACTCTCAAGTGAGGTAATGTGGCAGAACCTCGTAATTACTATGGCCCACCTGTACTTGTTATTGTCTTAAAGACTTCTAATCACTGTACAAGTGTACCACAGATCTTAAGAAGTCTGTCGGGTGTCCTCGGGAAACCCGAATCATCCACAATCTTTCGAGCAGGATCACATTACAGAGGCATCATAGTATTACAACAGTTTATATAATAAATTACATCAGAGTACAAAAGCGGAAGTCTTACATAACATAGGTTTACAAACTTGAGGTTCCAAACTTATAAAACCTAAGTTTAGTGTTACAACCATAGTAGTGGAGTAGCATTATTAACATTATTACAACACCAAAACGCGATGCTCTACCCAAGAGCCAAACATCTCTACTCGTCGTCGCTCGCCGCAAAGACAGTCATGCAACAGGGTCCAAAACACACCTGCTCATGAGACGAACCTGCAACAGGGGTTTAACAAACCCTGAGTACGAAAGTACTCAACAAGACTTAACCGACAACACTAGTGGAACGACTCAGGAATGCAGGCTTAGGGGAATCAAGGTGAGGTTCCAGCAGGAAGTCAAGTTCTTTTGCATAAAAGCTACTAATGGTGTATCCTTAAGATCACGATTTTTATTTCAATATTATTTATCAACAGAATGTTAGTGATCCTAATCTAGATCATGTATCTCATTCAATATCTTTCTGATTCTCCGGCCAAAGTTCCATTTCTTTTCTACGATGTTGAACAGAGAATCGAGTCTCCTTAACCGAGGAGCAGCGACGATTCGAATCGATTAAACCCAGCTGGGGATTCCTAATCACACGACATATGTAGGACTCTAACCGACATATATCAACCTTCACTCGGATCCTCCAAAATGTGACCGGGTCTAGCGCCACCCGAGAGTACAGTACACCTCCAATCCAGCCCTTGGCTACGAGGGTACACACTACTCTCACTATCTCTCCACTCCCAGTGCACGGTTGGCCGTTCACATGTTGGTGTTACCGAGGTCTTAGGCTTACCGGAGCATGTGATCAGTTACAAAGTCTCGACGCACATAGTTCAGACAACGGTACGGTCCTTAACTGACTCAGTCGGAGACACTACAGGGGGACTCCTTTCCCGATGCAAGTCCACCGACCGGTCCCAAATTATCAACATTAACATTCATCAAGTGATTGTCCAACAACCCTTCAAACTTTGTTTAAAAGTTTTAAAGTTTTCTCATTAAGCAATGCTAAGCATACTAAGCATTTTTAAATCAAAACAGTAACAAGGATGGTATTGGAATATCAAGGATGATAATGCAGTAATTAGGTTGCCACTCAACTCCTAGCACTTAATGCAATAGAGCCGTAATAAAAGTTAAGTAAAACTTTTTAAATCACAAGGTAAGTTTAGATGTAACCGGGGCTTGCCTTGGTCGACGGGAAACTCAGGCTCGGGTTCAGTACCGCAGATGTCAAACCCTACTTCCACGGACGACGGCTCTTCGGCGGAAACGGTTTCGGCTTCGGTACCCTCCTCTTTTACGGGAACTATACGTAAGGATAATGCATGCTTTAGGATGATGAGATAATAAATATGATGCTCGATGGATGCTTAACAAAGTTAACAACTTGAGTACAACTTCCCTTCACGGTACAGCTGAACAACAAAAACTTTTAACCTAACCCTAATCTAGGGTCCGATTACCCTAAACAACTTATTACGAAATTTGTTAAACACATGAAATGACAGTAATTAGGAATTAACAACATGATTAGGAAAGCTTAAGCAACCAATTAACAATGCTAAAGGTCATTAAGGGTTAATGACCTAAAGTCAACACTCAATCATAAAGTCAAGCAACATTAATTATTATGCCCTAATTACCTTATTAAATAATTAAAGCATAAGTTTAAGAATAAAAATTAACTTAATCCAATTAAGCTAAAAATTTTAATTTAAGAAGATTATATCATAATTAGATGATGAAATAATTTTCATGATTTTTGGATAAATAAATAAGCCTAGAAAAATTAATTAAGGACCACTTAAGAATTAAATGGACTAATTAAATAATCTATCAAAAGTACTTAAAATTGATATTTATTATTTTTATTAAATATTACACAGTGTAAAAGGGTTACTCAAAAATTTTCACAATTTTTGGAATTATGAATAATTTATAACATAAATAACAAAACTGAAAATCATTTTACAAATTTGAAAAAGGAAAAACAAAATTTCCAACGCGGGCTGCCTCCCTTCTCCCTCTTCTCTCGGCCCGGCCCAGCCGTTCGCGCGCGGCCCGCTCGGCGCGGCCCGGCCTGCTCACGCGCCCGCTCCCGCTCCTCTCTCTCTGACACCCGGGACCCGCCTGTCATCCTCGCCTCCCTCTCTTCTCCTTCTCTCCCGCGCGCGCGGACTCGCCACCGCGGTGATCACCGACGGGAACTCACCGTCGACGAGGCTCCGGTGAATCGGACCCCTACCAAACGTCCCAACACCACCACCCGAACCTCACGAACCCAACTGTGACACGACTTGGAGCTGCTACCGCACGGAGGAGACCCTACCGCGGCCATGGCGGTCTCGGCGGCGACCCGAACGGCGACGCGACGAGAAAAACGCGACTACGGTACGGTAGAGACTAAAACAAGAGGAGCATCATGATCAGGGGCTCACAGAGGTTGCGTTGGGCGATTCGGTGACGACGGAGAGGTGCTGGAGTGGCGTTCTCTCTCCTGATTCTGACCAATTCAGTGGAGTTCTGCATCGGCGTCCATACAGTGCTTCAAATGGTGCCATTTTGATACTTTCTTGATAACTGTTATTGTAGGAGAATTCTACCAAAGGTAAACAGTCATCCCAAGAATCTGAGTAATTGAGCACACAAGACCTCAACATATCTTCTAGAATCTGATTGACTCTTTCAGTCTGACCATCTGTTTGAGGATGATAAGCGGTACTATGCAGAAGTTTAGTACCCAGTGACTCATGTAAGTGCCTCCAGAAATTGCTAACAAATTGTGTACCTCTATCAGATACAATTGTCTTAGGTATCCCATGCAGACTGACAATTTTGTCAAAATATATCTTAGCATACCGGATAGTTGGATATGTAGTTTGAACTGGAATGAAATGTGCAGACTTAGTGAGGCGGTCCACAATAACCCAGATAGAATCAAACCCTTTTGCTGTTTTGGGCAAACCCACTATGAAATCCATATTGATATCTTCCCACTTCCAAGCTGGAATGGGTAACGGCTGCAATGCTCCGGCTGACTTCAGATGTACAGCTTTCACTCTCTGACAGGTGTCACACCTGGCTATGTATCTGGCAATCTCAATCTTCATCTTGGTCCACCAGAATCTTTGTTTTAGATCATGATACATCTTATTACTTCCAGGATGGATGGAGAATTTGGTCAAATGTGCTTCATCCAGAATCAACTGACATAACTCCGGAACCTTAGGTACAACCAAACGATCTTTGAACCAGAGGACATCTGTTTCATCAATTCTAAAACATAAGCCTTTTCCCTTTCTGACTTTTTCCTTTATGTGAACTATACCCTTATTTTCCTTCTGAGCAGAAATAATCTTATCTCTTATAGTCGTTTCCACTGTGATATTGGCAACACTACCATGTTGAACTATTTCAATACCCAACTTTTCAATCTCATGACACAAAGATAGATCCAGCGGTTTCACTGTTAAACAGTTGCAATGAATCTTTCGACTGAGGGCATCGGCAACCACATTTGCCTTACCCGGATGGTAATGCACTTCTAAGTCATAGTCCTTTATCAATTCTAACCATCTTCGTTGGCGCATATTCAAATCAGACTGAGTGAAAATGTATTTCAAACTCTTGTGATCTGTATAGATGTGACACAGATTACCCAATAAATAATGCCGCCATATCTTCAAGGCATGAACAACAGCCGCTAACACTAAATCATGGGTTGGATAGTGCTCTTCATGTTGTTTGAGTTGGCGAGAAGCATAAGCAATCACTCGACCTTCTTGCATCAACACACATCCAATACCAGTGCCACAAGCATCACAGTAGACGTCAAACGGCTTTTCAATATTTGGTTGAGCTAACACTGGAGCAGTGGTTAACAACCGCTTCAATGTCTGGAAAGCCTTCTCACATTCTGATGACCAAACAAATTTAACCTGAATCTTCAACAACTCAGTGATGGGTTTTGATACCTTCGAGAAATCAGGAATGAATCGACGGTAATAGCCCGCCATTCCCAAGAAACTGTGAACCTGATGAACAGTACTTGGGGGCTTCCAATCTAATATATCCCTTACTTTACTAGGGTCAACAGCAACACCTTCTGCCGACAAAACATGTCCAAGAAATGGCACCTCCTTAAGCCAAAACTCACATTTGCTGAACTTAGCATACAACTGATGTTCCCTTAGGCGACTGAGAACGATGCGTAAATGTTCCGCATGTTCTTTCTTGTTTTTGGAGTAAACTAAAATATCATCAATGAAGACAACAACAAACTTGTCGAGCTCGGGCATGAAAACCGAATTCATGAGATACATGAAATGAGCGGGGGCATTGGTAAGACCAAAGGACATGACTAGATATTCATAAAGGCCATATCTAGTAGTGAAAGCAGTCTTTGGAATGTCCTCAGGGCGAATTTTTATTTGGTGGTAGCCAGATCGGAGATCGATCTTAGAAAAGACTTTGGCTCCAGCAAGTTGATCAAAAAGTAGATCAATACGAGGAAGGGGATACTTATTCTTGATAGTCACTTCATTCAATGGACGATAATCAACACACAACCTCAGGGTTTTGTCCTTCTTTTTCACAAATATGGCTGGACATCCCCATGGTGAAGAACTAGGTTGAATAAAACCTTTATCCCGCAACTCTTGTAATTGTATCTTGAGCTCTGCTAACTCTTTCGGTGGCATTCTGTATGCTCTTCTAGATATAGGGGCAGTACCAGGTTTCAACTCAATTACAAATTCCACATCTCTGTCAGGAGGTAATCCAGGTAGATCATCTGGGAAAACATCTGGAAACTCGCAAACCACAGGTATATCACTGATTCCTTTCACAGACGTTGCACAGACTCTTTCGACTGCCCTTTTTGGTGTTTGAAGTTGGATAAGAAGTTGAGAACTATTATCAGGTAAGTTCAGTCTTATGGTTCTATTCAGAGTATCTATTATAGCTCCGCGCTGATACATCCAGTTCATGCCTAGGATCACATCTATATCCTGATCCTTCAAAATTATCATGGACGTGGGAAAAGTATGCCCACCCAATACTATATGTACCTGATGTACCATTTCTTTAGTACACAGACGACCCCCGGGTGACTGTATAAAGAAGTTCTCTTTCGTTTCCCCAATTGGAATTGCATGTTTCATAACAAATGTACGATTGATGAATGTATGTGATGCGCCTGAATCAAAAAGCATAACTGCAGGATGATTTGCAACAGGAAACATACCCATCATGACGGGCTCTCCTTCAGGAATTGCCTCGGCCTGCGTGTAAAAGACTCGTCCAGTTTTCTTCTCGGCCTTGCCCTTCTGAGCATTCTGGTGATTGCCCCTCTGCTGATTCTGGTTCTGTTGTTGGGGCACAACAGCTTTCTGATAATTCTGATTATACTGCCTCGGGTATGGACACTCCCTCGAGAAATGCCCGGTCTTTCCGCAGTTATAACAGGGATAATTATTGATATTGTTGCCCTGCTGAAGTGGAGGATGAATGCCAGGAGCACTCGGCTGACGTGGATAGGATAGAGCTGCAACAGGACGGACAAATGTCTGTTGCTGGGCTTGGAATTGTGGTGGACGAAAAGGAGAACGGAAATGATTTTGGGGATGGTAAATTATCTTCTGGCGCTTTTGTTTGCCACCAGATGGTCCATACGACACCTTCTTCTTCTTGGCCTCTTTATGCTTCCGGTACTCTTCTTCTGACGAAAGAGCAATATCAACGGCCTCATGATAAGTCACATTAAGACAACTAGTCATCATAGTACGAATCTTCGAGTTCAAACCCCTCATAAAACAAGCTTGCTTCTTGCGATCAGAGTTGATTTGATCAGCAGCATACTGTGATAGGTGATTGAACTTGCCCACATATTGCATTACTGTCTGGTCTCCCTGCTTCAGTGCAAGAAATTCCTCTAACTTTCTGATCATAATCCCTTCTGGAATAAAGTGAGCTCTGAAAGCCGCATGGAATTCCGCCCAGGTCACCCGATGATCAGCTGGCTGTGTAGCAAGGTGATTTCCCCACCATGCTCCGGCAGCACCTCGAAGCTGCTGGGCTGCAAACACCGGCTTCTGGTAGTCACTACACTCTATGAGTTCAAACTTTTGCTCCATAGTGCGGAGCCAGTCATCTGCTTCTAACGGTTCATCAGCTCTGGAAAACACTGGGGGCCGGGTATCAGTGAAATCCACATAAGTGGTTTCATTCCGGTGGTTATTTCGACCCCGATTGCCTGGTGGTGCATTGTGATTATTCTGAACCACTTCCCTTAGTAACCTAGCATTTTCTGCAGTAGCATTGACAAGGGCGAGCATAGCCTCTGCCATATTTAGTGGAACGGGTGGTGGGTTAGGGACACCATTCCCACCCTGAGCAGCCCCCGTACCATCATCATTATGAGCCATCTGTTGATAACAAGCCAAACTTTATTCACAAACTTTTATTGAACCTTTACAAAAGCGATTACAAACACACCACGCAGATGCATTTATTTATTATATAGGTCCGCACACATGCCGGACTTCCCGGTTAACTAAGGCTGACAACAAACATAAACTTCTAACTACACACTACACTTGACCAACTCAGTTCTCGCGGTCAGTGTCCATTCCTGAAACGTGACCTCCTTCATCGTCACTCTCGTCCACAGGCTCCACTTCCTCCGGATCTTCTTCTTCCTCTGACTCCTCTGCAGATTCCCCACCATCAGCGAGGATAACACCAGGGTCTAGCTCAGCTGCACCAGGTGGAGGATGCAGTTGATAGAACAACTGATGTACTTCCTCGTGGAGAACCTGATTATCTCCCTCCAGATCGTTGACATAGAACTGTAACTCCTCAGCACGTTCCCTGGCAACATCCTCTCGGTGCCATGCCTCATTCCTTTCTGTCACTAAGCGACCCATCATCCGCTCACAGCTCAGATGAGCCCCAGTGAGCCTCCGTAGCTGATTCTGTAACTCTCCGACCTGGATAGCGTCCGTAGCTCTATCACGTGTAGCCTGGGCTAACTCGGCGGAAAGCCTCTCTATCTCCGTCTGAGGGACAGTCCTGCTACTGCTAGCACTTTCGTCCCTGGGAGCAAGCTGGCGACGAGGAACTCCCTTTGGTCCGGTGGACTTGCGGGGCGTCAACTTAGTACGGGCCATCCTGTAGCGGGAAAAGGTAGAATTTGGTAAGGATAGCTGGGAGGATCTGAAGGTTAGCATGAATAGGATTGATACTACTTAACCCAAACCTCAGAAACGGGGAAGGTAAATTAACAGATTCATTAAGCATGATGCATGACTTAACATACGAACGATTATTAAAGATTTTTGAATTAAATGCACAAGGGTAACAAAACATAAACTTTATTTATAGGGCACTTTTAATATGCTATTCCACCCAAAAGCTTTTAAACATGACTAAAGATCTATCAGAGGAATAAAGATAGATAATAAGCAATTTGGACCAAAATAGTCAGTTACATTTATTTGACCCAAATGTTTTGAAGTTTTTGAAATGGAATACTACAATCGCTCTGTCCATGATCGCTCTGATACCAGCTGTGGCAGAACCTCCTAATTACTATGGCCCACCTGTACTTGTTATTGTCTTAAAGACTTCTAACCACTGTACAAGTGTACCACAGATCTTAAGAAGTCTATCGGGTGTCCTCGGGAAACCCGAATCATCCACAATCTTCCGAGCAGGATCACATTATAGAGGCATCACAATATTACAACAGTTTATATAATAAATTACATCAAAGTACAAAAGCGGAAGTCTTACATAACATAGGTTTACAAACTTGAGGTTCCAAACTTATAAAACTTAAGTTTAGTGTTACAACCATAGTAGTGGAGTAGCATTATTAACATTATTACAACACCAAAACGCGATGCTCTGCCCAAGAGCCAAACATCTCTACTCATCGTCGCTCGCCGCAAAGACAGTCATGCAACAGGGTCCAAAACACACCTGCTCATGAGACGAACCTGCAACAGGGGTTTAACAAACCCTGAGTACGAAAGTACTCAACAAGACTTAACCGACAACACTAGTGGAATGACTCAGGAATGCAGGCTTAGGGGAATCAAGGTGAGGTTCCAGCAGGAAGTCAAGTTCTTTTGCATAAAAGCTACTAATGGTGTATCCTTAAGATCACGATTTTTATTTCAATATTATTTATCAACAGAATGTAAGTGATCCTAATCTAGATCATGTATCTCATTCAATATCTTTCTGATTCTCCGGCCAAAGTTCCATTTCTTTTCTACGATATTGAACAGAGAATCGAGTCTCCTTAACCGAGGAGCAGCGACGATTCGAATCGATTAAACCCAGCTGGGGATTCCTAATCACACGACATATGTAGGACTCTAACCGACATATATCAACCTTCACTCGGATCCTCCAAAATGTGACAGGGTCTAGCGCCACCCGAGAGTACAGTACACCTCCAATCCAGCCCTTGGCTACGAGGGTACACACTACTCTCGCCATCTCTCCACTCCCAGTGCACGGTTGGCCGTTCACATGTTGGTGTTACCGAGGTCTTAGGCTTACCGGAGCATGTGATCAGTTACCAAGTCTCGACGCACACAGTTCAGACAACGGTACGGTCCTTAACTGACTCAGTCGGAGACACTACAGCGGGACTCCTTTCCCGATGCAAGTCCACCGACCGGTCCCAAATTATCAACATTAACATTCATCAAGTGATTGTCCAACAACCCTTCAAACTTTGTTTAAAAGTTTTAAAGTTTTCTCATTAAGCAATGCTAAGCATACTAAGCATTTTTAAATCAAAACAGTAACAAGGATGGTATTGGAATATCAAGGATGATAATGCAGTAATTAGGTTGCCACTCAACTCCTAGCACTTAATGCAATAGAGCCGTAATAAAAGTTAAGTAAAACTTTTTAAATCACAAGGTAAGTTTAGATGTAACCGGGGCTTGCCTTGGTCGACGGGAAACTCAGGCTCGGGTTCAGTACCGCAGATGTCAAACCCTACTTCCACGGACGACGGCTCTTCGGCGGAAACGGTTTCGGCTTCGGTACCCTCCTCTTTTACAGGAACTATACGTAAGGATAATGCATGCTTTAGGATGATGAGATAATAAATATGATGCTCGATGGATGCTTAACAAAGTTAACAACTTGAGTACAACTTCCCTTCACGGTACAGCTGAACAACAAAAACTTTTAACCTAACCCTAATCTAGGGTCCGATTACCCTAAACAACTTATTACGGAATTTGTTAAACACATGAAATGACAGTAATTAGGAATTAACAACATGATTAGGAAAGCTTAAGCAACCAATTAACAATGCTAAAGGTCATTAAGGGTTAATGACCTAAAGTCAACACTCAATCATAAAGTCAAGCAACATTAATTATTATGCCCTAATTACCTTATTAAATAATTAAAGCATAAGTTTAAGAATAAAAATTAACTTAATCCAATTAAGCTAAAAATTTTAATTTAAGAAGATTATATCATAATTAGATGATAAAATAATTTTCATGATTTTTGGATAAATAAATAAGCCTAGAAAAATTAATTAAGGACCACTTAAGAATTAAATGGACTAATTAAATAATCTATCAAAAGTACTTAAAATTGATATTTATTATTTTTATTAAATATTACACAGTGTAAAAGGGTTACTCAAAAATTTTCACAATTTTTGGAATTATGAATAATTTATAACATAAATAACAAAACTGAAAATCATTTTACAAATTTGAAAAAGGAAAAACAAAATTTCCAACGCGGGCTGCCTCCCTTCTCCCTCTTCTCTCGGCCCGGCCCAGCCGTTCGCGCTTGGCCCGCTCGGCGCGGCCCGGCCTGCTCACGCGCCCGCTCCCGCTCCTCTCTCTGACACCCGGGACCCGCCTGTCATCCTCGCCTCCCTCTCTTCTCCTTCTCTCCCGCGCGCGTGGACTCGCCACCGCGGTGATCACCGACGGGAACTCACCGTCGATGAGGCTCCGGTGAATCGGACCCCTACCAAACGTCCCAACACCACCACCCGAACCTCGCGAACCCAACTGTGACACGACTTGGAGCTGCTACCGCACGGAGGAGACCCTACCGCGGCCATGGCGGTCTCGGCGGCGACCCGAACGGCGACGCGACGAGAAAAACGCGACTACGGTACGGTAGAGACTAAAACAAGAGGAGCATCATGATCAGGGGCTCACAGAGGTTGCGTTGGGCGATTCGGTGACGACGGAGAGGTGCTGGAGTGGCCGGTCCACGGTGAGGCGGTCACGGTGGCGTCGCTGCCGGCCGCGAGGAAGAAGCGGATGCGCGGGCTAGTGCAGAGGAGGTGAGGCGCAATTGGATGCTCCAGGAGCTGCGCGCACACGCTGCGGAGCTGGAGGCGAGAGATGTGGGGCGGTGAAGCAACAGCGGCGGCGAATTTGGGCGGTGGAGGGCGGTTGCCGGTCGCGGCGAGAAGCGGAGGAGGAAGAGAAATCGGTCTAGCCGACGACGATGGCTTTTATAGAGGAGGCCAGACGGTGCGGTGACGACACGCGGAGAAAAACGACCGTGACGAGGCGGTCGCGGGACGCCGCGGGCGCGCCTGGAAGCGGGGCGAAGGTCGCCGGCGTCGGGGGAGGTGGCGGTCGGTGGTTGGCGCTGATTTCAAATTATTTACAGAACTACCACTGGAAGTAAATTTTAAATTACTTTCAAATCCTCAACAGAAGTTGAAAATCTGTAAAAACAAAAGTTGTTCCATTTTCAAAATCTACAACTTTCTCAATATGAACATTTTCCAATTCGGCTTAGTTTTTGAAATTTGAATTTTAATTCAAAAAGGGACATTTTTGGGAAATCTGAAAAACCAAAATTACTTTGAATTTTGTATTGGAACTTCAAAAATTCAAAATACCAAAGTTGTACATCTAGGGCAGACCTACAACTTTGCTATTCAAAATATTTCCAAAGTATGCCTCCATTTTGAAATTGGGTAGGGAAAATGAAAAGGGGACAATTTTGAGATTTGAATCTTTTCAAAATTACTTCAAATTTTACACTGAAACTTTGAAAACTCAAAACACTAAACTTGTAGCCCTTGAAAAGATCTACAAACTTGGTTTTACACTTTTTCCCAAATTTTGCTTAGATTTTGATTTATATCAAAAGGGGTAAAACTAGGGTTTTGTTTTTCAGGGTTTTCGGAAAAGTTTTGAATTGAAACTTGATTCTTTCTTAACTTTGGTTACTTAGGAATCACACCTTCACCCTAGGGTATCATTGAGTCAAGCCTCACATGGTTGACCAAATGGCTCCCTAGGTTGACCAATTTGACTTAAGAAATTCTTTTAGTAATTCCTCAAATTTGAATTCGAATTTGAATCGAAAAACTTGTAACAAGCTTTGGATTCCAAACCCTAACTCAAACTTGAAGCTTCATTTTATAGGTTGGACTTGAGCTTATACCCTACACTTGGCACTAGTGTATAACACCGTCATACACCTCAAATTACGCAGGGCATAAACTAAGTATTTGCAGTGATAATCGAAATTAGGGTTTTCGGATTTCGAACCACACAACGAGAAACACATCAAACCTAAGAATTCAAACTCATTTTAGTAGAAGCATAGCAGTGTTAACCTAATCATGGATGATTTGCAGTGCAAATGATGACATGGCAGGTTTTTAGTTACTATAACACCAGGGGTGTTACAGGTAACTCAATGACACGCGGATTCCACTAGAGTTGCTTTTGGCGTCCCGCCGAGGAAAGCACAAGAACCTCTCACAATCAACCGGAGATGGCCAAGAACAATCACCTTCTCTTGCCAACGCCTCCAACAATCTCCAAGCCGGCTAGGAGCGGTACTCTCCAAGAATAACAAGAAATCCGCCGGCTAAACCACCCACAAGTGCCACTAGATGCCCTCAAGCTATGCAATGCACTTTGGGATCACTCAATCTCACTTTTGATTTGCAATCAAGCAAGAGAGATGAGTGGGAGGAGATGCTTTTGCTCAAAGGATGCACAAGAGTGTTAGAAATGCCAAGAGACCTCCCCAAGGGCCGGCCAACAAGTATTTATAAGCATCCCAAACAAATAGAGCCGTTGCAACTCCACTGACCGTTTTTTCGGGACGACCGGACGCGCCGGTCGAAACTGACCGGACGCGCTTCACCGCGTCCGGTCGCCCTGCGACGTCCACGTGTCCACCGATTTCAAATGCGACCGTTAGATCCTCCAACGGTCACTGCACGCTAACGGTCAAACGCGATGACCGGACGCGCCCCTCAACCGACCGGACGCGCCGGTCGCACTGTACAGCGCGCCTGCGAAGCAACGACCGGACGCGCTCCTCGCAACGACCGGACGCGACAGTGACCGTGTCCGGTCGGAGTCCAGTAAGCTCCTTTGACGACCGGACGCGTCCGATCGTGTGTGACCGGACGCGCACCGCGTCCGATCGTCCTTGCGAAACTGCAAAAACCTCAGGGTGCCTGACCGGACGCGCCGGTCCTGCGAGTGACCGGACGCGCCGGTTGCAAACCCTAACCCGCGCGCCTGACTGCTGTGCTGTACTGACCGGACGCGTCCGGTCACACCGTGACCGCGTCCGGTGCAGCGTCCGGTCACCTCTGTGACCTCCGTTCGCCTCCGTTTCTTTTCCGACTTCCGGCGTAGTGGAAAATAGGCATTTCATTTCCCCGAAATCGCCTACCCAAACCCCTCTCTACCCGCAAACCACAGCGCGACCTACGCCACCTTTGCAAATGTGCCAACACCATCAAGTGTACATCTCCATGTGCTTGTGTGTTAGCTTTTTCTCAATCATTTTCAAAGGTTTTCCAGTTAGCTCACTAGGCCCTACATGCAATGCACTTCATGAATTCACCTAGTGGCACCCGTGTGTCGAATAACCGATAAGACTTCCCCTCTTAATAGTTCGGCTATCGACCTTAAACCACTCACACCCTCTATGGTGTCTTGAGTGTAAAACAAAATGGCCCTAAGGTTATACCTTTGCCTTGAGCCCATTTTGTTTCTCCAAATGATATGATCCACTTCATATCATCACATGACCGTCTCGATCCATCGATCTTGACTTCACTTGCTCTTCACCATTGCATCGGTCCATCGGCGCCAAGTCTTGCTCAAGCTTCATCATCGCATGGTCCTTCGCTTCGAAGCCTCGACTAGCCCTTCACCTTCACAACCGGTCCATCGAGCCAAGCCTCATCTTGGTCTTCACCATCTTGGTCATATGAGTCAATGTCATGTCTCATATTCAATGACCACCTTTATCTAAATCATCCACTTAGATACAAAGGTTAGTCCTAGGTTTCATCAATTAGCCAAAACCAAACTAGGGACTTTCAATCTCCCCCTTTTTGGTAATTGATGACAACCCTCACAAAGATGATTTTGATAATAAAAGTTTTGAACTTGTCATACTTGTCCAATCATTTTGCTCATAAGTAAAGTTTGGACAATTATCACAAGCTCGGTTTTGGTAGCATTAGCTCCCCCTACATATGTGCATAGAGTTTGGATTGAAAGCTTTGCACATATGCATGGATAGAAGTGTTGGGAGAGTAATTCTACCAAAATGATGCTAAGGTGTAAGAAATGGACCTTTGAAGCGTGATATCAATCGGAGTTGTCTTTTACACCATCCTTAGCATCATGAAGTAACTAGACATCCAACAAAACTCAAGAACCCCGTGAGATCAACATTATATGTAAAGATTCTTGGACCACTTGTAAAAACTTTAGGCAAGTCTAGATACCACGTGTAAACTATTCCTATGCATGCTAGTAGATCATTTCAACAACCAAGTTCTATACTAGCATTGCACCACATAAGCATGTATATTGACTTTAAATATATGTGCAATGAGCAAGTCATATGAAAATGCACAAACAAATGCAACAACTTTGTTTATGAGCTTGCTCCCCCTACTTGTGTGCATCAAAAAATTTTATTTACCCCTTTATCATGTTGAATCATCTTTTTCTCTCCCCCTTTGTCAACAACTTACCCCAAAAATGGGATCAAATTGTGGAGAGAAGAACAATGTTTGATGGAGTAGGTTAAAATTTATCAAATTTGGTTCAACCTAGAACACTTGCTAAAGATGTTTAATTCGATTTGAACCAAAGACAAGCTTCTTCACACCTCCTAATAAGGGTTATCTTGTCTATGTTGAATTAAACACTTATAGCAAATCTTTTAGATTCAACACTAGGTGTGCAAGCTCACAAACATGTCATATGCCATCACTAGATCAAAACAAACATAGAGGCAATAGTGGTAACATATATCCATCAAATTCATTTGATTTATCATGAATGCTCATGCATACCACTTATTATGTCTACATGCTCTAGCAAGTCCTTAGCATAGGATGAATGATATGTCAATCAACTTTACCTTGCAATGTCGAAGAAGAGGCATGTCAATAAGTGAGTCGGGTGCATTCAACTCATGTTTGAGAAATCAAGAATATTCAATTCATTCCTTAGCTTGCAAAACCTCTTTTCATCAAGTGGCTTAGTTAGAATATCGGCAAGTTGATCATCGGTGCCAACACTTTCAATGGCAATATCTCCCTTTTGCTGATGATCTCTAATGAAATGATGTCTTATGTCAATATGCTTTGTTCTTCCATGTTGAACCGGGTTTTGTATCATCTTGATTGCACTCTCATTATCACATAGCAATGGCACATTCTTGAAGTTGAGGCCATAATCCTTCAAAGTTGATTTCATCCATAGTAATTGTGCACAACAACTCCCCGCACTCACATATTCAGCTTCGGCGGTAGAGATTGCCACACTATTTTGTTTCTTTGAGGACCATGACACAAGTGATCTTCCAAGTAATTGACATGTGCCACTTGTGCTCTTTCTATTGATCTTGCAACCCCCATAGTCGGAGTCTGAATATCCAATCAATTCAAACTTTGACCCCTTGGGATACCATAGTCCAACATCTCTTGTTTGCTTCAAGTACCTCAATATTCTCTTTGCGGCCGTGAGATGACTCTCTCTAGGTGAGGCTTGATATCTAGCACACATGCAAACACTAAACATGACATCCGGCCTTGATGCGGTGACATAGAGTAGACTTCCAATCAAAGACCAATATTCCTTTTGATTCACCATATTGCCATCAAGATCACTATCCAAATTGCCATTTGTACCCATTGGAGTTGAAATTGGCTTTGCATCTTGCATTCCAAACTTCTTCAACATGTCCCTTATGTATTTTCCTTGACTCACAAATGTCCCATTCTTCAATTGCTTGACTTGGAGACCAAGGAAGTAGCTAAGTTCACCAATCATAGACATTTCAAACTCTTTAGCCATCATAGCACCAAATTCTTCACAATAAGCTTGATCGGTTGATCCAAAGATGATGTCATCAACATATATTTGCACTATGAATAGATCATTCCCAATCTTCTTGGTGAATAGAGTTGTATCAACCTTGCCCATCTTGAATCCCTTGGAGAGAAGGAAATCCCTTAGCCTCTCATAATATGCTCTAGGTGCTTGCTTTAAGCCATATAAAGCCTTCTTTAACTTGTACACATGGTTGGGTTTCTTGTCATCTTCAAATCCGGGCGGTTGCTCAACGAAGACTAACTCATTGATGATCCCATTGAGAAATGCACTTTTGACATCCATTTGATATAGTTTGATGTTGTGTGCACAAGCATAAGCCAATAGAATCCTTATTGTCTCCAATCTTGCCACGGGAGCATATGTCTCATCATAGTCAAGACCTTCAACTTGAGTGTAACCTTGAGCAACTAGTCTTGCTTTGTTTCTCACTACAATGCCATCTTGATCTTGCTTGTTTTTGAACACCCACTTGGTTCCAATCACATTGTAGTCTTTTGGCCTTTCTACCAACTCCCAAACATCATTTCTTGTGAAATTGTTAAGCTCTTCTTGCATAGCCATGATCCAATCGGCATCCCTCAAAGCTTCTTCTATCTTCTTTGGTTCTATGGTTGACACAAATGATGCATGCTCACAAAACATAGCCAATCTTGATCTTGTTTGCACACCACTTCTAATATCACCAATAACACTATCAATGGGGTGATCTCTTGCAACATGTTGTGGTTGGAGTACTTGCACTTGATTGCTTGAGCTTGGTTGATCACTCGATGTATCTCGATGAGAAGAACTAGCACCATGATCTTGCACTTGAGAGTCACTAGCTAGCTTGAATGGTGAATTGAGCACTTGATCTTTATCATCATCTTGAATATTAATTACTTGCTTTGCTCTAATGTCTCCAATGTCCATGTTCTTCATTGCTTCCACTAATAGAGTTCCACCAATATCATCTAGATTTTCTTCTTCATCTTGTGACCCATTGGTTTCATCAAATTGCACATCATGGACTTCTTCTAGAATGCCACTTGTGTTGTTCCAAACTCTATAAGCTTTGCTTGTAGTTGAATAACCAAGTAGGAACCCCTCATCACATCTCTTATCAAACTTCCCCAATCTAGTGCCTTTCTTCAAGATATAGCATTTGCAACCAAAAACCCTAAAATAAGAAATATTGGGCTTTCTTCCATGAAGTAGCTCATATGGGGGTCTTCTCTAGCAATGGATGACAATATAGTCTATTGATGTAGTAGCAAGCGGTATTGATTGCTTCATCCCAAAATGATTGACTCACATTGTACTCATGAAGCATTGATCTAGCCATATCAAGCAATGTTCTATTCTTCCTCTCAACTAGGCCATTTGATTGTGGAGTATACTTGGCCGAGAATTGATGTCCAATACCATAATGATCACAAAGTTCTTCAATTCTTGTATTCTTGAACTCACTTCCATTGTCACTTCTCACTTTCTTGATTCTAATCTCAAACTCATTGTGAACTATAGTGACAAATGTCTTGAAGGTGTCAAACACCTCACTTTTGTCACTAAGAAAGAATACCCATGTGAATCTTGTGAAGTCATCCACTATGACAAAGCCATACTTGTTGCCACCTATGCTTGTATATGTTGTTGGTCCAAATAGATCCATGTGCATCAACTCAAATGCTTTGCATGTGCTCATTGTACTCTTCTTTGGATGTGAGCTTCCAACTTGCTTCCCGGCTTGACATGCACTACAAAGCTTATTCTTCTCAAATTCAACATCTTTCAAACCATTGACAAGATTGTGAGTTGTAAGCTTCTTCAATTGTTTCATGCCAATATGACCAAGCCTTCTATGCCAAAGCCAACCCATGCTTGATTTTGAGACTAAGCAAGTTGTCAACGAAGTTTCTCTAGCATTGAAGTCAACTAGGTAGAGATTCTCATATCTAAAGCCCTTGAATGCCACATTTGAACCATCCACACTAATAACTTCCACATCATCAACCCCAAAGATGCATTTGTAGCCTAGATCACATATTTGTGCCACGGATAGAAGATTGAAATCCAAGCTTTCAACTAGCAACACATTGGAGATACTCATGTCATTTGATATTGCAATCTTGCCCAAGCCAATAACCTTGCCTTTCTTATTATTGCCAAATGTGATAGAATCAACACCACTATCATTGTCATTGATTGAGTCAAACATTCTTGAGATACCGGTCATGTGTTGAGTGCACCCACTATCAATAATCCAATGCCTTCCTTCGGCTTTGTAATTGACCTACAAGCAAATCAATGAAGTTTAGGTACCCATTTTTGCTTGGGTCCTTGTAGGTTAGTAACTAAGCTCTTTGGTACCCAAATAGCCTTCTTCTTTGGGCCCACAATTGGTGTACCAATAAACTTAGCTTGCACACCCTTCACACCCTTGGTAAGCACATAGCAAGAATCAAAAGGTATAGCATTAACAAGGTTCTTGCTTTGGTTCCTTTTACTGCAATTATGCTCTAGGTGCCCAACTTGCTTGCATCTATTGCAAAACCGACCATTGCCCTTCACAAAGCTAGGCTTTGGAGTTGCAAA
This sequence comes from Saccharum spontaneum, assembly GCA_022457205.1. Taxonomy (NCBI): domain Eukaryota; kingdom Viridiplantae; phylum Streptophyta; class Magnoliopsida; order Poales; family Poaceae; genus Saccharum; species Saccharum spontaneum. The sequence goes on from CM039600.1 coordinate 6,984,066, forward strand.
GGCTAACTTGCCTTTCTTGGGGGTGTAGCCCAATCCCTCTTTGTTAAGAGAGAACCTTTGGCTACCCAAGCACTTAAGCAAGCGGGCCTCACCACCATAGGCCTTGCCTAGGGCGTGAGTGAGCTCATCCACCTCTCTCTTGAGAGTCTCATTCTCAACCATTAGTGAGGCATCACAAGTGAAACCATCACTAGTAGTGGAGATAGAGTTAGTGGTGGTGGATGAAGAGCTACAAGAAGGGTTATCATTTGACATGATGATAGGTTCATTAAAGGATTCATCAATTATATCACATGTAACACCTATATCACATGATACAACAACCTCCTTCTTTGCTTGTTGCTCAAGTAGCAATGAGTGAGCTTTTTCAAGCTTGGAATGAGCCTTATCAAGATCCTCATGGTCTTCCACTAGACTCTCATGAGTGGTCTTAAGCTCACTAAGGACTTTCTCAAGTATTGCTACTTTCATTGAAAGCTTCTTACACTCTTTGTCCTTGGCAATAGCTATGTCTCTAGTTTGTTGCATCAAGTCATATAGTTGTTCTTTAGTTGGTTCATCATCATCATTTTCATTATCATTATCATTATCACTATCATGAGCATATTCCATTTCACTTTCATCATCACTCTCATCATATAATACCTTAGCTTCTTTAGCCATGAAGCATGAAGAGGATGAATCAAATAGTGATGGCTTCTTGTTGATAGCAATGGAAGCAAAAGCCTTGTTGGATGATTCTTCTTCTTCTTCATTATCTTCACTTTCCCAAGTGATCACATAGGCACCATTTTTACCTTTCTTGAATGTCATCTTGGCCTCTCTCTTCTTCTTCTCAAACTTGTCCTTTTTGTTCTTCTTCTTATCATAAGGACATTCCGCTTGAAGGTGCTCGGTGCTATCACAATTGAAGCACTTTCTTTGTTGCTCATTTCTTTTGAAGTTGTCATTTCTCTTCTTAAAGCCTCTTTTCTTGATGAACATGTGACCCATCTTCTTGACTACAAGAGCAAGTGCCTCATCATCAATTTCAAATTCTCCATCTTCATTGTTGTCTTCTTCTTCAATGATGGTAGCTTTGCCCTTGGAGGAGGTGGCCTTGAATGCCACGGTCTTCTTCTTCTCATCTTCCACCTTCTCCTTGTCATCAACATCTTGATCATATTTATCATAAGTCAATACTTCACCAAGCAAATCATTAGGCTTCATTGCTTCAAGCCCATCTCTTTGCAACATCATGATCAATATCTTGAATCTTCTAGGTAAGCTCAATAAGAACTTGTGACAAAAATCTTGATCTTGAGTCTTGTGCCCTAAGCTCTTGAGATCATTGACTATCACTTGCAATCTATGAAACATTTCAATGATTGTTTCATCATCCTTTTTCTTGAAGTTCTCAAACTCACTCTTGAGCCCATATAGCTTGGCACTCTTCACAACCTTAGTGCCTTCATATGTCTCACTCAACCTTGTCTATACTTCACTAGCCAATTCCAAATCCTTGATGCCCTCAAATACTTTTGTGTCAATACCATTGTAAAGTGTATTGAGAGCCATTGTATTGCATGTTCTATTTGCTCTATCTTCATCGGTGAGATGATTGGGATCAATGATAGCAAAATCATTCTCGGTGACTTGCAATACTCTCTCATGAATAGAACCAAGGTACATTGCCATTTTTCTCTTCCAATGAGCAAAAGAACTAACACCATCAAAGAACGGTGGCTTGCCCCCAACATGATTGAACACAATTTGAGCCATTTTTCACACCGAAGGATGTTAATCCTTGATTAAAACGGTGACCACGGCTCCGATACCACTTGTAAGGTCCTAGATGGCTAGAGGGGGTGAATAGCCTATATAAAAAAAATCTACAAAAACCACTAAGCAAACTTGTTAGAACAACAAACGGCGTAAAGCGAGTTTTGCTTAGCCAAAGGTTGTGATGCAAGCCTCCTATCCACAAGTCTAGTAGATTATGATCTCTAGTTCACACAAGAGCTATGTCACTAAACTTACACTAGAGAACAAGCTAAACAAAACTACTAGCAAAGCTACCACTAGAGCTACACAAGATAATCTAGTAAAAGTAAGTGCAAGAGAGGATTAAGATTCTTATACCGACGGTGGAGTGAAGATGTTGTCAATCACCAAGATGATATACAATCAATCAATATTGACAACAACACAATATGAAGACCAATCACCGGGAGATAAGAGACACAATATTTTTGTTCACCCGGTATTCACTTGTGCACCGACAAGCTACGTCACCGGTTGTGTCGACCAACACTTAGATAGTTCCTCGGTGTGACCCTCAAGTCACTTGCCCCTCAAGGCACGCCCCGCAAGGCACCGTAAGACACCACTCTCAAGTGAGGTAACATAATGACACGCGGATTCCACTAGAGTTGCTTTTGGCGTCCCGCCGAGGAAAGCACAAGAACCTCTCACAATCAACCGGAGGTGGCCAAGAACAATCACCTTCTCTTGCCAACGCCTCCAACAATCTCCAAGCCGGCTAGGAGCGGTACTCTCCAAGAGTAACAAGAAATCCGCCGGCTAAACCACCCACAAGTGCCACTAGATGCCCTCAAGCTATGCAATGCACTTTGGGATCACTCAATCTCACTTTTGATTTGCAATCAAGCAAGAGAGATGAGTGGGAGGAGATGCTTTTGCTCAAAGGATGCACAAGAGTGTTAGAAATGCCAAGAGACCTCCCCAAGGGCCGGCCAACAAGTATTTATAAGCATCCCAAACAAATAGAGTCGTTGCAACTCCACTGACCGTTTTTTCGGGACGACCGGACGCGCCGGTCGAAACTGACCGGACGCGCTTCACCGCGTCCGGTCGCCCTGCGACGTCCACGTGTCCACCGATTTCAAACGCGACCGTTAGATCCTCCAACGGTCACTGCACGCTAACGGTCAAACGCGATGACCGGACGCGCCCCTCAACCGACCGGACACGCCGGTCGCACTGTACAGCGCGCCTGCGAAGCAACGACCGGACGCGCTCCTCGCAACGACCGGACGCGACAGTGACCGCGTCCGGTCGGAGTCCAGTAAGCTCCTTTGACGACCGGACGCGTCTGATCGTGTGTGACCGGACGCGCACCGCGTCCGATCGTCCTTGCGAAACTGCAAAAACCTCAGGGTGCCTGACCGGACGCGCCGGTCCCGTGAGTGACCGAACGCGCCGGTTGCAAACCCTAACCCGCGCGCCTGATTGCTGCGCTGTACTGACCGGACGCGTCCGGTCACACCGTGACCGCATCCGGTGCAGCGTCCGGTCACCTCTGTGACCTCTGTTCGCCTCCGTTTCTTTTCCGACTTCCGGCGTAGTGGAAAATAGGCATTTCATTTCCCCGAAATCGCCTGAACCCAAACCCCTCTCTACCCGCAAACCACAGCGCGACCTACGCCACCTTTGCAAATGTGCCAACACCAGCAAGTGTACATCTCCATGTGCTTGTGTGTTAGCTTTTTCTCAATCATTTTCAAAGGTTTTCCAGTTAGCTCACTAGGCCCTACATGCAATGCACTTCATGAATTCACCTAGTGGCACCCGTGTGTCGAATAACCGATAAGACTTCCCCTCTTAATAGTTCGGCTATCGACCCTAAACCACTCACACCCTCTATGGTGTCTTGAGTGTAAAACAAAATGGCCCTAAGGTTATACCTTTGCCTTGAGCCCATTTTGTTTCTCCAAATGATATGATCCACTTCATATCATCACATGACCGTCTCGATCCATCGACCTTGACTTCACTTGCTCTTCACCATTGCATCGGTCCATCGGCCCCAAGTCTTGCTCAAGCTTCACCATCGCATGGTCCTTCGCTTCGAAGCCTCGACTAGCCCTTCACCTTCACAACCGGTCCATCGAGCCAAGCCTCATCTTGGTCTTCACCATCTTGGTCATATGAGTCAATGTCATGTCTCATATTCAATGACCACCTTTATCTAAATCATCCACTTAGATACAAAGGTTAGTCCTAGGTTTCATCAATTAGCCAAAACCAAACTAGGGACTTTCAACCTCCCACTGACCCTGCGGAGGCTTCCTTTTTTCCCACTAACCCGGTGATTCTGCCACCCTTCTCCCTCTACCCTGCAGGTACTGCTCCGGCGCACTCTCCTGGCGGTCCCGCCTCGCCCCTGCCGGACTCGCACCAGGACCTTCCTCCGGTGCCTGACACGGCCGAGGCAGCCCCGGAGCTTCCACCCTCGCTCCCTGTGGCTTCGCTACCTCCCGTTGTGCCAGATGCTGCCGTTCCGATCACGGGACCGAGCGCACCGACCCCACCTCCTCCCAGGCGCTTCGGACTCGTCTACCAGCGCCGCCGGGAGCCAAGTCCGCCCTCACCTCCTCCCAGACGCTTCGGCATCGTCGACGAGCGCCGGCGTGAGCCGGCTCCGCCGCTCTCATCACCAACACCGTCGTCGCCGGTGCTTGCTCCGCCGGCATCGCCACGCTCTCGTGCCGACCCGCCGGTGTACCACCCGCCTCTTCTTCACCGGGACCCTCGTCACACTCACCCGATGGTGACGAGGCAGGCCCTCTCCGGTACCCTCTTTCGTCCGTGCGGCCTTGGCGGATCCTCACTGGCGCCGCGCGATGGATGAGGAGTACGCGGCCCTCCTCGCCAACCAGACGTGGGACCTAGTGCCCCGTCCGCCGGGCTCCAACATTGTCACCGGCAAGTGGATCTGGACGCACAAGAGGTGTGCTGATGGTTCCTTGGAGCGCTACAAGGCTCGCTGGGTCCTCCGCGGCTTCACTCAGCGGCCCAGAATTGATTATGCTGAGACCTTCAGTCCTGTGGTGAAGCCAGCTACAGTCCGCACCGTCCTCTCCCTAGCTCTCGAGCGCTCCTAGCCTGTGCATCAGCTGGATGTCAAGAATGCCTTCCTCCATGGCACTCTTACTGAGACGGTCTACTATAGTCAGCCGGCAGGTTTCGTGGATTCTTCTCGTCCTGACTTCGTCTGCCGGATCAACAAATCTCTCTACGGCCTCAAGCAGGCACCCCGGGCTTGGTACTCTCGATTCGCTACCTTCCTGCAGACTCTTGGGTTCACGGAGGCCAAGTCTGACACCTCCCTGTTCATATACCACTATGGGGGTGAGACTGCTTACCTACTTCTCTATGTGTATGACATTTTTCTCACCGCCTCCAGCGAGTCTCTGCTCCACCGCATCATTGCCTCACTCCAGAAGGAATTTGCCATGAAGGATCTTGGGGTGCTCCACCACTTCCTCGGTGTCACTGTTGAGCCCCGACCTTCAGGCCTGTTCCTCCACCAGCGGCAGTTCACTTGTGACATTATGGAGCGAGCAGGGATGACCGCCTGCCAGTCCTGCTCTACACCGGTTGACACCCAGGGCAAGCTGTCAGATGCTGGGGGTCCGATGCTTGGGCCAGCGGACTCCACCGCCTACCAGAGTCTTGCTGGCGCGCTTCAGTACCTCACTTTCACACGGTCGGACATCACTTATGCCGTCCAGCAGCTTTGCCTCTACATGCATGCTTCGCGGGAGCCCCACCTGGCTGCTATGAAGCGACTTCTCCGGTACCTCCGTGGCACCCTTGCCTACGGGCTGCTCCTCAGTCGGTCCTCCACTGCCGAGCTGGTTGTCTACACCGATGCTGACTGGGCAGGATGCCCGGACACCCGTAGGTCCACCTCCGGCTACACTGTCTTCCTCGGCGGTAACCTGGTCTCTTGGTCGTCCAAGCGCCAACCGGTAGTCTCACGCTCCAGTGCCGAGGCAGAGTACCGTGCCGTGGCCAACGGCGTGGCCGAGGCCGCCTGGCTCTGCCAGCTCCTGGCTGAGCTTCACCGCCCACTCGCCAGGAGCACGCTCGTCTACTGCGACAACGTCAGCGCGGTCTACCTCTCCACCAACCCCGTACAACACCAGAGGACCAAACATGTGGAGATCGATCTACACTTCGTCCGCGACCGGGTGGCCATCGGCGACGTCCGGGTTCTTCACGTCCCGACCACCTCATAGTTTGCGGACATCTTCACCAAAGGCCTCCCTTCCTCGACCTTCTCCGAGTTTCGCTCTAGCCTCAACATCTCTAGTGGCTAGTTGTGGCTGCGGGGGGGGGGGGGTCCTGTGTGTGTTGTGCACTTGTTTTCTTTCTTGTTCAGCCTGGAACTCCGCTGCGCTAGTAGTTCAGACTGCGGGGGGTGTTGGAGTGTCAATGTCTTAGGCCCATGAGGCTAGGCCCATGTGGCCCTTGTATGGTACCTTTATAGCTACCCTTCTAGGGTTAGCCCAAATTAATAGAAAATCATTCCTCAAACAATAATCAATTAAAAGTTTATAGCATTTTGTGTCTTAATAAATGAAAAATGTTCTTGATTAAATCAGAGCATTTTAATATTCAAAGAACGACTCATAAGTACTGAGCTGCCCAGTGTGTCTTGACCCTCTCACAACCCAAAGTTTCAAAATATTCAGATTTATGGTCCAAATCTATCCTGAAATATTCTTGAAACTGAACTCACAGTGAACCATTTCAAATTTTTCATAGGCCTCCCTGAGCCAAACATACAAGTTTTCCTTCCTCCATTCTGCCATTTATCAATTCTTTGAAAAAAAACATGCAGCTGAAACCAAATAAACGCCAGAGTAACACTTCTACAGCGTAATACTACTTTCCAAGGCTTGTAATGATAACTGAAGTCTCTATTTCTAGACATTTGAGCATATGTCATGTTATAAAGGAGAACAGAAGGAATATGGAACGACACTGCATATATATAGAGGATCTTTAAAGAACAATCATATATAGGAAAAATGTATGTCCCAAACCAGGTAAAGTTCTTTGCAATTAATAAAACCATCAAGCATAAGAAATATTGCTTTATATAGCACGTACTTGAATTAGAAAAAAATCAAATACAATTTATGATTGCAATACAAGTATAGATGATGAGGGAGAATATACGCAGAACTTCTATTGGAGTAGAGCAAGAACTAGAAGAAGAAATTATGATTGATAACACAAAGCAACTAACCAATAGTATACTCTGAAACTCATATTAAAATGACAGTATACAGGATGACAACTAACAGTGGGTAGTGTTATTCAACTGGAGTATGCTAGTAATGTAAATTCACTGATGTTGATCTTTTAACAGGTTCCACAGGAAGTCCAAGCGGCATTCAGACAATCACAACTAGGAAATAATATAAATAAATGAGCTAAATTATTTGGGCTTGTACATGGACATCTATATTAAAAAAAATGAGTTATCCAGATTTCAGATTTTGTCACGAGTTAAATTCTGAACTGGACCAAGATCAGATCAAAAACCATTTTGTCTGTATCAAATCTAGTAGTCGCTCATCACTAATTAAATGAGCAGCAGATCTCAATAGAAAATCAAAGGCACAGACTTAAACACAACAGATACCACATTCTAGGAGTGAATCAATAACCACATAGACATGGCGTAAAATTAACCAGCAAAAATCAGATAGAAACAGCTAATGATCCTCGAATGAACATCAGGAACAAAAACCAACGAAATGGGTTGCTAAGCAATAGGGGCAAATCACCAAATCCTTATAGATCGACACACCTCGTGTCCCAACTCCTTTAGATTAAGGCAATTTCCACCAGTATGTCAAATATCGACAAACACAGCAAGCAGAAAGGAGAAAACAAAAGGCGCCACAATGAATATCAAATTTGAAACACCAACAAAAAAACATAGGAAGGAAGGGAAGAAAACGGAGTAACCTGGGAAGTGCTAGTGCTGCTTCCCAACACCTTGCACTGGCAGTCTTGTCAGTGAGAAAAGGAAACAAACAAAATCCAAGTGGATGGAGCGGCTGGATCAGACAATTATAAACATCTCAGCAGACTGATGTGGTCAAACAGCCAACAAAACCACGCGTGGACAACTTGCGAAGTAGTTTAGCTTTTCTGGATAATTAACTTTGCAAAACATCAAGTCACTGGTTGCTGGCCATGTATGACCAGCAATAAAAGCATTAATCTAGCAGTAGAAGCTAGCTAATTAATAACAGCATGCACCAAATTAGACTAAACAAGGACCCCAAACATTTGAGCATTGTTGTTACAGGGAAGAGGAGAACATGCCAACATCAAGATGTATGCAGATAGCCAGATATCAGAACCTGCATATATCGGGATATATGAAAAACATTCAGGCATTCTGAACAAGAGTTAGCTTTAGGCCAGATTTCGCATCACAAAATTTTTAAGTCTCATCAATCAATTAAGAAATGGCCCTACTGTGTAGCCTGGTAACACTAAAAGTAAAATGTTTCTCCAGCAAAGCAATATAGTAGCAAATGAGCAACATGGGTAGGACATACATGATCCAACGATATCTGTTACAAAACGGAATCACATACAAAACATACCGAACTGGGTAATTCTTGACCGTGGAATTCACTTGGGGCCAAATGGGGAAACCTCCCTCGCAAATTGTTTTTTTTATCTCAAATGCTAACACAACTAAATTCGAGCAATTCATAATTGAAAACAGGCAATGCAATTAGCTAGCGATGGAACCAGGAAAATTCATGTGGAGGCCAAACGGCAATGACAAAATATTAGCATGCGCATAACGCAATATATTGACTTACGCTACCAGCATTGTTTACATGTAACATCTGTTGGACATTGAGCACTGGAACACATTGACATAAGGGACATCCTCTGTCCCTGAAGTAGCATATATAAACAACTTCCATACATACATGAATTGAAGTTGAAGCCACTGATTGCCGGATGCTATATCACCAGCAACAAAAGCACCCAGTACTACTACACTCTGGCAGTAGTCATCAGTAGAATAAAGCTAGCTACTTAAAACACCATGCACCAGAACATTTTTGGACATGAACAGCAGCAACTTTGAAGTCTGAACAAGGCAACAGCTTCCACAACCAGGCAATCTTGTCTCACCTACCTTGCTGAGTTGCTACCTCCCCGGTCCTGGAAAAGTGACATACAGTACATGATTTCAGAAATGGAATGCATTTTTGCTTGCAAATTAAACAGGCCAAGGTGGGTTATTTGGTGCTTACTAATTCAGGTCATCCTGGGGAGGTTGAGGAGCAAGTCCCAGAGGAGGGGTGGAACCACACAGCAGGTTAGTGTTGGTAAACTCCGAGAGGTCCAGGGCGTCACCATACAAGCAGAGGACGAGCTCCTTCATGTCTCTGACGCCATTGTTGTAGAACTCGCTCAACAATTTGCTGTTCTCTTGCTGCAATCCAATCCACTGGCGGTGGTGCATGGAGGTGATGTCCCGCACCTTGGCCACGTGATCCGCTTGGGCCTGCGGATCGGCTGGCCTCTGCATTCGCCTTCTGGAGCTCCTCCGCGTATCGGCTGGCCTCTGCCTTCACCTTCTGGAGCTCCTCTGCGGATCGGCTGGCCTCTGCCTTCGCCTTCTTTCTTGAGCTCCTCCGCGTATCGGTTGGCCTTGTCGTTCGCCTGCTGGAGCTGATCCACAAGGTAGCCCATGTCAGCCGCATGCTGGGCGCCGGCCCCCACAAGCGCCTCCTGGAGTGGCACAACCTTGGCTGTGACCATGTGCAGCTCCTGCACCTTGCTCTCGAACACCGCCGTTGCTTCCTGCGCGAAATAATGCAGCAGCTTCTGAAAGCAGGAGCCCTCGTCGCCGGTGACGCTGAGTTCTCCTTGTCCAAGTCCCATTCCCGCACGAGCGGGCGGTGACTCCGTGGACCGGTCGTCGTAGCCAGTCCCAATCTGCAGCGACAACGGAGGGAGAGGAGCGATAGGCTCAGGCGACTTGCGCTTCCTCGTCTGCTCCGTCGAGGTAGCAGCGGCGGCGTCGGTAGCCTCCTGCTTCACTGCTACACGCAGCGGAGTCGCCGCAACGGGGATCTGCAGGTGGCCGACGGGCGGATTGCGCCCTGACTCACCGTGCGGTGGAGAGGATGCGGTCGCTGTGGGCGGCGTGGTGGACAGGACGCGACCAGGGTGATCCATCACTAGCCGGGGAGATTTAACTTTTTACCATCATAAGGATTGGCACCTCCTGAGATGGCACCTCAACGGTCGGCAATACTACTTTGGCACGCAACGAATGAAAACGATACAAAAATACCACAATTGGTGAGTTAGCACGCCAGGTCCGCTATCCAGGCTGCATCCGAGTCAGCAAGGGGGTGGCAAATGACCATGGCTGCCCCTGGCCTATGCTGCCTAAAGCAGCTGGGCCGCCGACCCATTTCTTTCTTCTTCTCCCCGCTCTCCTCTCGCTGTCGACCGCACCCGCCCGCTCCTGCCCCGGCACCCCGTCCCCGCTAGCACTCCCCTGGCCACGAGTGCTCTTCCCCGGCGGCCGGCGGCGGCACCCTGCCCTTTCCCCCGGCTCGCCCCGTCCCCGGTGGCCGGCCTCAGCTAGCAGGGCCCCACCCCGGGCTCCCGCCTCCCGCCTCCAGGACGGCCGCGGCGGCGCAGCCGGACCTAGCTTGGCCGCCCCGACGCCCCAGCGGCCAGCACGACAACGCCTTTTGGTGAGAGCTTCTCCCTCCATTCTCTCCTCTTAGTTTTAGTTTTAGTGTTTCCCAAATCCCTAACCCTAACTTTTTTTACTGTGATTTAATTTGTTAGCTAATTGTTGTAGATTTTTTGATGTAGCTTGTAGATGTATTCAGTAGGAATTAGGGATGTATTGCATTGGTCGATTACATGTGTATTATGCAACTTGGTTGTAGGATCTGTGAACTATGAAGCTTTATAAAATCAGAAATGTGAGGGGAGAAGGGATGGGCATGGGCATAGGGCACCGTGCTCCCTTTCTGCTTTGCACGTTCCTACGGTCGTGAGCACTGTGCTCCCTTCCTGCCACAGTGCCGCTACCAATCAAGATCTGGAAACACGCGAGATGAGAGGGGAGAAGAGGAAATAAGGGAGAAGAGGAAGTATGGAATGACCTATGGGACCCTGCCACATAATGTCCCAGATTCCTGGCCAGGAAAAAAAAGCAACTTGCCACCAAACCATCCAAATACTAACCAAAACGGGCTTGAGGGTCAAAACCAAGTGGGTTTGATAGTTGAGATACTGTGCTTAGACATTATTAGAGTTGAGGGTTAAAATTAGACAAACACGAAAGTTGAGGAGCTAAATGTGGACTTAACCCTTCAGAGTACCATGTGAGGATTTTCTTCTGTACATCCAAATCAGATGTTCATAATAGTACAATTATTAAGGAGAAACTAATATTTGAGTTACGAAGTTGATATTTTCTTCTATATACATCCATTCGGCCTGCTACACTGTTTAAGCAAATAACATAATACAATAATACTTGCCTCAGCGACATTATGTCCTTGCCTTCTTTTATCTACAATAGCTAGAGGTGCATCTGACAGCTTTTTGGCAAAAGCACGTGCCCTGGCCACACCTCCAACATCAGGAGATACAACTACCAAGTCATTTGAACATATTGTCTTGCTGGCGAGATAATCAAGAATAACAGGCTTCCTGTTTATTATTCTTCCTCATTCAGAAGTAGGCTAGTAGCAATGCCAGGTAAAAGTCTATTGAGGTTCAAATTATCCTTAGTTTCAATCCACCTTTTATACCAATCACTATTCCAAATTCAAAAGAAGTTAATTGTACTGAGTACTCTAAGGAGGTAGCTGGTTAGTACAGTTTGATTGGTCCAAATTATCCTTCATTTCAATCCACCTTTTACACCAATCACTATTCAAAACTCAAAATAAGTTAATGTACTGAGTGCTCTAAGGTGGTAACTGGTTAGTACTACAGTTTAATTGGTCGCCTCCAACTAACTCAATGCAAGGCTAAAATAAAGATTGGAGAGAAAATTTCTCCATGCTAGACTCAACTGACCTGGGAAAGGGAAGGATTGGTATATTAGTTGTAACAATCTCAGTCTTCTGCCATATTAGTTGGTAAATGTTCTTTCAAAATATTAGTTGGTAAATTAGTATTTAGCCCCAGCTATCACGTAGATCAGCACATGCTTCATCTTCTATGTTTATTATGTGTAAAATTACCTTGATATTTGACATATTTTTTTGCTCAGCCGCTATATTTGACACTGATTTAGGTTTCTTCGCCTTCTTTGCTTCGTAGGCAGTTCATGTAGACTGTGGTGATCGGAGAGGCAATGGATTCGGGTGGTTGTCCTTTTTGGTAAGTTAAACTTGACTTCACATTCTCCTTGCATTGTTGACGGGATTGGGGATGCTGTGTAGTAGGAATCGTCTAACACTTTGATTCTTGTTTGTGTTCGTTATTGTGCTAGGATTGATCCTGGCAACACGTTTAGATTAGTTGTTAAGGTTTCTAAATATGTTGCTGATGGTGAGTACGGGAAAGTAGAAATGGTTGAGCAGGAGCATGAAATCTGGCTGGATAGGACTGTGCAGTATTCTCTTGAAAAATTTCATGATGAAATGGCCACCAAGATAATCTGGGGACCTTCACAGACACTGACAGTGTAGGTGGTGGATACTGACAGTGAGTCTGAATAGAAAATAAGGAGGAATGAACATTTTGAACAGCTGATAAACGATAGATGGAATGACAGGGTAGCTGTACTTGCAGTGGATGTTGTGAACAAGCATGATCAAACTACCAATGCTAGCTCTAGTGTTAGGTGTACCTCTGGTGTCACCTCTGCACAAGGCAGTGTAGCTGCTCATAATGCACATGGCAGTGCAGCTATTGGTAATGCAGACAGTGTTGTTCCTGATAATGTTGAAGGCACTGGTGACACTTGCAGCTCTCCACCTCCATCTGTGCTAGTGGAAGCAGCAGAACCAGTTGATTGGGCTGAGCTAACTATCTTAGCAGGACCTGATGAGGATGGAGAGGCCAAGGAAGCTGTTGATGAGGATAAGGTGTATGAAGCAATGGGTTTCAAAGCAGTAGATGAGAGAGCAGAGGAAGCAACTAGATAATCTGTGCCTATCCCTACCATGATAGCTGAGATGCAGAGTGATATGGTAGAGGCAGCTGTTCCAGTTAATGACAATGTGGACGAGGAGCCATTGTTTGATTGGGACATGGATAATCCAGATATGTCTGTAGGGGTTTGTTACCCTTCTATGTATGATTTGAGATTAGCTGTGAGGCAGCATGCAATTGTGAATGAATTTGAGCTTGATACTGCACACTCAGATACATCAAGGTTTAGGGGGAACTGTGCTTCTCTTGGATGTCCTTGGATTATTAGAGCTAGAACCCAACATGATGGGAGTGTCAGGGTACTTTGTTTATGCATTTTTTGTTGCATTATACTGTATGTATGTTTTATGTGGCTGCTTACTTATCTTTGTCTGTTTGTGCATGTGCAGATCCAAATAAATGAAGGACAACATAATTGTGCCTCTAGAATCAGAGTGGTTGGCAGAATGGCCTCACAAGCTTGGGTGACAGAGAGGGCTATTCCTTGGCTCAAGAGGAAGCTAAGTATGGGGCCAAAGGAACTGCAGGAAGAGCTGCAGTTCAAATACAAGATTGAGATCCCATACCAGATTGTAGTGTATGGCAGACAGAGAGCAGCCAATAAGCTCTTTGGGAAATGGGATGATTCCTTTGACTAGTTGTATAGATTTAAGGCAGAGGTTAAGATGAGATCACCTGGCAGTTTTGTGGAGATAGATACTGAGGAAGTAGAAGGACAGATTCATTTCACCAGATTTTTTTGTTGTTTCAAGGCTACCATAGATGGATTTAGGAATGGTTGTAGGTCTTACATCAGTATAGACTCCACAACCCTTAATGGGCTGTGGAATGGCCACTTGCCTTCAGCCCAAGCTTTGGATGGCCACAACCGGATGTATCCATTAGCATTTGGATTGTTTGAGTCTGAAACCAAGGACAACTGGATATGGTTTATGGAGCAGCTTAGCAAAGCAATTGGGCCTACGGATCATTTAGTAGTGTGCACTGATGCTTGCAAGGGTCTGGAGGCAGCAGTGGCTCAGGTGTGGCCTCATTGTGAGAAAAGAGAGTGTTTCAGACACTTGATGGAGAATATGAAGAAGTATTACACAGGAGATGTCTATGCCAAGAATATGTGGCCTGCAGCTAGGGCATACACTCCTCACAAATTCAAGTTTTTCTTTGACAAGGTTGTGGCAGCTAGCCCTAAAGTGCTTGTTTGGTTGAAAGAACACCATAACCTACTCTAGGCTAGGAGCAAGTTCAGCACAGAAATCAAGTGTGACTATATCAACAATAACCTAGCCGAAAGTTGGAATGCCTGGATCAAAGAGCATAAGGATCTGCCTGTGCATTGCTTGGTTGATGCTATCAGGGAGAAGGCAATGGTTTTGTTTGCTAAGAGAAGGAAGATCTCAACTGCCTTGAGCCTTGGCATCTTACCAGCTGTCATACACCAGCTCAATGCAGCTTCCAAAGGTCTAGGACACCTCAAAGTGACTAAGGGCCATCCAGAGGATGCAGAAGTAATAGAGATTTACAAGGATGAAAAGGTGAGGAGGCATGTTGTGTATCTTCCATAGCATCTCTGCACATGCAGAGAATGGCAGCTCACAGGAAAGCCTTGCCCACATGCATTGGCTATCATCACAACAATGAGGCAGCCCCAAATGGACATATTTGTGCACAACTACTACTCTGTTGAGAAGTTCCAGGCTGCCTACCATGGTAAAATCCCCAACATCACTGATAGAGACCAATGGCCTGAGGTCGACAAGGGTTTCAAGTTGCAGCCACCAGTATCCAAGAAGAAAAAGGGACCAGGCAGGCTTAAGAAGAAAAGATACCTTGGTCCTGGGGAAAGAACTGGAAAAAGAACTACGCAAGGCAAATGCACTGGCTGTGGGGAGTATGGCCACAGAACTAAAAGCTGGAGGTGTTCACTAACAAGGACAAAGAAAAGGTTATTTCTGAACTGTTTTGTTTGTTATATGAACTAAGCAATAATTAAAATAACTATTTTGTTTCATGACAGAAAGAGGACCAAAAAAACAGCAGTGAGAAGTGGAAGAAAGAAGGCCAAGAAGCACAACACACCACCTGAACAAGGAACACCAAGAACAAGAGCAGCACTAGCTAAGGAGGCAGCAAGACAAGCTGAAGAAGCAGCAGCTAAGGCAGCAGCTGCAGCAGAAGCAGCAACAGCCAAGGCAACTGCGGCAGCACAAGAAGCAACTGTAGCAGAGAGGGACCTCCTGGATGTGCCACCACTGGAGACCCAAGAACCATCAAGCCCAAGAACACCTCCAAGGTAATGCACAAAAACTGTTAAAATCTGTCTGTCAAATATTCCAACATTGAATCATGCATTTCGTCACAGGAACACCTGCTCTGAGTTGCAAGTTGTCAACCAAATGGAACACATGGCTGCTGATGATGGTCCAAAGAAGATGACACCCAGAAGGAAGCAACTGGCTACCAAGGTTAGGAAGACTCCAGCAAAGAAGACCCAAGCCAAGAAAAGTCCAGCAAAGAAGGCTCCACCCAACAAGAGTCTATCAAAGAAAGGGAAGAAATGAAACTTCTGATGAAGATATGTTGTGTAATCTTTTGTGTAACATATGTAAGTAGCCAAGAGACAATGTGATGGCCTTAACCGTGTGTGATGTAAGTGACCCACATACAATGTGGTGGCCTAACTTTCTGTCATGTGAGTGGCCAAAAGACAATGGATGTAGGCAATGGCCACATCCCAGCTATCTGAACCTGTGATGGTTTTTACTTAATTATGTGCCACTGTTTTATCAAATTATGTGCCTGTGCTCAATGTTCATCACCAACTGTAAATTAAGTGACTGTGAATTATGCGGCAGCGAGAGCAGGGAGGAGAAGAAAGAAACGGGCCTGGCGAGGGGAGTGACTGCGGCCCAGCTGCTTTAGGCAGCAGAGGCCAAGGGTAGTCATGGTCATTTGCCACCCCCTTCTGACTCGGATGCAGCCTGGACAGCGGACCTGGTGTGCCAACTCACCAATATGGTATTTTTTGTATCGTTTTTATTCGTTGCGTGTTAAATTAGTATTGCCGACTCTTGAGGTGCTGTCTCAGGAGGTGCCAAACCTTATGATGGTAAAAAGTTAAATCTCCCGTGACTCAAGAGAGATGGGGAAGAAAGGGAAGGAGGCGGCACGGGAGCGGCGCGAGCAGCGCCGCCGCGAGGTCACCCTCCTCCGGGCCCTCCCCTACGAGCCCCACCAGCGATGGTGGGACTGCCTGGCGCCGCGGGCTGTGGCGGTGGTCACGGGAGCCAACCGCGGGATAGGCTTCGAGGCCGCCCGCCAGCTCGCGCTCCACGGCCTCCACGTCGTGCTCGCCTCCCATGACGCCGCCAAGGGCCAGGACGCCGCGAGGAGGATCCTGGCTGAGGCTCCGGATGAGGCAAGCGTGAGCGTGGAGTCGTGGCAGCTCGACGTGGCGGAACGCCGCGTCGGTGGAGGCTTTCGCGGCCTGGGCGGTGGAAACCCACGGCGGCATCCATGTCCTTGTGAGCGCACTTTCATCGCTTTCCCTGTAGTCATGCTGTATGTATGCAGCGATTAGTTGCTTTGCTTTCACATTACTACGAAAAATCAATTCAATTACCTGCAAGAGTAGTCCTACCACATGCTTCTTTTTTAAACGAAGCTAGCACTTGTTTGTGTCTTTCTGGAACTTGAATTGGTAGAAACTAGAAAATGAGGATAGGCTGGTGCAGTGAGTGATACCACGGTCATGTCAGAAACAGACTGTGGTAACTAGTTGTACATGTTATTATTTACTTACAATTACAGATGCGTGCCTGAAGGCCATATGTTAAATGTGTTATAACCCAGCTACATATTAACAATGCAGGTGTGAACTTCAACAAAGGAGCAGATAATTCTGTCGAGTTTGCTGAGCAAGTTATTGAGACGAATTACTATGGCACAAAGCGGATGATTGATGCTATGATACCACTAATGAAACACTCTCTGTATGGTGCTCGGATAGTGCATGTCAGCTCAAGGCTTGGTAGAGCCAATGGCAGGCGGAATGTAAGTTTGTTCAAGACAGGTTCCTATCTTCCCATTGTGATGTATTGTGGCCTTCTTAATATGCAGTGCTGTTGCATTGACATTTGATTTACTCTTTTTTTTCTATTCTGTCAGAGAATTGGTGATGCAGGCCTAAGAGATCAACTGTTGAAAGATGATTGTTTATCAGAGCAGTTAATTGATGAGATGATCACAAAATTTCTTGAACAAGTCAAACAAGGTACTTGGTCCTCCAATGAATGGCCACAGATGTACACGGACTATTCGATCTCAAAGCTTGCTGTTAATGCTTATAAATGACTCATGGTGAGGAGGCTCTCGGATCAGCCTGAAGGCCAAAAGAAATACATTAACTGTTTCTGCCCTGGCTGGGTAAAAACTGCCATGACTGGTTGGGAAGGGAATATTTCCGCCGAAGAAGGTGCTGACACAGGTCTCTGGCTTGCCTTATTACCTCAGGAACCAACCACAAATGGGAAGTTCTTCACCGAGGGATGTGAGATAAGCTTCTAAGGTGACTACCTTATCCATATTCTTGCCCCACCTGCAAATAGGAAAAATAGGACTCAAGATCTTAAATCCATATTCATCAACTTCTCTGATTGCTACTCACCATCATCCATCAAGGCATTGAGATTCACAAGCCATAATATTCTTCCCAAACACACAAGACAGAGTATTTCTGTGGATAGAAGAAAGTACTAAGTGTACTATGGAGTGTGCTCATTGTTCTGTTACTTAATTCTGTAAATGGTTCATTTATCGCGATGATTGCTGTATTTGGTTACTGATACTTTACCTTGCCTGTGTGATCTATTTAGGTGATTCATGATTTTGGTGCTTGGGAGCAATCATATGACAAGCAAATGGCTGTCATTAAAGGGACATGACTATGTCACATTGATGGAAAGCCCATGACCTCAAATTTTGTTAATTAAGGTGATCTACGTAATGTTTGTTGGCTATGAATGAAATATGATAAAAGCAGAATATTTATCGGGACCACTAGAATGGCAACTTGGAAGTATGACCAGCTGGCTGCTTCCTAGGTGTGCTATACAAGCTTACAACAATGACCTATATTGAAGTGAAGGGTTGTGTTGGGTTCAGGCTACATCACTAGCTGAGTTTTCCTTCATCAGTATTACTACATGTTTGGTTGGTTTTAGCATAACAAGGTGAATGTACAAGTGCAGCATGACTGTACCATCAAATCATTCAGATTGAAGTGGTTTTCATGTAGCAAGCAAGCACGTGAATATTATTTTGGCCTTGGAGAAAGTGCTTCTTGCAGCAGCTCCTAGATAGTGCTTTGCCTACGGCATCACAAAAGAACTTCAGATTCTTCAGAAAGTAGTTCATCAGGTCCAGCTCTACCACGTACTGCTTAAGTTATAATTCCAATAAAACTTTAAACCTTCAGATAATTCATCTAAAGATCCATTTTCCTTTTAATTTTCATAAATAGTAACTTTGCCTTCCATCTATCAGAGTCTTCGACATTACTGGAGAAAGATTATAGAATATCTAAATTGGTATTTTGTTAGAAAATGAATATTGAGAGAGTAAAGATAATAAGTTTTTATTAGTGTATGTACTAAATTTATCCACTAAACTTTTAGTACAATTCTAGACTGTCCTGGAGTTTGGATTGATGGGCTAGTACAGTGTAATAATTGGTAAGTTCACCAGATATTATATAGTATCTAAATAGGAAATGTGTTAGAAAATGAATAGGGAAAGTAAAGATAATTAATTTGATTACTTGTACATGCCAAATTTATCCACGAAACTTTTAACACTCATGCAAGATTCTAGGTCGTGCTGCAGCACAGGTTGATGGGCTACTTGCCTGAATAGAAGTTTTATGTACCATCAGTCCAATACCTATGTCCATTATTCAGTACATCGGTCTCTGAAAAATTCGCACAAGATACATACACATACACCATATAACTAAATGTGGAGACTACAGACCATCATATAGTTTGTATGGTGCTGCAGAAATCATGCAAATCTTGTAATTTGACTTCATGAATTGGCCTCAGGATGACAGTTGGGCAGATTCTGTTTGTGAGTGCCTGATATGCCTGCTGCATTGTTGGCCTGGCTTTTGGGCAGATTTGCAGACAAGCAAAGGCCACCAGCATGAGCAGGATGATGTCTTTCTCCTCGTCGCTCGTTGGTACTATGATGCGATGGTCCAATATATCCTTGAGCTTAGTACACTGCTCTGTTCGGCAGAAGAATGGAAGTAGCAGATCTCCTGGGTGCTTACCCATGACTACTTCCATGGTGAGCACACCAAAGCTATAAACATCGCACTTCTCTGTAAATAC